>CCBP010000012.1:185079-199620 GCA_000765035.1 Trametes cinnabarina
CAATCGTCAGCCATGGACAATTCACCGTCATACACGCCGACGTTTGCAGCTAGCTGACAGGGAGCGGTAGGCATGACGCACATTCAGCACAGCCTGCAGCTGCCCATCAGGGTATTGTGCACAGCGCGTGCTGCGGGAGGACAGTATGGAAGGGACACTGGTCAGGAACACTTACCGAGCGAGAGTAGGGCGTTCTGCTTGAATCTACCCGTTCCACGCAAGAACATAGGCGAGCGTAGTTTGTACTGGAATGGAGAACGAGACATCACGAGCGTCCGAAGCCGGGAGAGTTAATCTTCGGGAGCTGTTGTGCAAGAGATCCATCACGGCGAAAAGCATTGTTTGCAAATCAGTACATTGTGAACATGGCAGACACCAAGATAGGGGTAGAACCGTCAATTGCAGCTCGTTCAGCGCTGCACCGCTGGGAAGCAGAGAAGACACGTCTTCGGCCATCAAGCACTTCCAGAACAAAGTGAAGCATCGCGAGCACACCGCCAGAACAATTTTCGAGCCGTCCAGCGCCCACTAGCGTCTATCGCAGATTCCGAGCATCATTACCGCAGCTACATAGCGATCGCTTGCCATCGCTGCCAGTGGCTGCCGCGAATGGGAGCTCCCAACCATGTGATGCAGCAGAGCTGAGCACTGTTTGGAGTTTGAGAGGCCATTTGGTGATATGATAGCTTCGGCTCTTCCCGACGAAGCACAAACAAGGATCTCACGGCGGGATATCTACAGCAAGTTAGTGAATAAGTACCGTCACAGCTCGTAGCCTGTACGTCCACCACACTCACTAGGGGTATCGGCTGGTCATAGATTCAGGCGTCACACTGGATATCCACGGATCTACTCGTAACCGAGCTTTCGTCTTTCTTGGCGATCCCTCTCCATTTTCAGCACTTCGTCCTCGACGTCTCTGATGGCCTCGTCCCAAGAAACAAAGAGCTCGGAAAGCGTGTCAACCTGCATAAATCAGCGTGGCAGACCGCTTATCCGGATCAAAGATACTGACATTAGTCGCATAGCGATCCATAAGAAGTGCTATTCGCTTCTCCAAGTCGACTGCCTTGTGAACGTCGTCGTCGTGTGCCTTGAGCAATGACTCTAATCGGGGCTGCAGTGCCTCGTAGTCGGCAAGCTTTCCAGCGCCAGTGACGCCTTTACTTTCTAGGGCACTGATCTCTTGTAAATCTCGCTCGGCGGCACGGATATCCGACTCCATTTCGGAAAGGAACGCCTCGAGTTCACTCGTTGACATATTCTCGTACGTGGGCGGATTCATTGCCAGAGACGCAGAAAGGGCAAACTGGGGTGTGAGCATATGCGCGTACTGATCGTCTAGGACAAGTCAGGCTTGCAAGGACATATCAGAACCATGACAGAACTTACATCGCTCCATGAACCGTTTCAAGCTGTCGCTGTTTTGTATCACGTTATCAAGCCTTCGCTGCAGATCTTCGGCACGGCGGACAAGCGTGTCGCCTTCCTTAAGCTTCTCGCCCTTGGCCGCTGCCTTGGAGACTTGCTCGAGCGCGTCATGCTTTGCGCCGAAAAGCAATGTTTCGAGCCAGCGAAGCCGCAGCTCCAGCGAAAGCATCGGCGTAATCGAAGGAGGAAACGCTGTACTCGGGTTAATTCCGTCCACAGCGTCGTCGATGTCGACGTCGCTAAAGCTGTGTGGCGGGCCGTTGTTGGTAGTCAGATGAGGAGGCGGTGAGGAAGGCGGGGTCGAGGACGAGAGCACGCGCTGGCGCTGCACATCGCCTAGGAATACGCTCCCAATGGCGGTCATGGTCGGTAGTCACGAAACGTGTAATCTCCGCAGCGATGACGGCGATATGTTCCAGATATGAAAGGTGAGCGAGAGGCCGACGGAGGACGAGGAGGAGGCCAGGAGGAGGCGGTGGCGGTCACAGTCCAGACGTCCAAGTCCGAGTCCAAGCGTTCGCGTGTGTGGCACATATGCGCGCTTAAATACCATCGCGTAAAGTTCGAGACGCGTTCCGCCCCATCCTCCTTCCCTCCGTCCTCCCATCCCAGTTTCCCAGCCACAACGTCCTTTCCGCACACATGTCGTACGTTGAGCACAGCTTGAGCAATCTACGAAATGCCTGCTCACATACTTCGTTGTCCGCAGTGGGACAGAGAAAACCACAGCCACCCCGGAAGCCGCAGCTGGGACGCCAACCCTGTCACTCGAGGACACCATCGAACACGCCAAACGCGCCTTCGCGCTCAAAAAGTACGAACAGTCAGTAGAGCACTACGCTTCTGCCCTTGAGATTGCGTGAGTGACACGTCGATTCCGCGCTCGACCCGCGTCTGAAGTCGTTCACGGTGGCATCTACCAGTACAAAGAAGTACGGCGAGAAGGCATTCGAAACAGCGGAACTCTACTTTGCATATGGAAAGGCACTCCTTGAGAACGCTATTGCACAGAGCTCTGTGCTGGGAAAGCAGGAGCCCGACGACGCACTCCTGGAAGACAGCAGCGGTAAGTGCGCATATGCCTCTCGGTGCGCACCTGCTCAACTGGGTCTCGCATCTCATCCGTCTTGTAGACGCTGCCAAAAGTGGTGCATTCCTTTCCTTCTCCGGAGATCCCGATGACGAGCAGCCGGGGGAGGACGTTGCCGTAGACCTGTTCGCCGAAGCGCAGAAAGCCGCCGAAGAATTGGACGCTGCCGAGCAAGAAGAGGAGGAAGAGGAAGATGAGGGCGAGCCCGAGGACGACTTCAATGCTGCATGGGAGGTCCTTGACCTCGCGCGAGCAATCTACGAGAAGCAGCAAGAGGACTCGGACGAGATCAAGCTCAAGCTCGCTGACACTTACATTGCTCTCGGGGATGTCTCGCTTGAAACTGGTGAGTGAAACCCCATTGTCAAACGCCCACAATTTCGGATATCGACAGCCGCTGCTAGAGAAATTCGACCAGGCTATCACGGATTACAGCGCCGGCCTGACTCTCAAAACGGAACTCCTTCCTCTTTCCTCCAGGCAGATAGCTGAAGCCCATTACAAGCTCAGCATTGTCCTCGACCTGACTTCCGGTCGCCTCGGCGATGCCATCACCCATGCTGAGCGTGCGCTAGACAGTGTGGAAGCGCGCCTCGCAGAATTGCGCGATGCGCTCAGTGGCCAAGGCCTCGTCCACTCACAACCGGAAGCTAAAGCCGATGTAAAGGGCAAGGGCAAGGCGACGGGTCCTAGACTGCTGGGTGACGACGCCGTGTCGAAGATGACGAAGGGCCAAATGGAGGCCGAGGAGAGGGAGTTGCAGGGTCTTCGAGAGGACCTTGCGTTGAAGGTAAGCCCGTCTTCCTTCAAGTTGATCGCATGCGCTGACATGTTCGCAGGTGGATGAGCTTAAGTCGGCACCGAATGAGCCATCGGAATCCGCTCCCGCGTTGGTCGCCAAGGCTCTTGATGCCGAGTTGAACTCGGTGCCTGCGGCGGCACCCGCTCCATCAACAGAGGTTCACGACCTTACTGGCCTCGTCAAGAAGAAAAAGAAAAACGCCGATATCAACGGCAGCATTCCGACCCCAACTAACGGCGCGGTAAAGCGGAAAGCTGAAGAGGAGAGCGACGATGCCCAGTCAGAAAAGAAGGCAAAGCTAGACGAGAACGCGTCATGATATCGTCGCAGTGCCGATAGGCAGTTGCTGGTTTGGCTATGAGAGCCCTCGCGACATGTATTTTCACTCTCACACATTACTCGTTGATTGTTGACATTTTATCCGTCGTGCCCCTATACCCATCGCGATATAGTTTCGTGCCATGAGCGTCTCGATCCATTCCACTCAGAATGGTACGACAGACGCCTGGAATCTCCTGTGCTTGTACTTCTTCTTGCCTTCCCCGACTCCAAACTCACCAACCACATGGCCCTGCTGGCCTTTGCTCCTCATCATGTACTTGTATGTCACCAAGCCCTCGAGCCCGACAGGCCCGCGAGCATGGATGCGTCCCGTACTGATCCCCACCTCGGTGCCGAACCCATACCGGAACCCATCAGCGAAGCGTGTGCTCGCGTTGACGAACGTGCCCGCAGAGTCGACGCCCCGGCAGAACGTCGAGGCTGCACGCTCGTCCTCGGTCACGATGCTATCGGTGTGATGTGACGAATGCGCGTTGATCCAGCGGATGGCCTCAGAGAGCGAAGGAAGCGTCTTCACGGAGAGCGTGAGGCTGAGATGCTCTGTCGTGTATGCTTCGGGCGTGGTAGGTTCGACTTGCGAGGCGAGGTTGGAGGGGGCAGGCGACAGGGACCGGAGGGCGGTGAGTGAAGGTTCGTCGCAGAGAAGCCTGACGCCTGCTGCGAGAAGCGCCTTGGCAACCTCCGGCCATACCGTGGACAGCACTCGTTCATTCAAAATCAGCGTCTCCGCTGCATTGCACGCCGCGGGGTAGTCCGTCTGCCGGAAACAAGTCAGCACTCCGCGACGATCTTATCACGTACAGTGGCTGTACCTTCGAGTCGACGACAATCCGGACAGCCTTCTTGACGTCTGCGGATTCGTCGATGTAGACGGAGCACAGACCATCGGCATGGCCCATCACAGGTATCCTGGTGCTATTCTGGATATTGCGGACGAGGCTGTTGCTACCGCGTGGAATGACGAGGTCGATGTACTGGTCGAGCTCGAGCAGCGCGGAGACCTCTGCCCTCGTCTGGATTGCTTGGATGTAGTCCGCAGAGATCGCGGTTCTTGAGAGGGCCGTCTGGATTGCCTTCGACAAGAGTTGCGCCGTTTGTGCTGACTCTTTGCCGCCTTTCAGGATGGCAGCGTTTCCTGCGATGCGCCGTCGTTAGCATCTACCTATGATTCCTTACATGTGGCACCCTGGCGAACCTGATTTGATGGCGAGAGCAGCGATGTTGACTACGACCTCCGGGCGAGCTTCAAAGATAACCAGCAGGACGCCGATGGGACATGAGACGCGGTAGAGCTCAAGATCGTCATCTAGCTCATTGGCATAGGTGACGACGCCGGTAGGGTCAGGAAGCTCTGCAACGTCCGTCACGCCCTGCAGCATAGAGTCCCACTTGTCTCCTTTTGTAAGGTCCAGCCGCTTGAGCAAGGAGCTTGACATGCGACCAGCATCGACCTCCTGTTGAGCAGCCTAGACGCGCGAATTAGTCCGTAATATGTCACATCGATATCCCGCGGACGGGAGTAAACCACCTACTGCGAGATCTGCACGATTTGCGGAAAGTATGGCATCTTTGGACGCTTCGAGTTCACGTCGGATTTCTTGAAGGGCTTTGATCCGTTCCGACGAGGGGATCAGCTGAGACTCCTCGAAAGCAGCTTTCGCGGCCTTTGCGATGGATTCTGCCGCGTTGCCTCCGGCCATTTTGGCTCTGGTGATCTACGCCCTCGTACCAGTCTCGGCCGTCTTCGGGCCTACACTTCAGCCCTGTTATGAGCTGAACACCCTGGCGATGCAAGACCGGAGTGCAGTCTTCTGGCTGACTCGTCGAGCGCTCAAGGGTACGATACATCATTATATTGGGCGGAGTCACGTGATTATGAAGCCGCTCGACATTCGCACGGCAGGCATTCGGGACTAAAGCGCCTGCATAAATCCGGTAAATAGTGGAACGGCGAGTTCAACTATGCCATGGCTATGTGCGAGTCATGCGCCGGAATCGAAGGAAACTTTTGTCCCGTATATGCGATGACTATTGCACCGAAACCGACCACAGCTTTGCTTTGTGTGGTCAATAGTCGGAATCAAAGTTTTGTTGAACGACAAAAAGTCATGGATATGACACGATGTGCATAGCCGTGATATTGACAAACTCTCCGTTCGACTATGTACCGGATTTGGTTCGGTGCCATATGGTCGGATGCCCGCCGTGTCGTGTCTTGAATGGGCATTGGGTAAGCTCATCCCATTTGCGATTGGAAGTTCAGATCTCTGACATAGAGTACTACTTTGACAACAGCTAGGTATACACGTATGGCTTCTGCTTGCTTATGTCTCGACTTTTCCGCTGAAAGTCTCCCCCTAGTACATACCAATACGGAGCACACGATGTCCAACAGAAACCGACAGGGTCCCCCGGGCTTTGAAGCGAGCTTACTCGTCGACGCCCTCCTCCCAACCCTTGGAGCGCTCGATGGCGCGCTTCCAGCCCTGCCAGCGCTTCTCGCGCTCCGGCTCGGGCATCGAGGGCGTGAATTCCGTGCTGCCTGCCGTGTTCACCTCCGCAAGGGTCTCCGGCCGGCTGATATCCCACCCGTGCAGGCGGATGGCTGAGCCCGCCAGGAGCGCAGAGCCGAGCGCGGTCGATCTGCGTGGGTTCGCATATCGTCAATTCTAAGTGAGCGGCCAAGGGGAAGGGATGACGCACTCTCGCATCTCAGGGCGAATGACGGTGAAGCCGCCGATGTCGGCGAGCACCTTCATTACCTTGTCGCCGTTGGTCATGCCGCCGTCGACCTTGAGGTGCTTGAGGTCCGTCTTGGAGTCGAGCTTCATGCTCTCGAGGATGGCACGCGTCTGGAACGCATTCGCCTCAAGCGTCGCGAGCGCAATGTGCGCGGGCGTCGTGTACGCGGATAGACCTGGGAATTCGGACAGCATGAGTCGGGCACAACAAAGCGTTACTGGAGAAGAGGGGGACGTACCGATGAGCAGACCGGCCGCTCCGGGGTCCCAGTACGGTGCGAGCAGGCCGGAGAAGGCGGTTACGAAGTACGTGCCTCCAGTGTCGGGGACGGAGTCAGCAAGATCGTTGACCTCTGCAGCGGTAGAGACCATCTTCATGGAATCACGGAGCCTTGAGAAAGCGGTTATTTTTCGGGACGGATGAACGACACTGCACGACGTACCATTTGACGGCGCTTCCCGCAACGGCGACTAACAAGTACAAGGTCAGTCGACAGAAAGGCATGGTGTTCGGCTCTTTGATACTTACTACTTCCTTCCAGGGCATAGACTGGCTTGCTGTCACTGCCGTCCTGGTAGGCGACCTGGATCCCCAGGTGAGCACTAATTTCGGGTCCCGGCATGCCTCAGAACGTACCGTAGAGAGCAAACCATGTGCGCTCTGCACGATGTCCTCTCCGGTGCAGAACAGGAGGAAGGCGCCAGTGCCATATGTGCACTTGGCCTCGCCCTGCTTCAAGCACTTGTTGCCGACAAGCGCAGCCTGCTGATCTCCGGCGATACCGCCGATCTTCACGCCCTTGAGCGGGCCGTATGCGAGTTCGCCATAGACCTCAGATGAAGAGACGATCTTGGGGAGGACGGAGTCCTTGATCTCGAAGAACTTGAGAAGGGCAGGGTCCCACTTGAGGGTCTTGAGGTTCATGAGGAGCGTGCGGGACGCATTGGTAACATCGGTGATGTGGAGGTTCTTCGTGGCACCGCCAGTCAAGCGCTACGATTTGCACGGTAAGCATCTGCACGCATCGCGAATAACGGGCAAACTCACGTAGACGATCCAGGACTCGACGGTGCCAAAGAGAAGGTCATCCTCCTCGTGCGCCTTGCGTACATGGTCGTAGTGGTCGATCATCCAGCGAAGCTTGATCGCAGAGAAGTAGGTCGAGATCGGGAGACCGGACCTGTGATAGGAAGCGCCATCTGAGCACACGATCTTCTCCCGCGCGCGAGCACACGCGATGACATCATCACGCGACTCGCGATGGCCCCGCTAAACGCAACAGCGGAAGACTACGCACAATTGGCGGAGCGCCTTAATGCCCTCGTCGCCCTTCTTGAACTGGCCCGGGGCGACCTCGATGCCGACGTTCTTTAGCTTCTGCTCAAAATGCGCGACGGTGTTCTTCGTGCGCGAGTCGTCCCATACGATCAGCCGGCAGAGAGGCTTGCCCGTCTTGCGACTCCACGCGACTGCACTCTCACGCTGGTTCGTGATACCTGTCGCCGCAGGTGGGGGAGGAAGTAAGGGGTACCGTCAGTTCAAGCTACCGTCGTGTGCACGCTCGACGCGAGGTCAGTCGGCCAGGCGGAGGGAACGTACCGATGACCTTCACGCTCTCCTTCGCCCATCCGGCCGCCTCGAGGGCCTTGCTCGCCTCGGAGATGCAGACGTCGCAGCTCTCCATCAGCTCGTCCGCGTCCTGCTCGTGCCAGCTGCAGCGCACAGGGGGACATCAGACCAAAATCCGGCTTGGGCGATGGACAGCTTACCTCGGCTCGGGGTAATACTGTGGGTACTCAATTTGGTGCTGAGCGAGGATGTTCGCATACTTGTCGAAGATGAGGAATCGGGTCGACCTGGAAGAAGAGCGAAGAACCGGTCAGGAAAACGCACACGTACAGCGACTCATCGCAGGAAGCGAGGATGCTCACGTCGTGCCGCAGTCGAGAGACCCGACGAACTCGCCCTGCTTGAGGTTAGGCATGGTGATCAGCTACGGTATGAGGGCGCGGGGGGAGAAGAGACAGGAGAGGCTGGGGGGACGGCGGGCGGGGATGGGTCGCGCGTATTTGAATCTTGCATTCTGGACGAGCGGGAATCAGGGGCGCGATATCCTGAAGCTCCTCTGCCCCGATCGCGGCGGGCCTTCTCCGCCACCCCGGACTCCGGCCCGTTCCGTCAGCTGACTGGGGTAAACCTGGGGTAAAGCCTTCTTCAATCCCGCGCTCGGCTATCGTTTCTCTTCTCCCAAGAGCGCTTCTGAAGCGTCTGCTACTCAACGCCATCGACCTCTCTCGAGAAGGAACACAAGTGGTACGGGTCGAAAGCTGCCAATTAGCCCAGGAGACGTACAGTATACGCAGACCCATCACGTGTAAATGGTTACAAGATGAAACGCTCCCGGTGCCGGGGCGAGTATACTTTACGCGCGTCGGCCGGACGGCGGACGTCTCTTTCCGCAGCGGTCCTCGCACAGATGACCTTTCCATCGGGAAGCCCGACCTCAGGCTCTCTGCTCGTCCCGGCCAGGTCCCATCGCGATCTTATCATATGCCACATCCTCGCGAGCCCTCCCTCTCCTGATCGAACCCATGAGACGGCAGGTGCGGTCGGGGATTGATCCATTCGGTGTACGCTCTCGTCTCCGAGAATAAACAATGAACGTACACACACTAGCCCGCCCGCATCCGCGCCCGTCGGTGCCGCTACCATTCCCACAGATTCAACCAGCGCTGTGAAAGCGGGGAGCAACGACGGCTCAGCTCGGAATCCCGAGCTTGTGCTTCTCATAGTCGCTCCACGTGAAGACCGGCAGCGGGTGCGCCTCAGTGTTAAACACCCACTTGTCGAGCGGGACGGGATCTTCGTTGCTGAACAGCAAGTACAGATACTTGAGCCTGAAGAAATCCAGGCACGCGGGGTCAGTCACCGATCACGACCTCGCGAAAGGGGCATAGAGCGATCGAGCGGCGGACTCACGTCTCGGCGAGGAAGTAGCTGCGATTTCACAAGCATGCACGTAACAGCGCGAGAGTCAGCAAGCCGAACAGGACACAAAGAGAGGAGAGCTCGCGCGGCATATGGCATCGCACCGGCGTACCTGGGCTGGTCGTCGCTCTGCGGCGCCGGCGACTGCGTGACCGTCTTGAGGCTCGCGTACCCCGACGGCGTCTTCGCCTCGCGCTCGATGGCCTCGAAGATGGCCCACCCTCGCTCGCGCCAGACGGGGTTGCCCGTCGTCTTCCACATGATATAAATCGACTCGATCGTCTGTCCCGCAAATGCAGTC
The DNA here is from genome assembly GCA_000765035.1 of Trametes cinnabarina. Lineage (NCBI taxonomy): Eukaryota > Fungi > Basidiomycota > Agaricomycetes > Polyporales > Polyporaceae > Trametes > Trametes cinnabarina. Next base: position 194,776 of record CCBP010000012.1, read on the forward strand.
GTTTCAGCGCTCATTCCCCAAGCACTGTAAAACCCCGCATTCCCCGCACCCGCGATCGTCCCCGATCGGGGCCTTTAGCGCAGAACGGTGCGCGGAAGCACGCTTGACTGCGTCGCGTCTGCACTCACCTCGGGGCGTAGGAAATAGTCGTGTCGTTTCACGACGTAGTCCCACGGGGCCTTAGGGGCTCGCTCCTTCGCGGAGAGCGTGTACGGTATCGGCTTCTTCTCGTCGGTGCCTGGCAAGGGGCCCGTCCTCCCCTTATTCCGCCAGCCCTCTACCGCGTCAATCCATAAAATGCCTTTGGCGTCCTTCGAAGATCCGTCGCGAACGGTGTGCTCCATGTCGACGACCTCGGCCCCGAGGCCGCTCGGCTGGTCAGCGTACATGAGCCAGCAGCTCGTCGCGAGCCCCTCTGCGGCGGCCATGTGCAGGGCGCGGACGTCGTACTGTGAGAGCAGGTCGTATTGCCTTCGCGCCTCGGCGTTGAGCTTGGTTCGGTCGATCCCGGCGAACGCGGCGTTCAGGTCGACGGCGTGCGCGCCCAGAGCGAGTAACCCGGGGAAGAAACACGCGAGATGTTCGAGACGATGCGCAGGTGCGAACTTGGAGCCTGATGTATCCGTCACATACAGCAGCTCGCGGTTGGGGGTGAGGTAGAGTAAGCGCGTCAGAACCTCGTTGGTCGTGAGCATGTCTATGGGGCCGTCAGCGCCATGCTTGCGGACGGGAGCAAGAGACGCACGTACACATCTCGAGGCTCTCGATGTCCTGCTGTTTGCCGGTGAGTAGATATTGCTTGAGCAGGTACTCATGGGCGCTGTCCGCGGCAGCACCGACAGACCGCGATTCTGACATAGCGGTGTGGTCAACGACGAGTCCTACACGAGTCCGAGGACGTATACTCACCACTGACGGGCTTGCCAGTGTTGAGGTGCCAGCCGGTGGGGAACATCCCTCCTTTGCGCTCCTCCATAGCGTTCGCAAGGGTTTCCAGGAGGTCGCTAACCTACAGTAGTTCATGTGAATACTGTTGCAAACGTTATCCGACATAGCAACTTACCCTGTCATAGTGTGTCTTGTTCACCGTCGCATGAGCGGCGTATGTCCATTCCAGTTGGCAAGACGCGATCTCCGCAAGCATCCCGCTCTGACTAGGCGTCACCGCAGCTCTCCACCCGTAGGTCAGCTCCCAACCTCTTCAGCGCGCAAGGTTGTCACAGCTACTCACGTTCCCGGTTTGACGCCAAACCTCGGCAGACCTGTGGCCGGATTGAACGCAGGCTCGAGGAGGGTGGCTAGCTCGCTTGCGCGGTCCAGCAGGAGCTTCTCCCCGGAGAGGGCGTACGCGGAGAGCAGGCCTCCGAGATAGCGGATGACGGTCTCGAAGAAGGGCGCGTAGCCCGATCGGGACCAAGGATTTGTATCGGGCGTACTGCGAAGCTGGGAGGCTGAGAATCAATATCCGGAGAACAACTCAGATGATGGTTCGGGAACACAAAATAAAATCAAGCTCGGAGGTATAATGGCTGTTCCCTTGGCTGTAAATCGTGCCCCTGGTGAAACCACAGATTCTGTTCGCCAGAGAGCACGGTCTCAGTGCTCGAGAATGCAGCCTCTGCAGATGTACGCCAGGAATACGCTCGTTGAGTGTAAGACCATCTCCGGCCAATCAAAACTCAGAGCGCGACAACCTTGCTGTTCGCCGTGTGTGTTGCTGTAGACGTAACGCCTCCTTAAGGCACATAGAACGCAGTGTGCCTCTGGAGGGTCACAAGCTCATCCCGAGATTCCCAGCGGAACAAGCCGCAGATGAGCCGACCACAACCCGCACCATGCCGGTCAGCGACCCGAACACACGCCAAGAGCATCACACGAATGTGGGAAGCGCACAGAATGGAACAGGGGAAAGGCGCCGACGGAGCGGGCATGGAAGACTGAGGGTACGTAGTAGCGGAACTGGACGACAAAGACTCACCCGAGTGAAGTTCCCCTGCGCAACGACGGGGAGGGCTGCCTCAAACTCGTCGTAGAGGCCCATGAGGAGCATCGTGTCGAGCGAATCGTACATCGTAACGTTCCAGCCGTTGAAGCTGTGTCGATTTAACAGACGTTGTTCATCGCATGCGTGTGATACTCACTTGTTCACTCCGACGTTTGATAGCGGCCTGAGCTCGTCGAAGCCGTTCGCGTGCTCCAGGTATCCCTGGTAGGCGTGGCGGAATGCCTGCTTGACCTGAGCAGCACGGGTATCCCAAACATGTGACGACGTCTCGTCCTGGGGGTATTGCGAGGGTGTAGGTGCGGGCCACTGCGGTAGGTGCTCGTCGAACCTGAACTCCCCGGCGTAGTGCGGCAGCTCGAGATAGTAGAGCGTCGATACGACGAAAATGGCCGTGCACGCCGCGGCGATGTAGCGTACCGACCTCGATCGCCTGGACAGGTAGGTCTGGAGCTGAGCAGACATGGGTGAAGGAGGGCGCGTGAGACGTGTAACTCACGGGAACATGGTCTGCGGGATAGCCATGGAGGCAGGCCGTCGCCGTCGCTCTGCTGCGGGTGGAGAGCGGGCGCTGCGGAATTCGTCCGAGGACCGCAGCGAGCAAAGGCGGGGAAGGAGGGTTGAGATGAGTGTCGTGGCGGACTCGGAGGTGGTGAGTATTTAAGAGAACGGGAGATGTAGCGGTGTGTGTATGTTTCGCTCTGACCTTGGCACGCACATCGTGATGTAGTAACAACTCCTCCGAGGACGGGAAACACGCCGACACGAATCGCCGAGGCTGTCTTGGACGGGAGATGCCGCGCCCACGGCCAGCGGCCAAACACTCGGCACAGCCGACCCGGCCTTCACGCGTCACGGCCCGTGGCGCCAGCCTCGATAGCGTGGCTTCGGGCGCTCTCTCGGCGTTCGGCGGTGCTGTGTGCGGAAGAAGGCCGGCGTGGTGCCATTCGCGGCGACGGCGCTGGACTGCTGCTTACGGCCAGGAGGCATTGAGCAGGTCGTCGCGCTCGCGCTTCTCGTTGTGTCCTCCTATCCCTCTCCCGCCGTCCCCCTCGACGTCCTCACACTCACTCATGACGAGCTTCGAGAAGACAGTCAAGCTGGCATGTAAGCCAAAGGCCGCGCCTCCCAAGTCCAAGGTGCGCGCCCGTCGCCTCGTTCATCCCATAGCCACCCCGCCATCCCTTCCATTCACCCGCTCATCCCACTGCCTCTCCAGTACCTCGACCCTATCATCGCCGCAACCTGGTCAGAGGACGGTGCGGTGCACGATGTCTGCAAGGCGCTCGCCCCCCGCTTCCGCGAGCCCAACGTCATCGTGAGTGCCCCGTTCGTGTTCGTATTCCTGTAGTAATCCGTCTGCAGGTCGTGTTCAAAGCTCTGATCGTCCTCCACACCATGATCCGCAACGGCGCAACAGATAATGTCCTACAATACCTCTCCTCATCCGACGTGCTCAAGCTCCGCAACGTCTCCTCTGGCAGTTGGGAAGGTGATTACTTCGCGACCCCCATCATTGCACCGCGTTATCTCAACCATCCCGGCCAGGCTACAACGCCCCGCAGAATCTGCAAAACTACGCAAAATACTTGGATACTAGGATACGCGCCTACCGCGAACTCAAGCACGACGCGATCCGCGTTCAGTCCGAGACGAATCGGGACATGCGCAACTCCCAGGCGATAGACGAGGACATGGAGCGAACCGGCAAGGGCAGTAAACGGGGGAAGAATGCGCCGCCGTCTTCCACCGGCAACAGCACCTTGCAACGAAGTAAGACCTTGGCTGGACGCAAGCTGCGAGTCATGACCGTGGAGAAGGGTCTGTTGCGCGAGACCAAGATCGTGCAGAAGATGGTGGACGCACTCGTGGAGTGCAGGGTGCGTCATATCAAGCTGTTCGATCAAATTGCCTTCGCTCACAGAGGTCTATCTTCAGTTCTACCTGGACGACCTCGAAGATGAATTAAACGTCACCGCGCTCAAGATGCTCGTCAAAGATCTCCTAATCCTCTTCCAGGCATGCAACGAGGGTGTGATCAACGTCCTCGAGCATTACTTCGAGATGTCGCACATCGACGCCGAAGAAGCGCTCTCCATCTACAAACACTTCTGCAAGCAAACTGAACGGGTGGTTGAGTACCTCGGCGTAGCCAAAAAGCTGCAGAACCTGCTCAACGTTCCCATACCAAATCTGCGCCATGTATGCCGGTTATGCATTTGCAGCCGATGTCTTTCGCTAACCGTGTATGTCAGGCCCCGGTATCGCTTGCGAGCTCTCTAGAAGAGTACTTGAACGACCCGAACTTTGAGCAGAACAGGATAGAGTACAAGACTCAAAAGGAGGCAGCGGAGCGAAACGCCAGGCTGGGAATCAAGCCTTCTCCCAAGCCTGCCGTGGACTGTACGTGATGTTATCACATAACTATCGTCTCCCCATTCACCAGCTCAATGACCGTAGCGTCGGCACCTAAGCCTGCAGAGGCAAGCTCATCACAGTCGCATTCTGAGGCCAAGACGCCAGGGCAAAAAGCCCTCATTGACTTCTTCTCTGCGATCGAGGAAGAGCAACAGACGATGTTCAACCCTCAGACGAACAGGTATGTTGTATGTACCTTTACTGGTAACCGTCGTTGCTCATACCATGGGTAGCCCGACTAGCAACTACTTCCAGCAGCAGGCCATGCACAACCCGTTCCAGCAGCAAATGATGACCGGCGCTGCTTTCGCAGGAGCACAAGCGTTCGGGCAGCAACCGCAGCTCCAAGCCCGGGCCCACAGGCCTACCTCCTTCCCCCAGCAGACCGCTCGTCCCCATCGGGCCACCACTAATCCCTTCGGCAT
>CCBP010000012.1:199738-224555 GCA_000765035.1 Trametes cinnabarina
AGCAGAACCCCATGCAGAGCTTCAGTCCGTTCCAGCAGCAACCTACAGTTGTCGGCCAGCAGCCGCAAGCCCCGCAACCCACTGGACTGCCCTCATTCCCCTTCTCTAACCAATTAACTGGCGCGGCCAGCGGGCTCCCCAGTCAGCAGAACGGCCCCAACATCGCACAGCCGTTCGCGCAATCAGCAGCAGCAGCGTCGTCCTCAGGGTCCGTTCCCCCGCGCTCCGCGACCGCGCCGCTGACCGGTCCCCCGCCTTCCGCATCGTCGAGCTCCTCCGGTCCGCCGGCGGCGCAGCCGCTGAAGCCGCACCAGACAGGCTCTCGAAATCCGTTTGGACAGCCCGTCGAGCCTGCGCCACCTGTGCCGAAGCCTCCGACGCTCATGGAGCTCGCTATGGGCTTCGGTAACCAAAACAATGCGCAAGCTCATCAGCAGCCTCAGCAAACACAACAGCAACAGCCGATGCAGACTGGTGCGTTCTCGACGTCGCCGTTCGGGAGCTTCGGCTCTGGCGGTTCTAGCACACAGTCGAGTACTGGCGCGAACGGGGGCGCGACCAACGGCTCTATTATGGCGAGCGTCGCATCGTCGTTCTCTTTCTCCGACAAGTCGAAGTCGTCGACGGCACCCTCATCTCAGCTTGGATCTTCTTTCACTTCGCCGCTTACCTCCCAACCGACCTCGAGCACGACCTCGGGCTCGACGTTCTCAGACACACTCTTTTCTTCTCTCTCATCCCAGCCTACCGGCGCGACGTCGCTCACGAGCACTTCTACGGGCGCGCCATCGATATCCGTGTCGTCTGCAGCGGGTACCACGCCGCTGCGCTCGCAGACGACGGGCTTCAGTGGTCTGAAGCCGTTCAAGCCTTCCTCCTCTTTCGGCGCAGCTCTCCTCGAGTCCCTGCCTCCTATCCCCTCTGCACCTTCTACCCCTGGCATCTCCTCTCCATCCTCAAATGCCGGCCCTGGCACCACCTCCCCGCTCGGCTCGCAATCCACTGGTTTCCCAGGTCTCTCCTCACAGCCTACGGGTCTCGGGACTACCTCGTCGCTGGGTGTCGGGCTTCGTCCACAGGCGACAGGCGCTGCGGGCGCCGCGAATCCCTTCCGCGCGACCATGTTCTCGGTGACAGGGAACCCTACCGGCACGTTCGGCGGGTCCGGTCTCGGCTCCACAGGCTCCGGCTCGCTGCTTGGCTCGACGAGCACTAACTCGTCGCTGGGCACCGGCGGAAGCTCGTTCGGCGGATCGTCACCATTCGGTCTGGGCGCGAATCCAACGGGGGCGCAGTCCTCCTTTGGTTCAGGCTCGTTTGGATTTGGGGGCGCCTTCGGACAGAACCAGGGCCAACAGCAACAAGGGCAGCAGCAGCAGCAACAGCAACAGGGCGGGACTGCCTCGCTCATCTGAGCAGTGCCTGCGTACGACGACCCTTGGTTTTGATTCAATCCACGTATCGTCCATTCTCGCCCCTCCTTCACCGCTCTCTCGCTTCTCCCCTCCCGCTCCACGACGCTCGTTCTAAGACGTGCTCACTCGCTAGCTCGCACCTTTATTTTCTTGTGAATCCTTCGACCGACGCGCGCGTTGCTTTCGTTACACAGTAGTTTCACACGGACAGACTATTTCTCGTCGAAGGAGATGCGAGGAAGGCTGTCGGAGAGGAAGGCTTGTTGGAAGAGTCGGGATTCAGGGGAGAGGCAATGGGTGAGGCTTGGGGAGGGGATGCGCTCGCGTTCGCTGATATCATCACGGTTACAAGTCGTTTCTGGCATCTCTGACGAGAGATGATACCCTGCGCAATTGTACACACATTCGCACTCACATCGCGATGCCTCCCGTCTCTTCACAACGGCTGATCTAGAATCCCTCTTATACAAGACGACCCTTGTACCACCGGTAGTCCCCTCACGTGCCCTATGTGACCTTCCATATTTGGAAGTTGTTGTTGAACGTTGTACCGTGCGCCCGCCCGCCGGCGGCGACCGTTGCTCCCAGACGGCCATTGTCCGATGTCGCACGCCACTCGCCTCGCAGAATTGCTTCAAGTCGCTGTGCGATGCACAAGGGCACTCTGGACTTGTCTCACGGTAACTTCGATGCACTTCTGACCGTTGCGTCGCCCCCATGCCTCAAGGCAGCATAGCTTCCTTCGGACTGCCCCATCATCGCTCGCCCTCCTTCTGGCCGCCATGCAGAAGCCTCGATGTGGCGTTGAACCTGTGCCTCCTCATCTGGAATATTCTGCGTCTATACCTGTCTCGTCGAGTTCTGTTCTATCAGAGCCCATTATTGACTGCCACTGGTGCCGGACCCTCGCAAAACCAACTCTCACAGCACTACGACATGGCTGCTTTTGGTTACAGGTAGGGCTTGGTTCACACCCGCATCGCCTTGATTCTGGTCTGACCTCTGTGCTTTATTTGCTCTCAAATGGGTATATCTGTCCCGGAGGACTCTCCACTAGATCATCCATCCCTCGTTTCGTTGCCCAATCGGGATACCTAGCGCTTCCTTTAGACGGACGCAGACCTCATGGCCGCGTACGAAGTGCAGAGCAATCCTTTTTTGTATATGTAGCTGTGGGTAATCGCGCTGGATTGCGCAGCTCGCACTATGCGTATTCTGATGACAAAATTCTGGGGACGGCGGCGGTACTACGTGAGCTTTGACTGAGGTCGGTCAATTGATACACCTGTAGAAACGGGGTGGGAATCCTTGGAAGCTGATATTCGCGTTAACCCGCGTTGGTTGCAGTGCCAGCTCCGACAGGTGGTTGAAATACCCCTCGTACCTGAGGTTCGAAATCTGCGTTGAGCGGAGTAGCTCACTCACCCCTCCCCTCCCTCAGATTTCTGCCTCGTACCAGCTTCAGGGCGACTTGCTTGTCTGTCTCCTGCCGTCAAACGCACGCCCCATACTGTTGACTACCTCGCGCCCATACCATGACGCCGATCTCGGGCTCTGGCAAGACTAGGAAGAAGGGTGGCCCCAAGGCGGGCCAACGCTGCTCGATACCGAAACAGCAACGGCGTGTTGCTGAACTAAAGGTGGGCGCGAAGTCCGTATCTGTCACTGCAATACTGATTGTTTCCTCCCCGTCAAGCCCGGACAGGGAATGATGTTTGGCATCATGGAACTAGATCCGCATACAGGCACTCTGCAGGAGGTAGACCCGGGAGCGCCTCGACGGCGTAATATGCCAGCAACGCCCTCCACCTTACGCACACAATGGCCTCTCGCCCCTCCTCCTGACATCAACACCGTCACCGTCTCGGACATCGAGAGACCGCACGATCCGCCCGCCTGCTACCTCCTCGCTAAGCATATGCAGGGCGCAGAAGGATTGGTTCAATCACCGTCAATCATACGCAGGAAGCCGCGCAATCAGAAGCGGGATAAAGTTCTGATCGTGAGTTGTGCTTGCTCGTACGTGTGTACTGTGCTAAGCTGTCTCGCCACCGCAGTCCTCCACCGCGAGAGAAGATGACTCGCATGCACTGCAGCGGCAGGGCGCCTTGAAGGATAGGACAACAATCAGCTCATCCAGGCCACTGCTCGGGCCTGATGAGGTTGCCCAAACTCAGGGCTTAGAGGGCCCTGCTCGGCCCCAACAGCATCGCGCCCAGCCCAACTCACGACTGAGCTTCCAAGCAATGAACCGCTTCGCCCGCGACCCATATCCACTGCGTACACCTTCGCCGACGATTTCCGACACCTCTACGTTGCATGTCTCTCTTTGGACGGTGTCGAAGCACCAGCCACTTGACCCTGCATCAAGTGCCTGCTATACGGGCGGCGTAATGAGGCATGAAAAGAGGCGCTATGGCGTATCTCCTGTCTCCATTGTGCGCGGTAGGCTTGAGGCGAACCATTGGCCTCCCCCATCTTGTGTCGTATCGGGCGTTGAAGAAGATTGGGCTCCTCCTAAACTCCTCGCTGACGTTCCACGGCACCATCATGAAAAGTCTCACCACGAAGACTTTCTCTCGACGAACTTGTCGATACCACGTTCTCAGCCAGGATTCACCGCAATGATTAGCACTTACTCATCTCTAGCCAACGCATTTGGGAGTCCTCTAACTTCGTAGCACCGATGCAGGATGCATACAACCCATACCATTATCTGATGCCCAATTCACTACAATTCACTACGTCCTGTTTGTCTTGATACAATCGCATCCCTAAACAACAAACAACGCTTCTTCTATTGTGACGAAACTAACAGGGCAGTATGTTACTTGTGCAAGCGCGCAAAGGAATTACGGACCGTCATAGAAAGTACACCATCACATCATAATGACCCCCTTGGACGACGCTGCGAATATGCTATGAGTCGGATGCATCATCTAACAATGATGCATACAACCCATAGGACATGCGCAGCCTCCGCTCTGCTTCCGTTCACCGTCAGATAGGTTCGGGAAGAAGGCGCGACTGTCCGATACTGAGCCTGGTTCTCCAAACCGGTGAACAGTCTCATCGCACTGCAAGAGGAGCTCGTCAGTGCCCCATCATCCTTGCAAAAGGGAGGTCCGGATCGATTTGGAGTACCTTTCGGCCCTACGGGAAGGGCAGCTACTGATCCTAGGACAATGTAGAGCTCTAGGGTAGGGTAGTCTCTTCGAGTAGCAACGTATCACATCTCAGCTGTCCGTACCCTTGACCTTTAGTCAGATTCCCATCAACGTCGCAGGAGGAGGGATGTGGTGCATGCGCTCGTCAGAGTCGGTCGGACGTGCATTTTATAGACATCGATAAGATGGCAATCAGACAAGTTGATAATCATCGGGCGCTACATGATGACCGTCCTCCGCAATGTGTTGCGACTCGCGCGAAGCGCAACGTGGTACGCTATATTGTGTGTCATTATTCGTACCGGGGGTGGCGACCGGTGTATCTTCGAGTCCGCGCGCTGCGATACCTCGTCTGTGTTTATTGGCTGACCGGGCGAACAGTCTGGGACAAGACCCAAGGTACATAGTACTGTACTGTAGACAACTAATGAGGGGTGCTGTTGACGACTTGGGTGAAGGCGGCAATAGGTGATCAGATTCGACGACGTTCTCTCGATGAACGCGACCGCACCGCGTACTCGAATTACATATATAGTAGAGCAAATCTTCGTCATTCTCTCACTTGTAGAGTCGTAGTCGCTATTGACGATGGCCGACGGTTAGCGAGGTACAGAGAGATGTGATGTCACCGATGCCGCTCTTTCCTGTACATATTGCGCTACAAATGTCTTCGCACAGTCTTCGCACTATGTATGCCACTTTCCAGCGTCTTTAGAGGTCCTCAGCTGTTGTTCTAAGACCGATCTTTCCCACCAAAAATTTCCTCGATGCCGAGCCAATTTATGACATTCGCCCGGACTCAATCTCACTTATTCGCCGAGAGACAGAAAAGATCCTTGCATTGTGATAATGCAAGTATTGTAACAGCATTCTACTTAAGTCATGGCGTGAACAGAAAACGGACCACCACCAAGAATACACAGCTATAGCGTAATGACCCCCGCGGACCGTGCCGCAAGTGTGCTAAGAGTCGAACACATCAAAGACTGATGTGTTCAACCCATAGAACATGAGCAGCCTCCGCTGAAGACCAGCATACATAGCGCATGCCCGAGATCCTGCTGTCACGGAGATTGTGATCTAGTAATTCGGGATAGCGTCGAGATTGACCGATACCGCGGCTTCAATCGAGAATCGCCTCCTGTTGCACAATGAGCAGTTGAAGATAGAGTATTGAATCGATTACAAGTACCTTTCAACCCTGCGAGAAGGGCAGCTGCTGTCAGGGACAACGCAAAGCTCTGATATATGGCACTCCGTGTACGTTTTGGTCTTGCGGGAATGGCGGCCGCGGGACCTGTCTGTGGCCGAGGCGCTGCTTGCAATGCACCAAAGCTGAATATCGAGCAACATTCTCACCTTTGTCTGTATGTACCCTGCCCCTTCAGCTTCAGTCGTGATCAGGTCCTATTGACGTCGCAGGGAAAGGAGGGATGTGGTGGGTGCGCTCGTCAGGGAGAGTCTGTGAATCTTATGGACATCGATATCATATGATCAGATTGAAAGCTTGACCGCTGGGCGCTACTTACCAAACGTGTGCGGGTCTGGACCAATGTCTGCTATTGTTCATTCCGTCCGGGTTCGTTGCCTCGACCACGGTGCATGTATGGACAATTTGTCTATGGCGTAAGCTGCATAGCACAGTGGCCATCGTCAATATTATCTAGACAATTGGCCACCCACAGTCGACCAACCTCAGCATGACCGGCCTTCGAACCTCCCCTAGCGCTTAGCGCATACAATAATGCTTAAGCTTCGCGCCATCGATTGAAGAGCTCGCGATTTAGGTCAAGGGTTTGGTGCGCTGAAGCCAGTGAGCTGGACCGGTCTACTGCAACTCATCGGAACCATCCCACCGCACCGCACCGATGGGTGTGTCGCCAGTACACAGCTTGTTAGATTCTACCGCCATGGCGAACGCTAGCTGGGTGATTGCTAGCCTTTGCACTGACAGAGCATCAATCATTACTGTCAAGATGATCCTCTGTCCGTACATACCACTTGCTCTTCACTACGAGCGGTGCAATAGCGCGCTCTTCTCCGACGGCCTTGTAGGCGCAAATGCGCCCCACTTCCCACTCTTCTGTGGCGGGCAAGGTCGGATCTATACTGGTCGGATTCATGACGATGAAGCAGAACGAGAGAGGGCCCACTGAAAGGCGGGACACGCTCATTGCAACACCGACTGCAAGAGGCGCTACACAATGCGTCCCTTGCGATGACGCCATTGTCCCTTGTACCCAAGGATAAAACTGTTGAATCCGTTTCGCTGTGGCACTATAGTGTAGCGGTTATCACTTGGGATTCTGATTCTTTGGGTTCCCAAAACCCAGGTTCGATTCCTGGTAGTGCCTTGTGGATGGCGACCTCATAGTCCTGCTTTTTATTATCCTGCACCATGGAGGGTCCTCCTTCACACTGCGCCGTGTGAGACAGCGCATGCAAGTCATGAGACATTAATATTGTGGGATTATGCGCATGAGTACGGAACGATAGAAGAAGCACTGCAGGCCTAGGCTGAACTTCCTCACATACAACCGATAAATAGTGTATGATCCAACGAGAACGACAAGAAGACACACCGGAGCAGTTATACATCAACAGAGAACTTCGGGTAGCTGTCCAAGCTCCAAAACTACACGTCAAACCGCTTCGCTCATCTCCACCGGGAGCTGGCTGTAGCCCGCCGATTTCCTCCCCCCGCCCATGACACTTCGTAACGCGTCCCACCCGTCCCGGAGGGTGTTCCGCGCGCTATCGAGCATCGTCTCGCGCTGCACGGTTTCCCCAGGCATGAGGCTCGACTCGGGGCGGACCCACCACTTGAGCGCGAGCGAGCTCGTGACGACGCTCACGGACGAGAACGCCATCGCGGCCGCGGCGCCCATCGGCGGGAGGCTGAGGCCGAGCGGGAGGAAGAAGCCCATCGCGAGCGGGATCCCGAGCACGTTGTAGAGGCACGCCCAGACGAGGTTGCGCCGGATCGTGGCGAAGATGGCGCGCGAGAGATCGAGCGCGGCGACGACGTCGAGGAGGTCGGAGCGCATGAGGACGATGTCGGCGGCTTCGATGGCGACGGAGGTGCCGGAGCCGAGCGCGATGCCGACGGAGGCGGCGACGAGAGAGGGGGAGTCGTTGATCCCGTCGCCGACCTATCAACACCTTCAGCATGTGTGTCCTGTGACTGTAAACCATACACGTACCATGGCGACGCCCCCACCATACTTCTCCATGAGCTCCGTCACAACAGAGGCCTTGCCCTTCGGACTCATGTTCGCCCATACGTGCTCAGGCTTGATGCCCACCTGCTTGGCAACGGCGAGCGCAGTGCCCTTCGAGTCACCAGTCATCATGTTCACCTCGACGCCCATATCTTGCAACGCCTTGATGGCATACACGGAAGACGGCCTCGGCGCGTCGGAGAGCGCGATGGCCAAGACGGGGACGGGAGGCTTTCCAGAGGGCGCAAGGGAAACGAAGATGGATGTGCGCCCATGCTGCGCCTCCTCCGAGTCGAACGCCGCGAGGACGGACGGGAGCTCACTCTTGCCATCCTGGAGGATGAAGCGTGCGTTACCGACGTAGACGACGTACTGGCCTTTACTTCCTGGGAGCGAAATCTCTGCACGCACGCCCGCGCCGGTGACGCTTTCGAAGCCGGTGATGATGACCTCGGAAATAGGCACCATAGACTTGTTGAGGAGCTCCTTGCCGTAGACCGCGACCGCTTTGGCGAGCGGATGCTCCGAACGTGCTTCAGTCGCAGCGACCATCGCGATGACCTCCGCTCGAGTGACATTACCGACACACTTTGTAGTCAGAGGCGCATCATCGAGAGAACCGCGGCCTTCCGTGAGAGCGTGCAAATCGCTGTGGTCGCTAGAAGGCGCCCACGCGGTCGCGACGACAGTGAGTTTGCCCTGGGTGACCGTGCCCGTCTTGTCGAGCACGATGCGTTTAATGAACCGACTCGCCTCGAGCGCCCTCCCGCCCTTGATGAGTATGCCGTTCTTCGCACCCATGCCTGTGCCGACCATGATCGCGGTGGGCGTGCTCAGCCCGAGCGCGCACGGGCACGCGACGACGACGACGGAGATGCAGAGCTGGAGGCAGACCGCGAGCTTCGACGCGCCATGCATGCGGAACGGCGCGGGGAGCGCGTCCTCGCTCACGACGTGCGAGATGATCAGCCACGCGGTGAACGTGAGCAGCGAGAGCGAGATGACCGCGGGCACGAAGTACCCCGCGACCTTGTCCGCGAAGGCTTGGATGGGCGCCTTCGACGTCTGCGCCTCCTCGACGAGCTTGACGATCTGCGCGAGCGCGGTGTCTTTGCCAGCCCGCGTGACGATCATATCAAATGTGCCGAGGCCGTTGACTGTACCGCCGATGACGCTATCGCCCGGCTGTTTCAGCACGGGGAGCGGCTCGCCGGTGACTGCGCTCTCGTCGACGGTCGACGTACCCCGGAGGACGGTACCATCTGCAGGGACCTTCTCGCCAGGTACGAGCTTCACGGTGTCGCCGACCTGCACGAGCTCTGTGGGGATCTTCTTCTCCTGCGTGCACGTGGGTGCATCAGTGTAAATTGTAGCCATCGACGGAGTGAGAGCCATGAGATCAGTCAGGGCAGCACTAGTCTTCCCCTTGGCTCGATTCTCCAAGAAGCGGCCCATTGAGACAAACATGATCAGCATCGTACTGGTGTCGAAAAACACCATAGGATGGTAGTCGATATCACGGTTGAGCGCAGCAAAGCACATAGCGCCAACAGAGTAAATATAGGCGGCAGAGGTCCCGAGGGCGATAAGGACGTCCATGGTCGCGCTACCGTGCTTGAGCGACTTGTATGCGTTCCTGTAGAACTTCTGGCCGAGCCAGAAGAGCGCCGGGGTCGTCAAGAGGAACGCAAGTACGTCGCCTACGTAGACGCCACGACATAATTGGTACTCAACGATCGGTGCGAGGAACGGTATCTTCTTCGCGATCATGGTGATGAAGAATACGGGGATCGCGAAGGCAAGACTCCATTGGAAGCGGGTGCGCCATTCCTGGATTTCCTTCGTCCGCGTGAGGGAGCGCAGTTGGGTCGCGTCTTCCTGGTCTGAGACCATGGCGTCGAAGCCCATCTCCTCTATTCGCTCGACCAGTTCTCGAGGGCCAACCATGGTTCGATCAAACTCGACCTTGCATGTCTCCGTTGCTAACGAGACGGCTACACTGGACACTCCAGGCATTGCGCCCAGCTCCTTCTCCACTGTTGATGTACATGACAAGGAGATCATTCCATATATGCGAAGGGTGATAGTGTCGGACCGTGTGGGGGGTATGAGGGTCGCATCGAACCCTATATCGGATATTTCCTACTCGATAGTTAGTGTGTGTTCAAATATGGTGCGCTCTCGAAATGAGGGTTAGATTCAAGGGCGTTCCCCTTCTTTGCTGAACGCCAGGTAGCAACACAGCCACTGCCGCAGTACGGAGGATGTCGTCAATGAACGGCATCTGCGCCGAGGGGCGTTGTCTCTCCCAAATGACAGAAGCCAACGGAAGATACAAGCATGCATCCGGAGAGGCATGGGCAATAGGGTGTACTCACATTAACGATCTTGTCTGGGGTCCACACAGCGGGATCGTATTCGACTACGCCGCGCTCGGCAAGGAGGGCAACCTTGACTGAGTGGATGCCGGGCTGAGAGCGTAGCATGCTTTCTATCGACTACTTGCCGTTCAATGTATGTAGGACACGATACGAAGTGCTGTGCATACCTCTACGCATGCGCCGCAGGTCATGCCCTCTATCCGCAGCTCGCACTTCTCGGACTCCAGCCCCGTGCCCGCGACGAGAGGTTCATCTTCGGTCACTGACAGCTCTACCTTACCAGCAGGGACCGTCCGGGGAGATCCAAGGATACTGGTGAAGGCCGCTGATAGTCCAGCCATGGCTGAGGTAGCGGATATACAGGTCTAAGCGGCAGAGCGATCGGACGACGAGAGAGGAGGATGAATGAAGAGAAGGAAAGAGATAGAAAGCGCCGGCGCTGGATGTAGGATGTCGTGGACGGAGTCTGGTCGGCGGTGCCGGAGGGCGAGAGAGCGAAGTGAAGCCGAGCTTACGGAGCAGGCGGATGAGTGGATGGGTGAGAGCGAAAGCCGAAGCTCGCGCGATGGGAGGCACTTTCGCCGGCGTCTAATGACAAACGTGAGCTCACTGCAACTCGCGCCGGGCCTGTCTCTCTCGCTCTCTACTCTCCCGCGTTTCACACATGTACAGACATGTTTGGCCGGCATCGCGCTCTACAATCTTGCACATAGCGCGCGGCGCGCGCAAGACAGGCGAAGGCTTATGAGGGCCATGGCTGATGCTTTATGCGATCTAGCTGCCGAGCGGCGAGCTTCGAGTCGTACACCGCCAGAGCCTCAGTGTGGTCAGAGTGAACGAGCGATTGGACATGAGCGAACTCGGGATATTCCGCACGAGCCCCAATTAAGGTTCGCTCTCAGCTGAGCGAGCGACCGCTCAACCTCGAGCTAAATCCTGCGGTTGGCTTGAGGCTCACCGTTGATGTCGTTCGCTTGAGGTGCGGCGGGACCGTTTCGCAGGTCCTGGTGACTGTCTTGTTGGCTTTTGAGGCAATGAAATGCGTTATCGTTCCTCCCATCTCTCTTGCACACTCTCAGAGGGTGTCGTCGCCCAGTGTCGTCCATCATGGCTCACGCGCAATCACAACTCCAGCGGCCATCGTCAAGCCGTGGTTCTCTCGAAGCCAGATGTTAGTTGCCTAGCCCATCGGTCATCTTAAAGCATTGACTTATTGCTATCTGTGCTCAGGGTGGTTGGCGGGCACCGGTAAGCATCGAAACCGATGGAGATGCAAGGCTTGCGCGAGCACACACTGGTTCGACATCTGGTCAGCGATCCGACATGAGGACACTCAGAGGCACCGCAATGCGATAGTGCACGCAGTCAGGCAGGCTTCGCAGATAGCCTCTTCTTCGAATGATCCTCCACCTCCGCTTGGAACAGAGCGCCGTGAGGTCGTTGGCCCGCTCGCAGAGCTCCTGCAAGATGTCGCGGGAGTCATTGATGCCCCACATGCCGAGGACCCATCGCAACCATTAGATAGCGCCAATGGGCACGGTCTTGACTGGGAAACTGTGTCTGCAGAACTAGGCGGCGACCTGGCACCGCCTACAGCCCAAGCAGCACTGGCTGGCATGACGGCCACCTTGACAAGATGGCTCCTTGGAGGCGATTCCGACGCCTCCGATGTGGATACTCCAGACACACTGGAAGAGGAGGACCCGGATTCCGATATCGGGTGTGCAAGCGACCCAGGTATGTGTGACGTGGCTGGTAATAGCACAGTGTTTGATAGCCCATGTATTCTCGCCAGAGCCGTTGCACGAAGGGATGCCAAGGGCTGCGCGGAGTTGCTCTACAAACCCGCAGTGGTATCCGTGGCCAGATAAGCAGGTATGCAATAATTTGACAGCGTATGGATACTCACATTCACGCATTTTCATGCAGACATGTGTCCTCGACATCGTGCGCCATTTGCCGCGATCTCTGTTCTCAGACAGCCAGATGGAAATCATTCTCTGGTGCTTGGGGGTCCTAGGAATCGACAACTGTCCCTCGCTCTTCGTGCTCAAGACAATCGACAGAATGCTACAGTCCCACTGCGGCATAGAGTCGATCCGGTATCGAGGTCCACTTGGACATGTGTATTATGTGAACGATCTTTCTGCCATCATCGCACAGGTATGTAGCTCGTGAGTTTATACATTGGGAGACAACTCACTGTTCCCCATGTTGATTTGCAGGAAATGGCCAATCCACGGGTGCGTCCGCATCTGCGTTTTCTGCCCGAAGACGGTGGGCAGAAGATGTCAGAGGCTTGGCATGCAGCGCGATGGCTCCGCGAGCTGTCACCAGAGATCGCAACACCTATGGTGCGCGTGGATCAGCACGACTACTACGTCCATGAGCCAGCCAAGCTCCTAGACGGCCGCCTTGTGGTGCCATATCGGTGGTTCACGAAGGCCACAGCGTCAGGAGAGCAAGTCATACATGGAGAGGGACGGTCCCTCCACGCTGTCACCTTTCAGGATAGACGGCGTGGATACATCGTCCATGAGCACGATGTGGTCACGTTCGCGACGTCAGACCTGTCGCTGCCTTTCCCGCTCATGGTCAAGACATTCCAGACAGATAACCTGCCAGATCCTCGCAATATCATTGGTAGGTTTTGGTACTCGCATAAGGATAGATTCTAACTCAGCACTCTCTGCTTACTAGGGCGAATGGTTGCCGACGGAGCCGGCATTCACCCATGGAAGTACACGGATCCGCAAGTGGGAAATCTGTGGCGCGTACGTTCGCAGGGGCACCGTGTGGTTTCTTTCCTCGTCTGGCTGTACTGTGACGACACCTCCGGCAATATGTCCAAGAAATGGAACAAGCACAACTCCTGGCTCTTCACACCCGCGGGATTGCCTCGTTCCATGGCGCAACAGGAATGCAATGTGCACTTCCTGGCAACATCAAACCTAGCGCCTCCTTTGGAGATGTTACATGGGATTGTGGCGCAATTGGAGTACCTATCTTTATCGATCCAAAGCTGTCAATGTTCGCCGCTGATTTCTCTTGCAGGAAGGGTCAATCCGAAGGCTTCTGGGCATGGGATATAGTTGAGCACGAGATGGTGCTGGTCATCCCGGCGGTCCTGGCAGTGCTCGGCGATAACCCCATGCAAAGCGAGATTGCGTGCCATGTCGGGCTTGCTGGGAAACTGTTCTGCAGGAACTGCATGGTGCGAGGCAAAGAAGTGGCGGCTGATGTTGATGTTGGTGCTGTGCGAACACGACGTGATGGCAGTGCTGTGCATGATGGTGATTCGGAAAGCTCGACTGGCTCAGCAGCTAGTAGGTCACAGCCGGGCCACGGTGGCTCACATGGCCGAGAGCCTGATGGTCGTCACCATCCAAATCCTGGGAAGGCGAAGAACCAGGAGACGATGCAGGATATTGTTGACCGTGCTCGTCGCTTCCTCGGAGTGCGTACGCCCTTCATGTGATCGTATCTTATGACGGCTCACTACGTTCGATAGATAAATGAGCCTCGGCAGAAGGACCAGACTTTAAAGAGACTTGAGGAAGTCTTCCAGCACGCTGCAACCATCGGCGGCATGACGACTGCAAAGAAACTGAAAACAGAATACGGGGTCAAGGACACGTTCCAGGAAACCTTCACAGAACGTATCTTTGCATATGGGCGAAAGTTGCGTGGTCGCCGGGCTGAGAAGCAGGTGCTTCTGGACTTGTTCGTTGCACAAGAGCTCCCAAGCGATACCGTCAGTCCAGTGTGGCGAATGAAAGGTACGCTGTCTTGTTCAGTCCCATATAGTGCAGCTCGCAGTGATCTGGCACTCAGATCTGGACCCGCATCAAGATACCCCGGTTGAAATCTTGCACGTTGTGCTTCTCGGCTTCATCAAGTACTTCTGGCGGGACGCAGTGGCACGTGTGCCTAAGGATCGCCGTGACCTGCTGAAAACCAGGCTCACCTCCTTCGATGTCTCCGGGCTCGGTATATCGCCTCTTGCGGGGGAGACACTTGTCACCTATGCTGGGTCGTTAACAGGCCGCGATTTCCGCGCAATCAGCCAGGTCGCTCCCTTTGTCTTATATGATCTTGTCCCGGAGCCCTGTTATCGGGCATGGGTGTCATTGTCTTCTCTGGTCCCGCTTGTCTGGCAGCCTGAGATTCGGGACCTTGATCTGCATCTAGAACGTCTCCAAGCTGCCATCGACTACTTCTTGGACTGTACGGCTGCTTGGACACCACGTTGGTTCAACAAACCCAAGTTCCATATTATACGCCACCTTGTCGCCCATATCCGACGCTTTGGCCCGGCTGTACTCTTCGCCACTGAAGGCTTCGAGTCTTTCAATGCCGTCATCAGAGGCAAGAGCATTCATAGTAACCATCAGGCACCGTCACGCGACATAGCTCGTGGATTTGCGCGAGCAAATCGCATCCGACACCTTCTCTCGGGTGGTGTCTTTCTTCCTCAGGCGCCTCTGCTCTCTGTGCCTTCCTATGTGTCGACAACCACTCTGGACCCGAGGCGGAGATACAGTCAACGGTCCGAGGACTGGAAGACGGCAGGACCTCTCCCTCTCATGCTTGCTGCGCGCCATAGTGGCGGGCAGGTTTTTGGTCCCCTTTTGCCCACTGACCACTGCATGAGTAATCCGTTGCCTGGTACGTCCGACTACATGTCTCCCGAGTCATGCTTGGCACATACTGATCACTTCCACTTCGTGAAATGCATTCCTAGGCACTTGTGTATTCTCCAGCAGCAGCCATCCGGACATCGCTAGCGCATCTCTCACAGTGGCGCATATATACCCTCCTCCAATCCCTGTTGATACACTGGTGTGGAAGTGCAAGTCCTGTACTGACCATGGCGGCAGCACATTCGAAGTCGGCGCTTGGATTCTGTTCTCTGAACCCTCCTTTTCCTCAACCCTTCGTTTAGGCCATGTCGCTGAGATCCTGCAGCTGCACGGTTCGCCTGCTTCACGGCGGGGATGCGCCGATGTAATCCTGGTAGAACAATATCTCTGTGATGGAGTCGCTCAGCCGTACGGGCTCACAAAAATTCGCCAGTCGGGGTGGGATGTTGCACGCGCAGAAGTACGTGTCATAGCAATCAGCTTGGGTCTATACTGAGATCTCCTTCGTTTAGCATGTCCTCTGCACTGTCAATGTACAGCACAATTGTGCAGCCCAAAAGTGCTCAGACGACGGCCGTGCAGCGCTATATCAAGAGCGCGAACGAGCTGCACACGCGCGAGCATCTATTGTTCACCGCGAGCCTGGTGATCTACTACTGAATACCTTCCAGATGCGTGATGCAGTCCACCTCCAGCAGCTTCGTCACACTCCAGCTCCTCTCAATCGTGAAGACGCAATCATCCAAGGTGCACGCAATGAGATCAACAGTGTGAAAGCAGCTCAGCAGCAAACCAGCATGCAGCAGAAGTCCCGAACAACGGGCCGTCGGCAACCACTGTCATCTGCTGCTCAGCACGCTGTGTCACCATTGGCTCAGCCATGAATCCTCCGGGGTCCCGCACACCCCTGTCTGAGGCTCCAGGCGGGCCTCAGCATGACTTCCTCAGGTGCGCCCCACTCGTCAGTGGCGTTCGGCATTCTTTGAGGGCTTGTTTTAGGGCCGGAATGCTCCATAAAGATCCAAGTCCTCCTCCAAGTTCGTGTTCGCTCTTCCCCACCTCCTCCTCGCCCAACTGCCCATGGACTTCCAGTACGAAATGGTCTCCTCTTCTCCTCCCTTTGTGACGGGTCAGGCCCTGGCAGTCCCTGTCATGGGACCGCCATCCAGCGAGCTTGAGGGCCCTGCCACTGATAGTGCGCCCGCTGCCTCGACAGGCTTATCCACATCTTACTCCCTTGCCGGCGGAGCTGAACCCTCTGTCAACCTCACTGTGCCAACAATGCAGCAAACTGTCGCACGCAGCCCTGCTCAAACTGCTGCCCTTCGTCAATGGTGCGAACGCATTGCTCACAAATGGCATCTCAAAGACGAACAGTACGACGACTTGAAGCAGATTGTCAATGTGAGTGCGATGAAGAGGCTGTTCCATTGCCAGAGGTTTGCAGCTGATCACACTCGGATAGCTTGGCAGTAACATTGATAACGGTTACCTTCGTATTCTGGTGTGGAACCAGACGACAATGTATGGCATCCTCAACCGTATTGAATCTCAAGATGTCGACTACCAGCGCTTTGGTGATGCATTGAATGGGGTCGAAGGCCTTCTTGACACGTCCTGGACTATTAACGACGACCAAGGGGTAAGCTACATGCACACTAACTCGTTGCCAATGCTCACTTCTGCCAGACAACTTTGCGCATCCTTGCGCGTGACATGATGACCTCTCCTAACCGGAGTGCGTACACCATGATCCATATGGACATCCTGGCAAGTCCAAGCATGATGCCACGGGCACAATGCTCCTTTTCTCCGAATGCTTACCCGTCTACTACGGCAGGCCTATGTCCGCACCCACAAGGTCCGCCTCGGCTTCGAGGATGTCTTTGCGGTTCCTGCCCGGGAGGAGAAATTGCTTCGGGCCATCTGCAAGAAGTGCTCTGCTGCGCGGACGCTCTTACGTGACAAGGCATGTATCATTCGTGCGCTCACTATCTCTCTAAACTGCTCTGACCTCATTGTTGCTCATGCTGTTCGCTGCTCACCAATATGCCCAGCTCATCGCCAGTGTCAGCGGCAAGGGGCGCAAATCACTTGAAGATGCGACGATGGATATTCTGAAGAAGATGAAGAAAGGCGGCGTTGGCAGTCCCGGTTCTGTCAAGGCAGAGTACCAGATCCGATTCGCGATACTGGTGAAGCTGCTTACGGTTCGATACTGCTCGCAATGATTGCTAACTCTACTACTCTCTCTCAAGCGTCGCTGGACCCGCGAGGAATATGGCCTTATCCTTCCTCCCTCGCGGCGGGGAGATCTCCGATTGCCCACTGCAGGTGAAGACGACGATCCCCAGAATGGCGGCGATGCTCCAATGGGCTCGCCGGATCCCATCCAGCATGGTGACGACTTTGCCCAACCCACCAAGAAGCGCAAGATCTCTGATGTCGATGCGCTTGACATGCCCGTCATGCCAGCCACCGTAGGCAAGGTCCCCAAGGGCGAAGACTTCTGGTCTAAGATTGACCTGCGCCTTGCGGAGAAGGAATCCGAGTGGGGCAATAACATCAAGGACTCTTCTGAGTGGCGTCTGTGAGTACTGCACTTCGCAAGCCATCACTTCGTGCTCAGACTGCCTGATCTTCTCTGACTGATAAAACATCACAGCTACATTGATGAGACTGTCTCGCGTGACCGCCGTCTTTTCGGTAGCAGCTCCGCCGTCCTAACGCCGCTCCCTTTGACATCCCTCCCACAAGCCACCGTTCAAGGGCCGTCCTCGTCCACCATCACACCGATGAGGCTCTCGATGACGTCTGGGTTCGGTATGCCTTCCCTTCCCATTGCCGGCGGATTCACAGGATCTTCGACGGCCACATCTCCCTGTCCTCAAATCCACTCCAATGGCAACAACCAAGCTTCCGAGGCCAGCGGTTCCGAGGTGCAGATGCATGGTGGGAATGGTATGATGCTTTGAATCTGAGCATGTATCAATGTATTATAGTATGCCTGTCGACTTCCAAGCATAAGCTGTACTGTTATCAATCAATACAGGACTTGTCTGACGCTCCTCGGGTACGCAGCTGTGTGTACGGCCCAGTGGATCTGCTACGAGCAGCAGTTCGGGCATGCCGGGCATAGGATCCGGCGCTGCAGCCAAATATTAGTGCCGACCACGTGCTGAAGGGACCATTTCGCTCGCACCTGAATCTGAGCTGACCTGAGAACAACACAAACCTCGATTGACCCCGAGCCAAGCACCACTTTTCCCACCTCAAGTCAAACATCTTTCACGCTCGGGCCAGTGTGTGGTACGGGCAGCTCGAAGCTAACGAAGGCTATGCCCGTGTACTGCAAGGCTGCACACTGCAGACGCAGGCTAGCACTAGCGCCGAAGATTCAGAATCCATCACCAGCTGGCTTGGCACAAGTGTCCGCGCAGATATCGGCAACTTCGTTCGCGCAACAGGATGTGTCAGTGATCCTTCTGTGAGTGCTAGTCAATGGGTTTGAACGAATCAAATATTGCTGCCGCTTCATCCCTAAAGTTTGACTTTGTAAGGAGACAGCTCTGTACTGCAACACGATGTTACAACGCTCGTATCGGTTGCGGTATCCGATTGTCTCCCACATGCGTGTCACCGTTCGTACGCCGGTGGCAACAAATCAGGACTGTGGTGACCTCAGAGCCCTCCCTTCCGAATGAAGACGAACCAACGGCTATGTCCACAACATCGCCAAGGCGTACTTCCTTCCCATCATGCTTCAGAAATCTACCAAGCATGGTCTGCTGAACCACCTCCATGCTCGGGCACTCCGCGGTCTGCCTGGATAGCAGCGCTTTGCGATACTTCATCAGGTATCGTGGCCTCGACCGGTGCATCATCTTAATGTTGGGTGCTCGTTGTGGAGACAAAGTTCGAACGACCTGGCGCAAATGCAGCAGATTGGATGCGATTTACACTCACCGTCTGCAGCCGAACTGCTGTCTCCGCGGTAGTCTCCGATGCCGCCTTGTGAGATAACATAATAGGCCCAGGAGGATGGCGAGGAAAGCGACAGCGCCGAACACATCTCGCATTGTACTGAATGTCGGAACGCATAGCAGCCCGTACTCTGGACTTGCTAGCGCGTTACTTAAGGGCCATTCATCTTGTTCCTAACAACTTCGAGCTACATAATCCATATCCCTGCTTTCCGACATCGACCGCACAGTGTTTCTCACGTGCCCTGGGTGACCTTCCATACTTGGAAGTTGTTGTTGAACGTTGTACCGTGCGCCCGCCCGCCAGCGGCGACCGTTGCTCCCAGACGGCCATTGTCCGATGTCGCACGCCACTCGTCTCGCAGAATTGCTCCAAGTCGCTGTGAGATACACAAGGGCACTCTGAATGTGTCTCACAGTAACTTCGATGCACTTCTGACCGTTGCGTCGCCCCCATGCCTCAAGGCAGCATAGCTTCCTTCGGACCGCCCCATCATCGCTCGCCCTCCTTCTGGCCGCCATGCAGAAGCCTCGATGTGGCGTTGAACCTGTGCCTCCTCATCTGGAATATTCTGCGTCTATACCTGTCTCGTCGAGTTCTGTTCTATCAGAGCTCATTATTGACTGCCACCGGTGCCGGACCCTCGCAGAACCACCTCCCACAGCACTACGGCATGGGTACTTTTGGTTACAGGCAGGGCTTGGTTTACACCCGCATCGCCTTGATTCTGGGCTGACCTCTGTGCTTTATTTGCTGTTAAATGGGGATATCTGTCCCGGAGGACTCTCCACTAGATCATCCGTCCCTCATTTCGTTGCCCAATCGGGATACCTAGCGCTTCCTTTAGACGGACGCAGACCTCATGGCCGCGTACGAAGTGCAGAGCAATCCTTTTTTGTATATGTAGCTGTGGGTAATCGCGCTGGATTGCGCAGCTCGCGCTATGCGTATTCTGATGACAAAATTCTGGGGACGGCGGCGGTACTACGTGAGCTTTGACTGAGGTCGGTCAATTGATACACGTGTAGGAACGGGGTGGGAATCCTTGGAAGCTGATATTCGCGCTAACCCGCCTTGGTCGCAGTGCCAGCTCCGACAGGTGGTTCAAATACCCATCGTTCCTGAGGTTCGAATTTTGCGTTGAGCGGAGTAGCTCACCTACCCCTCCCTCCCTCAGATTTCTGCCTCGTACCAGCTTCAGGGCGACTTTTTTGTCTGTCTCCTGCCGTCAAACGCCCGTCCGCTCTCATTGACTACCTTGCGCCCATACCATGATGCCGATCTCGGGCTCTGGCAAGACTAGGAAGAAGGGTGGCCCCAAGGCGGGCCAACGTTGCTCGATACCGAAACAGCAACGGCGTCTTGCTGAACTAAAGGTAGGCGCAAAGTCCGTATCTGTCACTGCAATACTGATTGTTTCCTCCCTGTCAAGCCCGGACAGGGAATGATGTTTGGCATCATGGAACTAGATCCGCATACAGGCACTCTGCAGGAGGTAGACCCGGGAGCGCCTCGACGGCGTAATATGCCAGCAACGCCCTCCACCTTACGCACACAATGGCCTCTCGCCCCTCCTCCTGAAATCAACACCGTCACCGTCTCGGACCTCGAAAGCCCGCACGATCCACGCGCCTGCTACCTCCTCGCTAAGCATACTGAGGGCGAAGAAAGAGTGGTTCAATCGCCGACAATCATACGCAGGAAGCCGCGCAATCAGAAGCGGGACAAAGTTCTGACCGTGCGTTGTGCTTGCTCGTACTTGTGTACTGCGCTAAGCTGTCTCGCCACCATAGTCCCCCACCACGAGAGCGAATGACTCGCATGCACTGCAGTGGCAGGGCACGTCACGGTTGAAGGACAGGACGAGAATCAGCTCGTCCAGGCAACTGCTCGGGCCTGATGAGGTTGCCCGAACTCAGGGCTTAGAGGGCCCTGCTCGGCCCCAACAGCATCGCGCCCAGCCCAACTCACGACTGAGCTTCCAAGCAATGAACCACTTCGTCCGCGACCCATATCCGCTGCATACACCTTCTCCGACGATTTCTGACACCTCTACGTCGCATATCCCCCTTTGGACGGTGTCGGAGCACCCACAAGATCTTGTACCAAGAGCCGAACATACTGGCAGTGTAGTCAGGCATGAACGGACGCGCCACTGCGTCCCTGTTCCCCTCCAACGGCGTAGGCTTGAAACACTGGCAGGCCATGTCCCTGCATGTTGCATCGTACTGAATGTCGAAGCGCATATCAGCCCATACTCTGAACTTGCCGGCGCGTTAGGAGGCCCTTCATCGTGTTCCCTCGAATAACGATCTAACCCATATCACCACTTCCCGACATCGACCGAATTGTATCAACTCCAGCTTCTCAGTCGCTGTCGGCAATGGCTCATCTAGTTATGAAAGCTATGGACAATCTATAAATTGTCATATTATATCATGATGTTTAGGTCATGAATATGTTATACATGGGCAAGAGGGCACAGTACACACTGGAGTCTGGACCAGTACTAGTATCCCGCCATGAGCCTCCTTGGACCACACTGCGAGTATGCTATGGGTCAGATTCATTGCTGAACAACGATTCTAACCCATAGGATATGCGCAGTCTCCGCAAACAACTACCATATGTCACGGGTGTTCAAGGGGTCAACTTTGCTTCCACCGAGCCTGACGTGAGCCTGAGGTAGCGGCTCGAGAAACACTGACCGATCCTTGGGCCCCAACTGCGCGAGTGAGCTAGGCGGGTCGTCTCCGAGTCTATGTGTTGCAACGCAGCAAGGCAGAAAATATACCTCATTGTTCGCATCCGGCAGCTCTATCTGGAATCGCCGTCGCAGGAGGAGGGATGTGGTGTACGCGCTCTTCTGAGTCGGTTAGACAGAGTACGGAGTGCTTTTATACATATCGATGTGATATGATGGACGATCAGATGACACATCAAGTTGATAATGGGGCGCCACATGTGACCATCCTCCGCATGGTGTCGCGAACGACCGAGGAAGAAGTAGTGCTGCCGCAATGGAAGGCCAAGGTGACCTCAAGGTGTCGGAGTTCTAATTTTCCGCACCGTGAGGTAGCTCACGGTCAGCTTAGGGCCTGTTCGGATACCCAGGTTCTGCGCAGAACCTGGATTCTCAGGCGCGGATTCTGAGCCTAGCGCTTGGGGCAGTGACAGGGCGCTTAAGTCACCCATGCCGTTTACGGTAATCACGGCGCCTCACTCTCTCGCGCGCGCAATGGGCGCCTATTTTCGAAAATCTCGTCTTTTTTTCCTGCTCCCATGCCTCCCCTTCGGAATAGACGGCAGCGAATCCGTCTCTACACATTTCTGGCTTCACAATTGGTTACATCTGTTCGACAAGTCGTCTCTCTGTATGCAAGGACCCACTACGACAAGATTCCCTACCACACCTCTGCACTATCTGGACTAGCATGGCTCAATGAGCTCCTTGACGGTCATCCGGAACGGATCAAGACGGAACTCGGTGTACACAAGGACGTATTCATCAGGCTTGTGGAGACTCTGGAGGATATTGGCTACTGTGGCTCGCGTTACGTCTCCCTGAGGGAGCAGGTTGCAATCTTCCTGTACACATGCGTGACTGGGTTATCGGTGTGCCATGTCGGAGAGCGCTTTCAACGGTCTAATGAGACAATCGCAAAGTACGTCTACCCATAGCATAACTAATTTACAAGACATTTTAATCCCCCTGGCTTTCTAGATACTTCAAGTCTGTTCTGCAGATGATATCAGGCCCCGAGTTTTACAACCATTATGTAAAGCTCCCATCTGCGGATGACCCCATTCCCCTCCATATCTTGACAAACCCCAAATTCTATCCTTATCTCAAGAATGTGGTTGGCGCAATGGACGGGACCCATATCGCCTGCGCTCCTTCACTGGAGGAACGCCCTGCATCCCGTAACTGCAAAGGTGGTGTCTCCCAGAACTGCCTCGCTTGCTGCTCGTTCGACCTTCTCTTTCAACATGTCCTGAGTGGGTGGGTAGGGTCTGTAGCAGATGCCACTCTTTTTGTGGATGCTCGACAGCACTCACTACCGATTCTGGAGGGGAAGATATACCTTGGCGATGCAGGCTTCCCTATGTGTGATGTTTTATTGGTCCCATACCGTGGTGTCCGATATCATCTTGCAGAATGGGGACGTGCTGAAGCAAGGTGAGTGTAATTCAGTATTCCTTTGCAATTGCTATTTGTGACCCATTCAGGCCGATGAATGCCCAGGAGTTGTTCAACCTGCGTCACACCTCTGCCAGAAATGTTGTCGAGCGCATTTTGGCATTTTAAAGCACCGCTTCAAGATTCTGACCATACCATGCGAATTCAGCATGGCTGTTCAGGCCCGTATTCTCTCTGCGCTTTGTGCCATCCACAACTTCATCTGTATCCACGATGGTGATGAGATCAATGACTTTGCAACCGACTTTTACGACCCTTCACCAGGCGAGCGCAATGGTGAACTAGGCGATGGGGCAGCTTCAGTGGCAGAACGGGAGAGAGCAGCAAGGATTCGGGATCAGATTGCAGAGGAGATGTGGCAGGACTATCAGAATGTTCTAGAGAGATTAGCTGATTTGTAAAGTCTACATGTTGCTAGCCAGTTTGTTCTCCACCCATGCACGCCGCAGGCTCTCCCGCTCTAAAACCAAATAGGCGTCTGCAGAACTCCCATCCTTCTCGAAGATGCTGATCAAAGCCACGAGGTGATCATCATCCAGATGGTCTTTAAGGTGCTGAGCACGACGGATAGCAAGCTGCTTGTGCTGAGGAGTTGCGGGTGAAATAGGGCCCAAGGAAGCTGGTTCCTGCGACTCAAGAGCCACAAGAGATCGGAGGATGGTGTTGAAGTCATCAAGCTTTTCACCAACAGCCTGCAAGGCTTGGGCACCTTGAGACACCCTGGCTTTCTTGGTGCTTGCACCATGCAAGACAGCACTCTTGCATTTCTGCGAAGATGCTGGGGTCATCTGCAAATGATTGATTAACATCTGAGCTGGCCAAGCAGATCAAACATACCGGCAGAATGACAACATCATCATCCTCATCATCCTCATCCTCATCCTCATCCACTGGCTGTGTCTCATCATCGTTCATGGCTTCTCTCATCACCTTGATCTTCAGCTGCTTGGGATGGCTGAACATGTCCAGCACGGAACATGTTGCTTCCCTTCGCCTTTGTAGGCATCAGAGGCTGCATACTCGGGTAATGCACAAACCCTCTATTCTTGAAGGGTGAGGCATCAGGGTGACTCTGGATGATACATCAGTGGCTAAACAAATGGTAAGACTATCAGCACTCACCTTGATGTAAGCCGCCCAGATCTCCTCCATATCCTCTGTGATACCTGCCCCCTTCTCCTCATCGTAGGTAAGGCCTGAGCCATAGTTCTCCAGAACAACGATGGCCCAATATGCTTTTTTGAGCTAGAGGCACAGTTAGCAAAAATGCGAACATGAAAAGACTAAAAATGCGCACCCGACCCCACTTATTCTTGCAAACCTGCCACGTCTTAGGTGCCCCTTTGCATGGGAGGGCACCAAGCTTACGTGCCGCAGCCTCCCAGACAGGCTTGCGATAGTTTGCACCATCAGCTGCAGCAGCCTTTCCGTCGGGAGCGAGAAAGTCGATGAGAATTTTCTCCTCCTCTTCTGTCCAGTGGGCTGTAATTTTTTTCTCTGGCTTGGAAGCAGCCTTGTTGGGCGCTGTTTTACCAGAAGTAGTATCACATTCAGGTCCCTTCGGACCAGAAGGAGGTTGAGAAGGCATAGAAGCTGAAAAAGGGGCCAGAACACCCTATTGCAGAGGTGCAGAGAAGGAGAAGGACAACTCGAGCAATGCCTTTGAACACGGCTACCAGAAGCTGCGCAGCGCCGGCAAAGCGGGCCCACTGCCGGATAGGCGCCCGTCACGCGATCATCACATCAGTCACACTCTGGTCACCTCCAAGCGCTAGGCTCAGAATCCGCGCCTGAGAATCCAGGTT
>CCBP010000014.1:0-10920 GCA_000765035.1 Trametes cinnabarina
TCCATCTCGGGGCCACCCGACTCGCGCATGCCGATCTCCCAATCTACCGCCCCAAAGTCAGCCATGCACGGCCCGAACGCGCAGGAAAGAACTCACAGCTGTAGATGATCGTCACGGCCATGAGGATACCGGTGCCGCTCCCGATGGCGCCCATGAGATCCGCGACGACGGAGAGGAGACCGAGGATGGCACCGCCGAGAGCGGCCGCGGTGGGCACGACGCGCTTGAGCTCCTTGTACATCGAGCCCTCGCGGTGGCCGGCCATGACCATCTGCTGGTCCTTGAGCTGCTTGGCAATGTCGCGCGGGCCGCTGCCCGAGACCTCGATCCAGGTCTTGGAGAAGATGGCGCAGGCGGTGACGGTGAAGGCGATGTAGATGAGGGTGTGGAGGGGATCGACGAGTGCCTCGCGGAGGGTGTGGGGAGGAGACATGTAGTAGGCGATACCCGAGACTGCAGCGAGCTGAGGCGAGTCCTCGAGGGGCTGTGGGAGACGATCAGTATGAGCGCAGGGCGTGGACAAGTTTGACGCGGACCTCCCAAACGCGGAGCAGGCGGACGAAGAAGTTGGACGGGAAACGGGAGGCGAGCATCTGTGAGATGATGAAGACGTTGGAGGTGAGGGCACTCTCGAGCATGATGGGCATGTTGGAGGTGTAGAAGAGTTTGACGGGATAGCTTCCGCGCTGGCCACGGAAGCGGTTGCTCTTGACGGGGATCTCGGTGCGGAAGCCCTGGAGGTAGATGACGACGGCGAAGACGACGACGGTGGCGATGAGGTTCATGATGTTGGGGAGACGCTCGCGCCAGAACGCCTCGCGGAGTGCGCGGCCCTTGTCGTTCCAGGTGAAGAGGAGGTGGAAGAGGTTGACGACGGCGCCCTCGAACTCGGGGCCGCGGCCGGTGTTGACGGTGGTGGGAGAGAAGGCCTTCCAGACGATGGACTCGCAGATGTTGGTGGCGATGAAGAGGGAGATGCCGGAGCCGAGACCGTAGCCCTTTTGGAGGAGCTCATCGAGGAGGATGACGATGAGGGAAGCGGAGACGAGCTGGATGATGAGCAAGAGACAGATGCCGGCACCGAGGTCGCGGGGTTGGCCGTAGAGACCGGTGAGGACGTAGACGGTAGCCTGACCGAGAGAGATGATGAGAGCAAAGACTGGAGTATGGGGGGAGGTGAATGAGTGAGGGAGGGAGGGAGAGGGAAGAGAGGGGACGCACGCTTCTGAGCCCCGGAAAAGAGCGCCCTGTCCTCCTTGAGGGAGAAGTCGACGTCGATGAGGTTTGCGCCGGCGAGGAGCTGCATGATCATGCCTGAGGTGACGATGGGAGTGATGCCGAGTTCCATGAGGGTGCCGCGGTTAGAGGCGAGGATGACACGCATCCAGTAGAGGGGATCTGCGGAGTCGGAGGACATGATGCCGTAGAGGGGGACTTGGGAGCAGACGAGGAAGATGAGGAGGGTGACGGCGGTCCATAGCACTTTTTGGTTAAAAGGCACCTGCGCGGGGGAGAGTGGTGATAGTTCCTCAATATGCATGATTGGCGCGTTTGCGGCAGTGGCTAACCCTCCTACGCTTGACACTTGACCACTACCATGTCCGTGTCCAACGCCCAACCACTCCAGCCCACCGCGCAACTTCAGAAGAAACCAGAGAGACGCATAAGAGAGGTATGCGCGCGCGCGCTGGGGGATTTCAAGAACGGGCGCGAGTTGGTGAGTGTGATGGCGGACGCTATCTATGGTGAGCCACTTGAATTGTTCCTTCAACGTGTCTATGCTTGGGGAGACCGCGGAACTAAGAGATCTGGGACGTAGCGCATCAGCGTTGTACGAGGACGCGAAGATTCTTCACAGAGATATCAACCCAAACACCATCATCATCTTCGACGAGCCGGACGCCTTCGACCTTGGCGCAGCCAGTGTGAGCAAGCCGGTAAAGGGCACAGGCGGTCTAGTTGACTTTGATCAGCCGAACATACAGCGGCGATGAGCGGAGCAGGACCTCAGATGAAAAGGTTACATCATTTGACTTGTGCCTTCGAATACCCACAGTGTCTGAAGTAATAGACGCAAATATTGTTCAGGTATCTGCCGCCATCTGGTGCAGGGTGTAAGATAATGTAGATTGCGATGGTGCCTCTACGTAGACATACTGTATCGCGTCGAGAGTGTGTGAATGCGGGTAGCGCCATAACATATAAATCCCGCCTCTCGAGTCTCCCCACGCGCAGCACAGCGCCGTTTTCACCCCATACACCCTTCAGGTTATCAAAAAAACTGATAACATGCTGCGCCTTTGAGCCTCCAGCCCCTACCAAGGCTCGTCTGCCACTGCGTACTGCAACCCGAGCAGCGCTTCGCCCGTGCGGTCAGTCACGCCAGCGTTGACGCCTTGACTTGACCCAACCTCATGAGCGCATATGACAAGTCCGAACTGGTGCTCCCAACGAGCCTGTGTAGTCCTGTGTCCGGCATGTCAGCATCAATGGACAGCTTGCCAAGGCTACGAAGGTTACATGTGCATACATGGGGATGCCAAACTAGATGAGACCAAGCACGGCATTGTACTCTCTATGCGTGATGTTTTATAGTAGCTGAGGCATGGTCAAGAGCTTCGGCTTCTGCGGCAGCGGCTTGGAATCGAAGAGCTTGAGGTCGTCCCACACTTTGATTCACAATCAACGAAGCAAAGAGCAAAGGGAAACCGGAGCTGCCACACCACAGACAACGTAGCGTCTCGAGCTCGCAAGTATTATCGTTTGGACCAGCGAGCGAGTCATCCCAGAGCCTAAAAGCGCATGGCTTCCATGCTGTAATAGCGGCGCAATGAGTATATGACTGAGTGCTTAAAACAGCTGAGAAACCGACCGTAAAGATAATGTCTGACGTGGTTAAGTCGTACTCATCCAGTCCGTCGGCAGGAGCCGTCTAAAGTCGGGAAGGCCACATCGCGCTAAGTTTCTGGGATAACAATAGATTGGTTGATTTACCTGATCATCAGCCATGGCGAGCTGCAGCATGGCATGTGGCCGCGCATGGTGGAGCGATAGTTCATCCGAACCGCCATGGCCGTGCAGCACGGAATATGTGACACAATGAGCAGCGCACGAGAATCGTCGAAGTGTTGGTCCGTCCCCGATATGCAAATTCTCAATTGATCAGGTTCTTTCTGCCGCATACGATACGCATATTGAGCACTGAAGACGTGCAGCCGACCGCATTGTCGGTGGACTTGGACCGAGAAAGAGACAAGGGTCGAATGACATCGTAGTAAGCGTCTGACAGCAGGCGTCTGATTCACAAAGGAAGTGTGACGGCGTCACACAAAGCACACGGGCGTCTGTTGTGGTTGGACAATGGGGTCCGCGCACATTCTGCCCTCAGCCATGATCGTCGCTTTGCCTGGCTTACCGCCGGAAACCACCTCATCGAGTCACATACGCAAATTGAGAACGTATAAAAGCCGAGTAGATATGGCAGTTGTGATCGCAAGCTCACACTGCCCCCGTCCAGAGATGTCTTCCGACGAGCAGTTGCGTACCCCGTCTCCCGCTCCTCCGCAGGAGACGGCGGGCGTGAATGCCGATGAAACCTCTGCGACTCATGTGAGCTCTGGTACGCCATTTGGACTTGTCCCCTCTCCCATTCGCCGTCCTGGATTCACCGCTCACAACCGCAAAGCTGTAGAGGAGCTGGC
Organism: Trametes cinnabarina; assembly: GCA_000765035.1. Classification (NCBI taxonomy): domain Eukaryota; kingdom Fungi; phylum Basidiomycota; class Agaricomycetes; order Polyporales; family Polyporaceae; genus Trametes; species Trametes cinnabarina. The sequence goes on from CCBP010000014.1 coordinate 3,702, forward strand.
CTACGTTGATCCCGACCCGGCATTCTTCGAGCATCATCTCCAGGCATGCCCAGCGTCCCTTGTCAAGGCGATAGAGAAGCGGCGCGACGTTCAAAAATGGATTAATGACATCAACAAGGTCAAGACCAAGGAAGCCAGTCTCTACCAGCCGGTTGCAAGTCTTCTCAGTACAATCAGCGAGAAGGTCTTCGGTGCGTGCTAAGTCCAAGAAACGTAACGTTTGACTGACATTCTTCATTATAGACCATCTTCTGGCTAGTGGTGCCAAGGAACGGCTCCATCTGCCCCGCAAATCTATCATGTTCCTGGACCATCACAGACACGCCCCGACGCACTTCCCGGTAGGCAAGGTGGACGACAAGCCGGATATCATCGGCGCTATAGGCCGTGATGGTGGGTACAGGGTCGCTCAGGACGGATCGTACGAAGGCGTGCCGTACCATTGCATCGAGACCATTGTCGAGGCAAAGGCCATCTACGGCGATGGACAGGCTCAGGCTACACGCTACGCGTTCAACATCCAGCAGGCGCGCCCCGATCGCCCCGGGTTCTATTGCCTCAGCGTCAAGCCGGGGAAATTTCAGGTCGTCTACTCGTCTCCTGTCGGCATAGAAGCATCCGAGCACAAGGACTGGAACGACTGCGACTCCTTGTGCGCCTACATCTACTCGCTGTACGACCCACCCGCCGGTCACATCCTCTGCGATCGCACGCTCGTACCCAGAGAGCCGGCTGGAGTTCCCCTCGGTAAGCCGAGTTGGACTATCCAAACGCAGGGAGGCACCTACTCGGGTGCTTCAATCATCTTCCTTGGCGATCCATGGGGAAGACGGACTACCGTGTTCCGCGTTACGAGGAACAAACGCTCCGTCATCATCAAGGAGTCGTACATCGACTGTGGTCGTCGCTTTCAGGAAGCAGAACTTCTGATGCAAATCCATCAAAACGGCTTTGTCCCCGGCGTCGTCCGCCACATCACCGCTGAAGACGTCAAGAATGGAGATGATATAATCATGCTCAGCAAGAAGGACGGCGAGTTGACGCGGAAGAAGCGGCGAATGGTACTCGCCGATGTGGGTCAGGATCTCAGCTTTGCCGAATCCGTGAATGATCTCCTCATGGTGATCTACGACACACTCGAAGGTAGGTTGTCCTACAGTCTTTCGACCATGTGCACAGTCCTTATCGTGCTTCCAGTGCATCGGATGCTTGCACGCGATCGTCAGATTCTTCATCGAGACATGACCTTATTCAACATCCTCATGTATCCTTCTTTGGCGCCTTGCGTCGAGGGACGGTTCCTTAGGAATAGCCCTCCACTCATTGATGATGTCCTTCGTGGAGAGCTCAGGTATATTTTGCCCTCTTGTCGAAATGAACCATCTCGCTTACATCCTGATGCAGATCGCCGGAACAACGTTCGGCACGATGCCTCATCATTGACCTCGATAATGCAGCGTCTCTCGTGGCTGCCAAGGCGAATGCTATCCCAGAAGAGCTACGGTGCCGTACCGTAAGTCGTCTGAGTCTCATTATCAAGTAGTAACCCCCTATTGACATTCTCCCAGGGCACTCCTGCTTACATCGCCCGTGCTGTATCCAGTGGTTCGGTCTACACCGCTATGGGTACCCTGCGATGGTCGCGCAAGATGCCAGAACTGTCCGGTGAAGCGAAGCAGCTATACATCAAGCTGTATGGCGAAGGAAGGTACCTCAAATACTTGGACACCGGTGATACCGTTCACGGAGGTTTACCGCCGCGCGAGGCCGAGGAGGACATCGCGTCTCGGGCTCGGAAGATGACATTCTATCACCGATGGGAATACGACGCTGAGTCGGTATTCTGGACCATGTACGCTGCACTCCTGCGAGCAGTCCCCAAGGCTTCCCCGAAAGAAAGCAAAGGCTCAAGCGAGAGGCTCAATGAGAACTGGAAAGCCCTCTCCGAGCACACCATCCCGCGCACACGTCGAACGAAGGACTCGCGTGATGCCCTGCTTGACCAAGACCCATCGGAATTCGAGGACTGCTTCCTTCCAGCGATGCAGGATGTTGCCCAGCTAGTCTATAGCATCTCGAGGCATGTATACCCCGCCTATGCCGCCATGACGCCTCCACCGGTCCACGAAGATCATCTCCATGAGGCGATGCAGCGCCTCATCCTCCAGTACTTGGTGCACCATCTCAACGATCCCATTCCGCTCGTGCCAGGGAAACTCAGGCCTGTCAAACTTGGCGACAATCCCGTCGTTAATCGAGGAACGTACGGGACAAGCTTTCAGGAACAGGACGCCCGGGGTGAAAAGCGATCGCGCGACCCCGTGGAGGCGACTCCCATGCTCAGGCGTCTTACGCGCGCCTCTGCAAGTACGCATGAAGATCCTCCGGTGTTCGGCGACGGCGGTTTCGAGCTCGGTTGGGAGATGCGGATGCTTGATGAGGAGTAGAATGATCGGCTACGTCTCCGTCTGTGCCGCCATCTGCACATATTGTAAAGCGCGGGCTCGGCTTTCTTCCGTGCTTGAAGCCCATCCTCTCTCACTGTTGTTCACTTGTTCCTTGTTCTTTAGTGTTTGATAGCCGTAGCAGTGCTTCGCCTCCCTCCAGACTCCAAAGCATACCATACCCGACGACATATACCATTCAAAGTTCTTGCTGCGCTTCTCTCTCAGAAAATCCTCCAGTGTATAGGCCCATGTTTCCAATCTCAAGCCTCTCGATACTCATCCCCACGTGTCCCGTCCTAGAGGCGGCTGATGTTGTCGGTGGTAAAAACCATATCACCGCATACTCCCTTGCAGGAAGCATGGGATGGCGCGCAGGAATCAGCGGGCCCCGCGTAATACACCTTCTTGCCCCCTGGGCCCTGGGCAGAGAACCCCTCAAACATCGCAGACGCCTCTGGATGATGATCGCGCGCGTCCATGCTCAGCGTGCCGTCGCTCCAACCATGAGAGCCAAGGCCGAGACGTCGCGCATGCGTCAGTGCCGTCACGATAAGGACGTGGTTGACGGAGACACGTACCGAGGCACTTTTGCCAATACGCGGTGCACGACCTCTTTCGGCAACATCAACTGCAGTGTAAGGCTGACGCGTGCGCGTAAGTCGCCCACCCGGCTGCGACTTCGCGGACCCCAACGTCCGCTCTTCCGCAGTACGACGGGCTCGACCAACGCCGGGACCACCGCGCACCGCGGGCTGCGCCAGGGCCCGGCGTCGCATAAATGAGGTGCGAGCACATCCGAGTCGCTCAGCAGGATGGACGGACGGCGGGACTACACACCAGCTCATCTCCCTGATCCCAAGGAAAGGTTACCCCGGGCATCTGCACGGAGACAAGGACGGTCCTCGAGCCTCCCTCGAGTTCGCTGCCGGCCAGGGTACCGACCCAGCACTCGACTCGACCGATCGCCAGGCGTCAGCCTGACATGTGACGATGTCCAGCTTCTCCAAGAATACGGTGGTCAAACAAACCCGGGACACAGTCGAACGAGAAATTCACCAATGTCACGGATACGCACACCGTGGTCATACGTATCCGCCGCTCTGTGGTGCTCAAGGTAACATAGCACACGACCATGTACACCGCATAAGCTGCGCATAGCCATGAGATAGATCACCCCTCCGTTCAACTCTTAATACGGACCAGTTTTGTGCGGACGCAACAGTCCGGAAAGCGCAGCAGCGAGTCTGCCGGACCCACCAGCAGTACGTACCGTACCGGCACTGGCAAAGGCCCAAAGATGACCAGCGCCGGTGACTCGGAGACTGGAGAGCTCAACAACCTCGAACGCACGTGGTCCAGGTCGTCTGCGCTGGTCAAAGCCGCAACACACGCCCGGTCCTCAGCTCAGACGGAGTCCGAGTCGAAGCAGAATGTTGAACCACAGCCACACGACACAGTCCCGTCACAGTCACGTTGCACCATCATCGCTGTCTCGGGGCCTCCACCACACCAGAGGGGCAAGCAGCGACGGCACCAACGCACGAGTGCCGGTCGCACCAGAAGAAACGAAACGTCGCGTTAAGAGTGGCTACCGGTTGAAGATCGTGGCGGCCTGCACCGCCGGCGCGTGCAGACTCGCCCCCCTATGCTGTAAAGTACACCAGCCACCCAGTCTCCGTTGTCCCGATGACCCTAACACACGCCCCGGGACGTCGGATTGCCGACGCAGCGCGCCAGGGCGCCGACACACTCATCATTCACCCACTGTTGCGCAGTGCGGAGAGGGCGTCGACAGGCCCGGCCGTCTAGCGTCTCACGCGTCGCGCGTCGCCTCAGAAGTAACCCCCTTGCGTTTCCACTCTTTCGATTCCCAACTTTACCAACGCACACATTACAGACATGCGCGCGCGCGATTAGAAGAGCTCGCCCAGCGCCGCCATCTCGGGGCCACCCGACTCGCGCATGCCGATCTCCCAATCTACCGCCCCAAAGTCAGCCATGCACGGCCCGAACGCGCAGGAAATAACTCACAGCTGTAGATGATCGTCACGGCCATGAGGATACCGGTGCCGCTCCCGATGGCGCCCATGAGATCCGCGACGACGGAGAGGAGACCGAGGATGGCACCGCCGAGAGCGGCCGCGGTGGGCACGACGCGCTTGAGCTCCTTGTACATCGAGCCCTCGCGGTGGCCGGCCATGACCATCTGCTGGTCCTTGAGCTGCTTGGCAATGTCGCGCGGGCCGCTGCCCGAGACCTCGATCCAGGTCTTGGAGAAGATGGCGCAGGCGGTGACGGTGAAAGCGATGTAGATGAGGGTGTGGAGGGGATCGACGAGGGCCTCGCGGAGGGTGTGGGGAGGAGACATGTAGTAGGCGATACCCGAGACTGCGGCGAGCTGAGGCGAGTCCTCGAGGGGCTGTGGGAGACGATCAGTATGAGCGCAGGGCGTGGACAAGTTTGACGCGGACCTCCCAAACGCCGAGCAGGCGGACGAAGAAGTTGGACGGGAAACGGGAGGCGAGCATCTGTGAGATGATGAAGACGTTGGAGGTGAGGGCACTCTCGAGCATGATGGGCATGTTGGAGGTGTAGAAGAGTTTGACGGGATAGCTTCCGCGCTGGCCACGGAAGCGGTTGCTCTTGACGGGGATCTCGATGCGGAAGCCCTGGAGGTAGATGACGACGGCGAAGACGACGACGGTGGCGATGAGGTTCATGATGTTGGGGAGACGCTCGCGCCAGAACGCCTCGCGAAGGGCGCGCCCCTTGTCGTTCCCGGTGAAGAGGAGGTGGAAGAGGTTGACGACGGCGCCCTCGAACTCGGGGCCGCGGCCGGTGTTGACGGTGGTGGGAGAGAAGGCCTTCCAGACGATGGACTCGCAGATGTTGGTGGCGATGAAGAGGGAGATGCCGGAGCCGAGACCATAGCCCTTTTGGAGGAGCTCATCGAGGAGGATGACGATGAGGGAAGCGGAGACGAGCTGGATGATGAGCAAGAGACAGATGCCGGCACCGAGGTCGCGGGGTTGGCCGTAGAGACCGGTGAGGACGTAGACGGTAGCCTGACCGAGAGAGATGATGAGAGCAAAGACTGGATATGGGGGGAGGTGAATGAGTGAGGGAGGGAGGGAGAGAGAAGAGAGGGGACGCACGCTTCTGAGCGCCGGAGAAGAGCGCCCTGTCCTCTTTAAGAGAGAAGTCGACGTCGATGAGGTTTGCGCCGGCGAGGAGCTGCATGATCATGCCTGAGGTGACGATGGGAGTGATGCCAAGTTCCATGAGGGTGCCGCGGTTAGAGGCGAGGATGACACGCATCCAGTAGAGGGGATCTGCGGAGTCGGAGGACATGATGCCGTAGAGGGGGACTTGGGAGCAGACGAGGAAGATGAGGAGGGTGACGGCGGTCCATAGCACTTTTTGGTTAAAAGGCACCTGCGCGGGGGAGAGAGTTGAGAAAGCGAGGGAAAGAGAAACGGAGAGGGCGTACTTTACGATCTGGGGAGGAGACCTCTGGGAGGATGGGGAGGAAGGGACGGACGAGATTGAGAAAGCGGACTGGAAGGAGAAGTTAGGTCGTGTGCGCGGTGAGGAGAAGAGAGGACGTACATCCGCTCATGGCTGGGATACCAACGAGCGGCGCGGGTGAGCAAAGACGACGAAGAGGGCGAAGAAGACGAGGAGGAGGAGGAGGAGGAGGAGGACGAGGAGGAGGAGGAGGAGATGTATGCGCTCTCGGACTGGACAGCGACACGTCGCGTGAGGTGGCACGCCAAACACACGCAAATATCGCGTCCACCCCTCGTGGGCGCTCACCATCGGTATGTACACCACGTAGGGACTCTTGTAGAACCTCTTCAAGCAGTCAATGTGCATCTCGACCTGACGCTCATCTGTGTGAATATTTACAATTAATGACAGGAGTAGCCAACGTCGTCATCCGCCCTCCTCTCGTCCCAGTGCTCCAGCGCTCATCGACGTCCATCGTCTCCTCTGCACTCCCCCGCCCCCGAGTCTGGCCACCCTGCCGAGCGTTCACGCCAATGACCAACGCAGGCACACACGACGGGTATCATACAGCGTACACCATAACCACCCTGTGCTATCACCCCCTCCAATCCAGCATTCTTCCGTCTCCGTCCGTTCCTGACCCTCAAAAGTCGTCCTCCTCCGCGTCCACCATGTCGCCGTTCTCCAGCGCCGCCTGCGCCTCCTCGTACAGCTTGTCCAGCCCCGTCAGCCTCGGCAAGAACTCGGGCTCGTTGAACGCGCGCAGCAGCATCTCGAACCCGTCCTTCTCATACCCCTTCACCACCTGCCAGCGTCCGCCCGCCCAGTCAGCGTCCCAGAGCACGGAAAAAAAGCACGTGCGCGTACCGTCTCGCTGCAGCCCGTGCATTTCGTGTATGCGGGGCCCACAATCGGCACGTTCCGGAACTGGGCGAGGAAGCCCCGGATCTGGTGCGGAACGATGCCGAGGATGCTCTCAGACCCTGCCGCGGTATCGCTGTTGTTCGACTGCGGCGGTGGCGCAGGAGCGTGGATCCTATCTGTACATGAGCAACGGCCTGGTGAGAAGGACACGCGACGGAACTCACCCTTCTGGATGCTGCAACATCGACACAAGCAGCTCCACCGCCGTCGACGCCGCGATCGGTGCCAGACCCGGCCGCGTCACAGTGCACATCTGGTCGAGCGTCCTGTCCGTCAGAGACTACGATAACAGAGTAATCATCTGTCCATACTGCGCCCCAAACCGTGTCAAAAAAAAC
>CCBP010000014.1:11296-54698 GCA_000765035.1 Trametes cinnabarina
CATTCAAGCAGTCCTCAAAGTCGAAGAGTGGCTGCCGTACCGGGTTCGAGAACGATACCCGTGCCGAGTCGACAAACGTGATCCGTCCGCAACACCCCCAGCCCTACATTCCGTTAGCCTCGCGGCCATCCATCTCCCATCAAGCAAGAGACGACTACACACCATGAGCGTGCGCGCGACGTAGCACCCGAGGGTGCCGGCGCCAAGCAACAGGCACCGCGTGCTCGCCACCGTGTCGAGGTCGAGCGCGGGGAGGATGCGCCACCGCATGAGCTTCAAGTTCAGGTCGACTGCCTGGTCCGCCAACCGTGCGGGGTCCATCATCGGCGCCAGATCCGCCACGCGCGGCCCCAGCTTGCCGTAAATATTCTTCTCCCATCCCACCGCAGCGGGCTTTGCGCGCATATCCGCAGGAGCGGCAGCGTCGTCGCTCGAGCCCTGCCTAAGAATACCAAAGCGGCTCTTCCACCCGCTCAATATCCCGGGCTCGACGTCGCGCCAGCAGAGGATGCGCACGCTACGCGCTGTCTCGGGGTGGTGCACGGTGAGGTAGGCCAGGAGGTTGCGGAGCGGCCAGCCGGGGTTGTTAGGCTGCGCCGAGGGATCGAGGAAACCTATCGTACGCTGTACACGTGAAATCGTTTAGCGTACGCCGAGGGAAGGACTGGTCGTACCTGATCGGCGGGGACGTCTGCAAAGAATTTGTCATACTCCTCGACGAGGGCTATTTCAGTCTTGCCGTCCTTTGTTCGGACTAGGAAGAATGGACGAAGGGACTGGTGCAGCTGCGCATGAATGGCGGAGAGCTACGCAGATGTGCGGTCAGAACAAAGTCCGCGCCAAAGAATAATAACACACACGGCATCCTCGCCCAGGACATCTGGCGCAGCGGACCAGTCGCCATCGATTTCCCAAGCGGGCTTGGCCGCGAAGGCGGGGAACGCGAACCAGTAGAAGTACTTGTACTTCTTGAGATCAGCAAAGGTGATAAGCAGGAAGTGCGTAAGCAGCGCAGTGCACTTGTCCTCGACGATGCTCTTCCAAGTCTAGATTCCTGTGAGCGGCTAGCAGATGGTCGCGCGGGAGGAGCACGAACCTCGTCCGAGGTCTGGTTGAAGAGGGCGGTCTTGTCCGCGTTCTTGAAGTCCTCAATGGTATTGAAGTTCTTGAACGAGCCCTTGGCCAACACTGCGTTCGCTGGTGCTCTGCGTGGTGGGTGGCGGTCATGATCTGACCATTTCGTGCCATAAGCGAGATCAGGTACTGCACATACTGTGGGCTTTCCGAGAAGGCATCCCCGCCTAGCGTGAGGTTGCATCCGAGCGCAATCTCTGTGCCTGTCTCTCGATCCTTGACTGCACGACCTGCGGTATATGAGGCGGAAACGGGAAGAGCGTGGTCAGAAAGGCGAAGGACGTCGATCTTGAGATTCGTTAGGGCGTGCCAAAAGTCGGGCTGCACCAGCGACTGGAACGGCGCAAATTGCACGATTGGCATACTGAGATAGCCTGTACGTCCTATCCGGATTACGAAGTTCTTGGAAGCGATGTATACACTAGATGGTCGCGAGGATCATGGATGAGTGAACGCAGGAGGAGAGCACGATAATCTCAATTGGGAGAGAGAGAGGCGTGGGAAAGTCGCGTCGCGTGCCGCGTTGTGGCCACTGTATCCGCGAATGTTGTTCCCACGCTCCTGGCCCAGCATCCCATCGTGATACTCGAGTGCGTTGAGGACAGGGCCAGGCATACCGAGCACACAGTTGCTTGTTGGACGACGTCGATGCGTCTTTCATGATAAAGGACGAACTGATACTCAGCCCCATCCCAGGTTCGTCCAGCTCACGTCCGTTGTCGCCCCTCGGATCTATGTGTGCAGGGACAATAGTGTCTCAATAAATCCACAGACAGCCATCTAGAGACAACCACCTTCTTTCAGACGAATCCCTCGTCCGTCAAGACTGATACTGAGGATTGCGACACAGCCTTGATCAGTGTACCTGACATGCATATCGACGACTCGGAGTCAGCGCCCTCTATGCCCGATGGCAAGGACGTTGTCCCAGAACCCAGCACCACTATTACTCTGAAGCGGGTGTGTACAGGCCCATCTAATATCGAATCAATCACTGATCAGTAATCGCCAGTCTGCGGCCGATCCCATAGAATCTCAGGATGACGCGACAGCTTCGAAACGCGCAAAGGTCACCTCCGCAGAACTACCTCCCAAGACGAATACCAAAGCCCCAGAACCGCCGTATCAGCAAAGCGACGAGTTTTGGTATCCGGACGGCAACATCGTAATCATCGTCAACGAGACCGGGTTCCGGCTCTTTCTTTCGCGCTTGAGGCAATACTGCAAGTTCTTCGAGCGCGAGATACTTGAAACTGCTCAAAATGCCAGCCTTCCTGCACCTGAAAACGGTGAAGACGCATCACAAGTTGACAAAGACCTGGAAAGTGAGGGAGGTGAGAGCAGCCGACTGATTTGTTGTTCCGAGACTGACGGGCAGCCACAAAGCCCCGAACCGCCTTTACACACTGCAAGAGGGCCCCGGGCCACTGGCGGCGATGGACTTCATGATATTCCTTCGCGCTCTGGAAACGCCGCTGTAAGTTGTTATCGCTTTATCCGAGTAGTGTATAGGCTCAACTCTGGAAATGCCCCTTCAGGCAGTACGCTGCTTCCTCACAGTCCCCCGATCAAACCAGCTGCATCTCTCTCTTGAAGGTAGCAAAGAAGGTGGAATGCGATGCGGTCTTGAATTTTGCGACCGATCATCTGCGTGCTATGTGGCCGCTTACGACACCTCCATCAACCCAAGATCGTGACAAAACCCTCCCAGAAGCGAACGCTATCCTCGATATTGCTCGCACGTATCAGGTATCTGGCGTCTCGCGGAGGGCGTTCTACGAGTTTTTGCGTAGACAAAACTTATGGACAAAGCCTCTCTTTCGACGGCGGCTGTCTTCCCTCAGCGAATCCGACATCCTCTCCATCTTCCGTGCTCGTCTTGATCTGCAACGGAAGTGGACCGGTCTTCTGTTCACACCGCCCGGCGCGGAAGGACGATGCTTGGCGATTGGCAGGGGAACAAAGAAGTGTCAGTGGTCCGACGAAGACGCGCGCGAAAGGAACTGGCGTGCCGATTTCGTCACACAAAGTCTCTTGGAAATGGGACTTGGAAATCCTTTCTATCACCTCCAAAACACCTTGGAGGGCGACGCCTTCAAGTCCCTCGAACGTTCTTGGTGCGCCGCCTGTATCGAAGAGCGGAAATCTGCATGGGCCGCAGCGAGGTTAAGCTGGTGGGACTCCTTGGGCGAGATCTTCGATCTCAAATTCCCCGATTCCTGATGGTCCCACCCCCACCACGTTCTACGTCCATGCAGTCTCTTCTGTCGTTCTCTGTCCAGTGCTTGATCTCGGTTTTCTGGATTGTACCATAGTCACGGTGTATAGCGTCGTTTGATGCATCTTCACTTGTTTATCATGTACATTCTCCCCCATCGAATGTGCGGACGCTCGAATCTATCCTTTCTGTCAAGTCATGTCATGCATTGGAGGGGTGGGACTGTCTCTGGCCCAGCCCTGGGATGTCCTACCTGACCGCCCTCGGCAGTACTCACGCCTGCCTGTACAAGCGCAGCTGATAAGCGTCAACCTTGACGACCGCCGTGAGGAGACAGACAAGTCTGCAGTCGGATCCAACCACCGGCACACAGTCGCGCCGCACTATCAACGGGTTTGCGGCCGGGACTCGTTGAGAATCCCCTACCGAGGGACTTTCGACGACAAGCAACGAGCACATGCGTTATCCGCACACCATCGATCGCAACGTACGGCATTTGCGTACCAGAGGTAACAACAGTATACAATAGGCAAACAAGCACAAGGGAAACGAGTAGACCAGCCTTTCCGATCGAAGACAGATTCGCGAGCGTTGCTAGCGAAAATCGCCGCAAGTACTACGGCACCGAATCAGACGCGAAGAAAGAAGCTGAAGCGCGCCGGCTTCGTCAACGATGCTGTTGCACCCGCGTCACTCTGAGAAGCAACTCCGGCTTGGTGCTCTCCTCTCCCATCGTCGGGTAGCTGACGGCCGAGTACTTCCAGTCAACGGGTTGACCTGTCGCTTCGAACTTGAAAGACGAGATGAGCAGGGATAGGAGAACCTCTGCAGCGTGATCAGCTAGGGCGCGCTTGCAGGAGGACGCGACGACGTACTCATTTCGAGCTGCGAGAACTTGAAACCGCTGGGACGGTGGCGTCGGTTAGGAAGCCAACAGAAGAGAGCAGAGGAAGCGAACTTACATGCACGAGCGGCTTCCACCAGAGAATGTCATCCTGGTAAGAAATCAGAATGAGACAAAACAGAACATAAGGGTACAGAGCCTTACAGGTTCGAGTACACGCCCGGGATGCGCGCGTCTTCGAGCGCCGTGGGCAGAGGCTCGAGCCAGCGTTCGGGCTTCCACTGGAGCGCGTCCTCTCCCCACAGGACAGGATCGCAGTTGCTCGCCTGGAGGTTTAAGAGCATCCACTGGCCAGCCGAGACATGAAGCTCTTGGATCACCGTCCCGTCCACGCCGATCACAGGAGTGTGGAGAGGCAACGTCATGTCTTTGGCAACGCTGTGTGCACAGGACGTCAGACGCAGTGCATGACTCGGTAACCGGGAGGACCTGCTTACCCCCTGGCGATAGCCGCGACCGGCGGGTACAGGCGCAGTGTCTCGCGGCAAACGGCATCCAGATACGGTAGTTTGTCGAGCGCGTCGTAAGTGAGGTCGTCGCCGTTCCGCGCCTCCGTCACCTCCTCCCGCAGCCGCTCTTGTTCCTCTGGATGCTCCGAGAGTACATAGAGGGCACGGGTGAGAGCGTTGGATGTGGTGTCCATGCCGGCAAGCATGAAGGTCCTGGAAGAATGTTGGTCGTTGCATCAATATACACCAGCACGTTGAGACACACGACATCTGTGCGATCAATTCCTCGTCCGTGAGCTTCTCCTCTGCTGAGGCAAGCATGTTTGCTCTGACTGCCGGGGTATGCCGCGGTGGTCAGAATTCAGCACTCGAAGCCACTGAGTCTTGTGCTTAAGCAGCTGCACTCACGCAGGATGCTCATGAGGTCCTTGCCCTCTCCGACATTGTGCTTCAGCTCGTCATCGCCCTTCATGAGCGCCATTTTCTTCTCAGTGATAATCTCCTTCGAGCGCTGCTCCATGAGATCCGAGATATGCATCATCTTGCGCAGCTCCGCGTGAGGTATGGCGCGGAAGATAGTCGCGATGAGCCGCCGAGGCATCACGTAGGACATGATGGGGACCACGAATCCAATCAGCGCTACCTGGCTATATGTCGGGCTGTCGGGTTACACGAGGTCAGCGATTCGATTGGCATCGTTGAGTGAAGGGGTATGGCCTACAAGAACGACTTGACGGACTCGCCGAACGCGTCGGTGGAGTCGTCGACGAAGTTGTCAAACGAGTATCCCAGGCCAGCTTGACCGAGCATCTCCAGCGTCATTCGTCCTATCCAACCATTCACGTCAACGAGCGCCCCGTCCGGAAAAGATCCTACGCGACGCTGAATAGCTTCGCAGGCCTATGCGACGATCAGTGAGGGGTCGACCCGACAGCCATAACACGCACCCGATAGCCAATTCGGTAGAATATGTCCGTCATGCGGCGCAGATGGGCAACGGAGAAGACGGGATTGAGCTGTTTGCGCTGTCTTCGATGCTGCGCGCTCTCTGTCGTGAACACACCGGGTCCCAAGAGGAGCATGAACTCGCTGTAGATGCCCCAATGAGTCCTCGCCCTACTTCGCGACAACAGACCGCACAAACTCACTCGTATGGGGCCGCGCATTTGGGAAAGGCATCGGCGTCCTTGATGAGCACAGTGTGCAGCACTCGAGAATCATGGGTTAGCACCATGCGGGCCTGAGGGTGCTCCTTCGCATCACGCTCTGAATATTGTGGTATGCACACTGCATGCGCACCCCAAAAAGGCCGCGCAGCTTGACTACATGGCCGTACGTCTCTGCCATGCGTTTGGCGAAATTGCCACCTTCAGATTGGAAGAAATCGATGATATGGCCTGTAAGTACCACCGATGATCAGTTCACCTGCGCAAGGAAAGCGAGATTCCTGTACGACATACCCACGAAGACAGAAGGCGAGGGTGGGCCTTTGACATTGTCCAAAGGAGATCGCACGAAGAATTCATGCAGAGCAAGCCACAGAACGTAGAGACAGGCTGCAGCCCCTACGATAACGGAGACAGAGTAGGTCATGCTGCCGCGAGGCGAGAAGTATACGACAATCGCGGCGTGGGCTCCCAGACGCAGGCAGTCTTATAATGTCTAGTAGGTCACGTTTAGACAACGAGTTAGCTTCACTACAGTCGAGCGGTGAGACAATAACAGGGTGGTGATCGTGCAAGTACCTCGAGCGGTTCCCCCAAGCCGTTTCGAATTGTACTCATGGGCGTTATGTCCCCAACAATCAGCAGTAACGAAGCAGTGGAGCCCTATTCGACCGCTCGACGTACCCCTGAGTGGGCGGGTGGGTGAGTGAGACACAGCGCCGAGAGATCATCATCAGGGCCCGGGCGAGCCTCCCAACGGCCCTACGCCAAGGGGCAGGTTGCAGCACTCAGCCTGGACATCGAAACCCAATCACGGCAAGGACATCTGAAACCAGACATCCGTGCAGCTTGGAGACGGTGCCAGTTGAATTATGAACGCCGAACGTTCCAATGAGCACCGCGGGTCTCGATTCGAAAGTTTCTCGGATGGTGGACCGGAATATTTCAGGCTATACACTTATTTGAACGCGCAGACGCTATCACCCAGGGGATTGGTGTTTTCAGCTTTTTGGCATGCGTAGTAGGGATGAACAGGGATAATACAACGCAGTGTGGAGGGCAGTGGTCGCGTGCGGAATGCTATGCAGTACGAATGACACCAGAGCAAGAGATGAGAGCGGTGGGACAGGACCGGTAGGACGCTTAGTCGAAGAGACCGAAGCCCTGAGAGAGACATGTCAACAAGGCAGGAACGGATACGCAGAAGAAGAGGGCGCACCATGTCGTCGTCCGACTCCTCCTTCTCCTCCTTCTTCTCCTCCTCCTTGGGCGCCTCAGCCGCGGCACCAGCAGAAGCACCCGCTGCGGGGGCAGCGGCCGCGGCGGGACCCGCACCACCCGCACCAACGTTGGAGAGGAGGTCCTTCACGTTCTTGCCTTCAAGCGCCTTCGCGAGAAGAGTGGCCCAGATGGGCTCGAGCTCGACGTGGGCCGCGGACGTCAGGGTGAGGATTTTGTCAGGCTAGAGCGAATCCGAGTTCAGCTACACGAGCGACCACATGGAACCAACGGAATCGACTGACGGTGATCTCGATGCCATCGTCGGCAAGGATGAGAGCGGCGTATGTCGCGGCGAGTTCAGAGGAGGCCTGCAGCAGAGACAACAAGAGAGCAGCAGGTCAGCACCGAGATTTGGCGAAGGCCCGGGCAAGTACATCCGAAGGGGAAGACTCCCATCCAGCGATTCATCCCGCCCGAAATGTCTCCAAAACGCCTGGAACGGATAGGAAGAGCCTCGTAGGTGGGATACTGACCATTTGGACGACTTGAGGGTGCCTAAGAGGACGAGCTTGAGGCGAGGCGAGGCGAGGCGAGAGGAGGATCTGATGCTGGACGAGCGACGAACCAGCTTTTCCCTCGGCCCTCTGCCGGTCACGTGGAATCAGTTCCGTTTTGGGCGTCGTAGCTCGCGTGGCAACAGGCGCGCGCCTCGTAAGTGACTTGATAGTGCTCAGCTACGCGCGTAGTAAGTGCGGTACTATCTTACCTAGGAGTATGTGAATACTTGTTGTAATTACGCTGGGTGATGTCGATGATGCTGCAGGAGGTCCTCCGAGTTCAAGACGCCCGCGACGCGCGCGTGAACTGTAACGGATTAACCAACGCGTCGAACGGGCTCTCCTCCGACTCAGATTCCTGATGGCAGTCCTCGCCAAGCTGTGGGCGATGCAGACGTCGATCCGAGCTCAGACTCGGACTCTGACAACATGCCGGACGTCTCCCAGCTCATTCAGGAGCAGCGGCACGGACGGCGAGGGCGCGCGTCTGCGTCTTCGGCATCGCACCCAAGACCGAAGATCCGGGAGAAGACGCAGACAAGCTCATCCCCGGGGCCTCAGACGACCGCTACTCCCTCCCTCGGCTCGTCGTTTGCGGGTGCGACCACAAGTTCAGCCACAGCCTCCAGGTCATCGTCGCCGTCCTCCGTCCCTCAGAAGCGCGCGCTGGACGAGACCTAGCTATCAGCATCGCAGCCCGCTCCAAGGCACATGCTCATGTACTGACAAACTGCATCTCAGAACGACCAAGCGCAGTCGAGCGTCGCTTGCCACCTTCTGGCATCTCGACCGCTCCCTCGTCGTCCAAGTCCAAAACTCCCTCTTCCGTCTGCATCCCTCGCGCCTATCGCAGCACTCCCAGTTCTTCGCTGCCCTCTTCCGGAACAGCCCTGGAAGGTGCCTTATCGTCGTAGATATCGATGACGACCCTGAAAGCGCGAGCAGCGGCCGCCCACCTGACAGGGACAGCCCCACCCTCGTCGAGTATGACACAGTAGACAGTTGCCCCGTGTACATCATCGACGGCGTGAGCGTTTTCGACTTTGAACGGCTACTCACTGCACTGAATGCTGGAATCTAGGCATCACTCTCCACAGGCATCGTCTCGCTGCTGACCTGCATATCTCCAGCGCATATGCGATCAACCCACCCTCGTTCAACGTGCTCGCGTCGCTAGTACGCGCCGCGCACGCCCTATCCTTCAAGTCTATCCTCACCTTCGCCATGCATCTTCTGCACCAGATGTGGCCGAACGACCTCGCCAAGCTCCCGACCCCGAAAGAGAGAGACGCAGCCGCCGCGACGCAAACCATTCTCCTCGCGCAGGAGTGCGATACTACGCGCTCCTCTGCGCCCCAGACTTCGGACAAGACCTCAGCGTCTACGTGCACGCCGAGTCGTCCGGCACGTCCGACTCCGCCGCGCGCCTCAAGATGGAGACCGACGAGGACGAGAAGAACGGGCCGGCGCCCGTGCTGCCCGCGTCCACTTCGTGCGCCTCGCCCACGCCAAGCAGGTCCTGCAGCAGGAATGGCTCGCCCTCGCGCGCGCGCCGCCTCTCCCGTCCGCGTTCGTGTGCCCCTAGGGCAGATGCTCGCACACACACAACAGCCCGACCCGGTGACGACGTGCAACGCCATGCGGTTGTGCCAGCGTGCACGCCTGGCAGAGGAGACCCAGTGGCACGCATGGCTGGTCCCGAGCGGCCTCTTCGAGCTCGGTATGGTAGATGTCTTTGAGGGCATGAGGAGCCTCATCGACATCGACTGGAAGGAGAAAGGGTTCTGCATCGGGTGCGTGAGCGAGCGCCGGGACGTATGGTCTGCCAAGAGACAACGTCTGTGGGACCAGCTCGACGTGCTGCTCGGACTGAAGGATGCAGACGCACTTTGATCAGCTGGTGGTGTTGATGCGTTGATGACTGTCGCGCCAACTGCTGTCTCATAATCAATGGAACAGTGCGCAGATCGTTGCTGTATCTCTTGTTCAATGACATGATGCTTCTTGCCGCAAACCTGCATTGGCCGCGTCGAGGAGCCCGCGACAGTCTAATTCAAGTTACAGGACTCCGACACATGCGCGCTGTCTGGCATGAGACCGGCCGTATCAGCGTTGAGCTATAATAAGAAGTGCCATGGTCCAAACAACTGAAATTGACGACGGCGGGTGCGCATGCGTCCTTGCTGTGTAGAGTTAAGAGCCTCTGACACGTCGATAGTCAGTCGTGCCCGGGCCGGCGCGTCGGAAACGCACTGCAGATCAAAATCGTTGTGCGTCGTGGACGGGCACGATGACGTCCATACGTGGTATGAATGCTGCAATGCGGACGGACACGGGAACAGACGAAGAGGTATATTGGCGCAATGTCTGCACAGAGCATCAGTGCGGATGCACTAGGACGTTGATCAACGATAGACGAGAGCAAAAACGAGGATGGGCACGGCAAGACACGGAGGAAGAACGTCGCTCTCTGGCTACAAGAAAGCCCACATATTGAGCCAGGGGCGATCAAGCAACTCGCGACACGTCGCGTGCTCGACGGTTTCCAGAGCGAACGTACGCCGAAGGAAGTCAATGAAGGCTGCCGCGTCTGGCGCATTCCGCTTGCAGATTTACAGATCGAAGGCGTGCCGGGGACATCTATTTTCAACGTGCCTAAGCAATGATGAGCATGCGTCGGGCCCTTCGGATAGAGGAGCGCATATATGCTGACCATCTGGCTTAAAGAACGTGTCCCGATGCTTCCCGCGCTGGACTAGCGAAGGCGGATATTGTCCGAATACTACGGCATGGACATTCGGAACGAACAGCGGGCTCACGGTTTCACTGATGAGGGAATGTCCCATGTACGATTCGTACAACTATCTTGCGTTAGCACGGCGACGTGGATGGTAGGCAAAGAGATGTACATACCGTGCACCCTAAACTCCAACGTCAGCAGGTTTGCCCCAGCCTGCGCCGATTGCGACCTCGGGGGTACGCAGAGCTGGACTCTGAATCAATTCCGTGAAGTGCTCGACCACTTTATCCGCCCACTGGCAGGCTGTTGGAAGGCATGGCAGCTTCAGTCTGAATGGCAAGGACCCGAGGGGTGGCACGTACAGACTCCTACGTTGCCAATGTTCGCTCAAAGTGCGCACCACGGCTCTACGGAATCCGGATTACTGCCCCAGTCTGGTGTGGGATATGGAATGGGATCGCTGCGGACTCGAGTGACTATGGCGCCGTCCGGGCCCTGAGCATCCGAAGTCTCGACTTCAGCGTCAGGGGTCACTTGAACGAAGAACGGCGACGGGTCGCCTGGTGGAGTCAGGAGGAGATTGACGGGTTTGATGTCTATAGAAAGTGTAAGGACGAGCCACGTGTCCCGCTCTGCGGCTGCGTTACCTGTGTGTCTGATATTGCACTCGCCGTGTGCAAACCCAAAACAATCTGCCGCGCGAGGTATCTAACTACAGGCAACGGTAAAAGACGATGCTTCCAGCGCAGGGAAAACAAGCGCAGGTCTTCTAGCAACGGTCCCATCGCTGGGCAGAGGTGACGCCCAGCGGGACCTTCTTGATAGAAATGATCTTTCAGGTGAACGACATGCGCATGTCCTGAGTGCCGCGGTTATTTCACTTGCATCGTCGGCAGGTAATCTAGCTCGTGAAGCTGGTTCTGGGCTTCAGTAGCGACCTCTGCAGCACTGTGTTTGAGCATAGTGACGCAAGGGACAAAGCGGCGACGTACTGGTTAGGATTTTGAGAGCACGGAAAGTCGGGTGATCATAGTTGACATTCCAGAATAATACGATTGTCACGCTAATAACTCAGTGGAAGGATGCGTGCGCACCGATGATTTTTCGCAAGCCATACGGTAGAGCACACGCCCCATCCTAGGTTTCGGACGACACTGTAGTGTCCACCAAGTACCTCCCCAACCTTGAGTGGGTAGTACCCGTTCACGGCAGGGTCATAGCCTCTATGAGTTCCTCGCTGTCCTCCCAACGTCGGACTGAGGAGGTTTGTGGCAATGGAGGAGGATGTGCCAGTGAAGTTGAGGAACGAGAGAAACGGCGGATGCCAGGCAAATTCCCACTGAGTTGTTTTGTCGGTTGAAAGGAAGGAAGATGGAGATCGTATGAAGGGACGCATGGTCCAACAAAACAGGGAGACTCGGCAGGAGGCGAGCGGCGCGATTCAAGTTCAAGCTGTGGCTGTGGCTGTGTCGCCACTACGCCGAGAGTCACGTACAGAACTGTTCCGTTGCCCAAGCCACACAAGTGCCGTGCCAACAAACGGGAACAAAGAAATAAGGGGTACTTTTTGCTACTTATATCGTTTGTGATTCTAAGCATTTCCCGCGTACAAGCACTCTATCGCTCCTCGCTTCAGCTGATCCTCCTGCTCCCAACATCACTTTCTATCCCACGCCCTCATCAGAGTCAACCTGCGGTGTCTGTGCAAGACGACGTTTTCCAAGACCCTTTTTGTCCACTCAGTCTCCCAGGCTGCTTTAAAGTCCGGCCTCTCGAACACGTCTGCGCTCTCCCACTCGTGGATCACGAGATACTTCAGCTGCCTTTCGTCTTCTGCCCATGGCCCCATTGCGGTCCTGTTCACCAGCACGAATCGCCGGCTCCGCACCCAGCCGGGAATCTTGGACAGCAACAGGACATGCTCCTCGTCGTACCACCGGTTCATGTCCCCCTCCGCGCCCGACACCTCCGGCTTGACCTCAAACTCGACGATGCTCATCACCGGACCTGGCTTGGCCGGATCATACGCGTCGTCCTCCTTCGCCGTGTGATTGGGCTCGAGCAGCTCGTACATGCGCACATCTAGGAGACTGAGGCTCGCGCATATGGCTTTGTCACGCTCCGAGCGGTTGTTGGCGCGCTCGACGGCAGCAGGTTGCGCGAGGATGTCCGTGGACGAGACGTCGTAGATGGCGCAATAAGCCGGGCATCGCCCGTCCGCTGCTATCCAGCGGGACCACGAGTGGAAGCCTTGGAGCTGGAAGAACAGGGGTACGTGTTCGTGGTCGTACCAGTCGTTGAACTCCTCCGTGCTGACCGCTGAGCCTGGCTCATTACACACCAGCAAGAGTCCTGGCATCGCGAGGATAGGTGTAGTTGGCAGATGCGACACTTGCGCTTGTTGAGAGAGAAACTGCGCCGATATATCAGCATTCGTTCAGTGACGACTGGTCGGCCGGGACCAGTAATCAATCAAAGAGACCTACCGAAATTAGCGGGAACGATGGCGTGCGTCTGGGGGGGAATAGCTCAGGCTTCAAGTGAAGCCTCTACCCTCCAAGACGTGAGGACTTTAAGTCCAACACTACAATCTCCTCAGACGCCACGTCCACGGTACTGCGTTGGACCATCAACATACAGTGGTCCGGATACAATCTCTTCTCCACTTCAACTGATCCGACCCCCGATCCTACCATGTCCGCTTGGTGCAAGCACCAAGCGGCAGCTATACACCTACTCTGGCGCACCGGGCCTCAGAAAGTTCTGCTTCCGGCTTGGGCGCGATGTGAATTTCGATATCGCTGCCGGCCCCGATTTGGCCGGGACGTGTGCATCGCAGGTTTGGCCGGATCGAAGCGGCTCAAGTATGCACCTTCGACGGTGCGAAAGCTCGAACAGTTGAGATTATCGGCCGCACGGCAATTCACCACCTCCCGCGTCCGTGAGGTGACTCACGTATGTTAGAGGGAACATTGCGGAAAGAACTGCGCCGATGTGCGGTCTTCGTCCTGCGCCAATTTGCAGGGCTGCACATCCGTCGGGCGTATGAGAAGCTTCCGCCGTTTAGTGACGATGATGCAAATCTGTATACTTCCGGACAGCCAACGGCTCCCTATCTTTTGTTTATATGACCTCCCGAGACTGCCGGCGACAACCTTTCGTAGTGTGGACTCGGAGCTCCAGATCCGGGCTGTACTAGCATACCAGGATGTCAACGTTATAAACTCCTGCCTTGGGCTTCCTCTCCGTGGTTCAGGTTTCGCGCATACTCACGCTCCATGACATCCTCATTGGTGACAGACGTCTCCTGGATCAAGCATCCCGAACGCTCCGCGACCAAGAGCAATTTCGACTCACAGAACTCAAGTGTCTGAATATCCTCAACTTGTGGCTCTGAGAGCATTGCCTGTACGTGTTCGGCTAAACGAAATGCGTATACCATTACATTCTTCACCCATTAAACGCGTCGCGACTTCCGCTTCGCCCCGTTCGCGCTCCTCCATCTAGGTTCGTCCTACGCGCTGGGGGCCCTTGTTTCTCCTCTCACTTCTCATTCCACGCCCTCAACAGCGTCATCCTGCGGCGTTTGAAGACGGCGAGGTTCCCTAAGATCCTCTTCGTCCACTCCGTTTCTGAAGCTGCCTTGAAGTCCGACCTCTCGAACACGTCCGCGCTCTCCCACTCATGGATCGCCAGAAACTTCGGCGGCCTCTCTCCCTTCGCCTCCGACCCTATCGCACCCGAATCGACAAGCACAAAGCGGCGGCTGCGCACCCACCCGGGCACCTTCGCCAGCAACGGGATGTGCTCCCCGTCGTACCACTTGTGGAAGTCCTCCTCCGCGCCTGGAACGGGCTTAATATCGACCTCGATAATGCTCAAGACCGCGCCCGGCTTGGCCGGATCGTACGCGTCGCCGGCCTTGGGAGGATAGACGGGCTCGAGGAGCTCGTACGTGCGGCGATCGAGGAGCGCGATGCGCGACAAGATGGACTTCTCGCGCTCAGAGCGGGTGTTGGCGAGGTCTGCGTAGGGCGGCTGTGATATAACGCTGGGAGAAGAGAGGTCGTAGATCGCGGGGTAGGTGGGATGCTGTCCGTCGACTGCAGTCCAGCGTGACCAGGACTGGAAGCCCGGGATAGGGATGCGGAGGGGTACATGTTCGTTGTCATACCAATCGTTGAACTCTTCCGGGGTGACGTTTGAGCCAGGGTCGGAATACACAAGTAGTAAACCTGGCATCGCGGACAAGTCTGAACGATTGCGGTATCGGATGTGGTGCTGGAAGGCGTGAAGACAGCACTAGATCTGGACAAGCGTCAGAATCGCTCGCTCGAAGAAGTCACTGGAGGTGCAGAAACCTGCTTTCGAGGTAGGATGGCGGGGAGTGGTAGTCTGCGAGACCCCGCTTTATGAGGGATTCCGGCCGCTTTTCTGCTATCGTCGAGACTTGCAAGCCAAGATATGCAAAGGCTGAGTCAGGCGATTGCGCTGTATCGTGACTCATAGCACTGTAGTCTTTTGCAAGGGACTGGGAAAGCCGGGCTGCATAAGATCAACCACGCGGGTTGACTCGGCGGACCAAATGCTTCGGGGATCGGAGAGACGGTCCGTGGGGTGGCGGTGCCATTTCCTTGCATTGAGGCCCCCGAGCCCCGGCTGGCCCGCCTACACCGTGACTCCGAAACGCTTCTACTCTTCTTCTGCAAATGCAAAGGGGCATGCACGAGCCTATGCATGTACAATGAGGTCAGGAGAACGAATATGTTGACATCCGCGCGATGGCTCTCTTGCAGCAAATGCCTGCTTACAGTCTACCTACACACCCACCCACTGCCAAGTGCTTTCATCTGACTCTCAGATCAACGTCGCGGCGGCGTGCAACAAGCTCATCCAACACATGCCTCGTCGACTGTAGATCCTGGGATCGCAAATGCGGCATGCAATCATCGTCGCACGTACGGAGATCGAATTGCAGACTCATGCGACTGAAGGTACATGTAGCCAGGGACACTGTAACTTGGGATCGGCACCGTAGCATTCAAGTTGTTGCGCCCCTTGATTCGTGGGCACGCCGATATACGGGACGATACTATTTTATCAATACTACAGCCCATATACTCACGACTTCCTCGGACCGCATGCTCCAGTCTCTATACCCGCGGAATCACTCCTTCTTCCAAGCCCTCAGCAACGCCATCCTCCGCCACTCAAACGCAGTAACATTCGCCTTCACCCTCGTCGTCCACTCGGTCTCCGTGGTCGCTTTGAACTCGGGACTATCAAACGCCTCCGAGGTCTCCCACTCATGCACCGCCAAGTATTTCGGGGGCTGCTTATCCATGGCCTTCGACCCGGTCGCGTGCGCCTCGAACAGGACGAACCGACGGCTGTGTATCCATCCCGGCACCTTCGCCTACAACGGTATGTGTTCTTCGTCATACCACCTGTCAAAATCCTCCTCCGCTCCTGGGTCCTTCTGCTTGACGTCCATCTCGACGATGCTGAGGATTGGCCCCGGCTTGGCCGGATCGTAGTCTCCGGACTTCGCAGAGTAGACGGGCTCATGTAGTCTGTACGTGCGGCGATCAAGGAGAGCGATGCGAGACAGGATAGATTGCTCCCGCTCGGAGCGAGTGTCTGCGAGGTCGGTATACGGTGGCTGGGACACGACATCCGGAGAGGAGAGGTCGTATAGTGCGGCGCAGGCGGGACGTTGTTCGTCAATCGCTATCCAGCGGGACCTCGGATGCGGATGCGGAGGGGTACGTGCTCGTTATTGTACCAGTTATTGAACTCTCTCATGTTGACTGCCGCTCCGGGCTCGGAATACACGAGCAGGAGTCCTGACATATCGATGTAGTCTCTGATGTCGGTTAGTATGCTGTTGATATGACCTCAAGTCGTACATAAGATACGTGCCTTCACCGAATTAGAAGAGCGCACCTGGGGCAACAGTGGAGATGGGCACTGTAGCACTACTCGAGTAGTATGGACGTCCGCACTGCGTTGGAAAGCCTGGGCCTTCCTGGAGTCTTCATGCGCTGGTCCTCTAATCGCAGCAGACTTTTCGGTCTCACAGCCTAGCGCACGCTGTCCATTCACCTGCAGACTCAGCAACCGTTTGAAGCGCAGGTGCATCCAGATGCATCAGATCGCAGTGGCGCGGCAGTTGTTGAAGTGCAAATTTGAATACCTTCTTACCTTAGTCTGGCGTTTCCACGACTTTGGTATCTGCAGATATATCAGAAGGCCTGTAGCATAATCTGCTATGAATAGACGCTCGATACCTTCGTGCAAGCTAATATCAAACTTTCGAAGGGCGCTGTAACGACCTGTTGTCTGCGAAGCATCATGAGATCACCCTGCGTAGCCATGATAGACATGGTCTCGCGGCTTTCGGAGGTACACGACCAAAGTCCCCGTGCCCAATGCAACCATTTGAGCAGTCCATACTGGGGAGAATGTAGGCAGCGTGGTCACATAGTCCAGAAATTCGGCCACCTCCCTGCGCACAACACCTTGCACGGCCCAAGCATGGTCCAGCTTCTCCCTCAACGTCTGGAGGCGCCCCCGCCTAGTCGTGCCGTCCTCGTCGAACGCACGGAGAAGCACGTCGCGCAGCTCATCATGGACGCTGTTGACTGTCGCAAGCAGCCTTTTCCGGTACGGCCAATAGAACCTGTGCCGGTGCCGTTTCGCACCTCGATCAGCTCATAGGCTCATAGGCAACGTTGAGATTGTAGCTGAGATGCACTGCGTTTTCAGGCTGGTCGACAGTGGTAGGCCAGACGATCCTAAAGAATCTAAGCATCGCATCATTGTACAATCAAGTGGCAAGCCGTACATAGGAACGCCTGAGTAGATGCACTCGAGAACACTGTTATGCCCACCGTACGTAAGACACCAACCTGTGGCCTGTTGAAGAGGTGAGCGGGAGTGACGCAAGAGCTCGTGAGAGTGAGACACACCGGGTGGTCAAGGATTGCCTGTTAAGGCACCCAATTGGCCACGACGACGTCTGGATACTCCTTCCAGAGAACATAATGACACTGACCCCACATGTGCACTGCCGCGAGGAGAATGTGTTCTGCATGCTGAGGCCAGTTATGAGTAGCTAAGGCGGTCGTCTACGGATCCTACATGGCCCCATATATATATTCGAATGTTTTGCCTCTCATCGATAGTAGTAACTTAGTAAGTTACTACTACGTATACGCGACCACAGCAGCGAAGTAGCAAACTCGTCTGGGGCGCTCCCATTGATCATGTACGCTCGCTGGATTTTTGGCATCCAAACTACAATCTCATTGTTGGGCTCGGATATATCAAAGTCCAGTCTCCTGCCATCAGGACATGGATCGGCTTCTTCGCGCGGATGCTGCGCTCCCAGCGGGCAGAGCATCACCTGCTCTCTGCGTCGATGGTGATTCCTCTTATTAGCTCATAGCTACAAGACTCAGCGCATGCGCTGTGCAAGACGCTGCGCTCTTATCTGCAAACGCAAAGGTACACACAACACGGGTTTGACTTGAGCTTGAGCTACCGCCACCAGAGAAGTTAGAACCGGTACAACATCATAAACAGCCTATAGCCTATTCACAGGCCATCTTTGTATCGGTACACTCAGGTTGTGACGCTATTGCGAGCAGTTAACCGTCCTTTGGCCCCTCTGCAATCCTTTGTATCAGAGCGATGATTATCCCCGTGGCATTACGCCATTTGAATAGTGTTGCAACAAATGGAAGAAACAACGGATGGTTGTGAGGTTGGATACTTATGGCTACGCGCAACTTCGTACAGCTATATAACCCGGCGGAGGGATCCTCTTCCTCGTCCACCTTGCTTAGGACCCACCTACTATCACACACTCCTTTCTCCACATCTCTTCTTCCCACATGCCCATACACTCCAACTGGTCACGCCGCCTCAAACGCACCGAAACCGTCGCGCCTTTGTCCGGCGACCGCGTTTCCTACAAGTGGACGCGTAGTATACAGTCTTCCCCACCCGTTCTAGCGTCTTCGCCCATCCGGTCTCTGAGATCAACACTCAAAGGCGTCAAGTTGAGCCTCTTTGGAAAGCCGTCGCCCGTCGTTCCGCCGCCGATCACGCCCTCCGTTTCTCCATCGCCTGCTTCCTCCCCGCCTATGGGTAAGGGCGACGAGTTCGTAGTCGTTCACGCGGGGAATTCGGACTCGCCACGTCGGCTTCCCAAAGCGTGGTTGACCGAACGAAGTGGGTACTTTGCGGAGCTTTTCAACGACGTTGCGAAAGATGAAGATGGTATGGCAAGAGGCGATGGAAAGGCCAAGCACAGGACCTCACCGGGCGTGTCGACAGACGACTTCGATCTCCTGATTGCTGCTCTTCAAGACCCGGAGTGCGTTCCTGTCGCTTCATCATACAGGTTCCACATCTCATCGATACTTCCTACAGTCAGTACAAGGATGCTCCGCAAGAGATGGTCGCGACTTTGCTCCGCGTCGCGTTTGCGCTTGCGTGTGAGCCAGTCATTACACTGGCAAAAGATCGCTTCTGTACACTCTGGGACAGCAGGTACCCACCGCAGCCGGAATCGTATCGGGTGCTCAAGATGAAGGCAGCGCGCGAGATATCCGGGTCATACGCCGATTCGGGTAAGCATACCTACCAAGAGGCTCTGGCGGCCATCCGTCTTGGTCGGGAGTACGACATCCCCGGAGTAATCAAGCGGGCATCATACGAGCTCGCGTCTAGCGCAGAATTCGGGGATGCAGTACTAGCGGACCCCGATGTCGCCATTGGGCTCTCGGAGGTTGAGATCCAGACAATCCAAGAAATGCGCACCGCACTGGCGGAATGGTGGTGGGAGGCGATCCTGACCCCTCCACGATACAATGCGGACACAAAGATCACAAAGTGCCATAGGTTGTCGCTGACCAGCTTGCCGTTCGGCTGCAAGCAGCGCGGGTCCGAGAAGCGTACGAAGGGGTGGAAGGCGATGATGACCGACTCGGGCGAGGCCGAAGCGGGGCAGTACGACCCTTTCCGCTACGATGTGTTCCTGCGCATGAGAGACGACCGGAAGACGCAGTGGTGCACCTGCTGCATCCGGGAGTGGGAGACCATGCTTGCCGAGAAGCGCGCACAGTGGTGGACGGAGTTAGTATCCTGGCGATGAGGCTGTTGGCGATGCCGACGTCAGTACAAGGTCCTTCAACTCACGATACTTTACGATAGCCCACGATATATGTCTTCATGTACGACTGCAGTATGTATGTTTCGTGTTTCCAGAGTTGCTTTGCGCCGGCGGTAGGTTATGAGTGGACATCGCTTCATGGTTATAAGCTGCTCGCCTACCACTTTCCCAAAGGGAACGATATGCCATGTCTCGTGCAAATTGAGTCCAATTATCTGCATGCTGTAACGGACCAAGCAATAGAACTCACTTGCCCTTTGAGAGTCGTTTTGGAAGGCACACGAAGAAGAGTGGCCCGATGAACAGGCTGAGAATAGAGAACACGCGTCTGTCACAATGCACATGACCTCGTCACATCGCGTCCGAAGGGCTATGCCACTATGGACCTTCTGCCTGCTGCTATCCTGCCTGTGCCGGACGCCGCTGGACGTCGAACATCGAGACCGGCCACGGCGACTATGTTGTGGTTGCTCATACATTTTTCCTCGGTAATCCTAGCACATTGGCGCTCACGGGAGTAGGAAACTAGCAATCTCCCACAGGCAAGTCTCGGGCTCCAGCGATGCTATTGGTAAAGGATATGTATATCTCTGACTTGGAGGCTACTATCTGATGCAGTTGCCCTGCAGCACTCAGCTCGATGTGTCTCAATCAGAAGTTGGAAGAGCGTCAAGGACGGGGCTTCTCGATGGTCCACGATTCGGGCATGCCCTAGTAGTGTCCTTCGTCCTCCCAAACACGTGGGGGACACATGCTGACCTGTACTATTAACCCTTCATCCTAGTGCACCGCTCTTCATTCGTTCTCGCATAACATCATAGTGTTGCAAGCATTCGAAGATACTAAAAACATAGGTGTCCCGCATTCACATACCATGCCTCAGCAATCTCCAGTTGGGCGAGCTCAACCCTCACAGGGCTTACAAAGTCCGAATCGAGGGCAAACGTCGGGATCAAGCAAGAGTCCGAAACGCGTACGTGTTGTCAACGCAATATTTGCTTTTTTGTTAGCTCATTAGCCATTTATGTCTCGTCAGAATCATCAATACAGCAACGATGGAAATACTTCCACGAACCGTGCGAGGTCCACGGCCCCGACTCCGAGTGGCACCAATCCCTCAGAGTCGTTACCTACATCTCATACTGCACCGGCAACTGCACCAGCTACACATGCAGCTGCAGACGGCTCACATGACGATCTCGGTACACGCGCTACTCCGACTGCTGACAGGCCACTGATGTCCGCGGACTACTGGTACCCAGACGGGAACGTCATCGTCATCGTCGAAGGCACTTCTACAAGCTCCACCGCTCTCGCCTTTCCCAGCACTCTCTGTATTTTGCCAAGTTATTCGATCTAGAACAGGAGAGCTCCGCTGCCCTGTACCCACACTTCGAAGGATGTTGCATTCATCAAGCGCCGCAAGAGCTCGGCGTGCATGACTTCGAGCGGCCCTCTCTCTCATCCGAGCTGCCACCACCCTCTCTTGCCAACCAATCATCAATATGGCCGAATAGAGGCTCTGCATCATCTGGGACGGACGAAAGCCTCCGAGGTGCAGCGAGACTACGTACCTCCAGACCGTCTTTCCCGGATCTTGTGCGTCTATGGTTTCTCCGACGGCTAACACGCAAGGCAAGCCCGACTTCGCAGAGGCAATCTATATCATTCACCTCGCGCGTAAGTACCGCATCCGCGGCGTACTCAAGCGTGCATTCTACGAGCTCACCTCGAGTGAGGGCTTCTGGACCGCGCTCTTCGAGGAGCGTAAGAAGTCATATTGGGCGAGGCCGACCTCCTGGGCCTGCACCATGCGAGGTTCATGTTGGAGCGGCGCTGGAGAGAAGCCGCGATTGTTGCGCCTGGAGAGATGGAGAAGGGCAAGGTGGGCAGAACACACGGGGCCAACTGCGTTTGCTCGCACGACTTCTACTACTCGGACATCTCGGCTCTATGGTGCGGTATGGTGCGTGAGAGCGGAGGTGTGGACGCTGGAACGGCGGTTCAGATGCGGTTCGACCTGCTTGCGAAGCTGAAACCCGACGAGAGTAGGAAATGGTGTAAGTCGTGTCTGAGAGCCTGTGAAATTGGTTTGCAGAAGAAGAGGGAGGAATGGTGGGCGGCCTTGGACGACCTACTCCCTTTGTAAGACTCCACATGTGCTTGCGCGCCTAACAACCTCACTTCTGACTTAGTGTCGTATCCATTCGATCCGACTGCGAGGGAGGAATGGGATCATCAGAGGTTAGAGGCGAGTGAACGGTTCAATCTCATCTTCTGCTCCCAAGAGAGAAAACCTTCCCCGCGCAAGCGGAGCCTCGGAGGTCTGAGTTGAGGAAGAACGTAGCACCGTTGCTTCGGCACTACCGCTACGCTGTTCATCTCGATGAAGCACTTATGTCCTTGCTGGAAATTGAACGCAAAGCACGATGTCCGCTAGCCTGAGAACCGTCGGCGGTCAAATACATAGATAGGACTTCGTGTGTACAACGTGGTCTGGTCTGACAGCAAGCGGAATATCTGCCGACCCTGCGTACTGGTGATACAAGCTAACTTGAAGAGATAATAAGGCTTCAGGGAAGGTAATTTTAAGCATCGGAGGACGAAGCCACAAACAAAAGACACAGAGGCAGCACTATGATCGGTCATCTCCAGCCCATCATGATGTCTGTGTTCGCACGTTTTCAAGCCTATTCACTGTACGACGGGGGCCGAGGAGGCGGATTGCCACGATGAACTGGAGGCGGCTGACTTGCATCGACGTTTCTATAGCTCTCTGGCGCGCCCCGGTCATAGCTCCACGAGTCGAGGAGACCGACGGAGGGATCCATGAGGATAGACGACGGCAGGGGATTGCTGTCTCGCGAATTGTAGCTGGCGCGACTCGATGAACGGAACAAGGTGTATGAGGGTATAAGTAGCGTCAAAGATGGCGCTTGGTCTGGAGACGATCTCGCCGCCGCCTGTCGACCATCCGAGTCGGTTGGCGGGAGAGGAAAGTAGTATGTCCCGGATGACGCGCGAATGTCCAGAGTAGTGGGCAACGGGTCGAAGTCAGAACAGTCATCCGAGAGCCTCTTCGCGTTGACACTCGGCCGAGACCCGATGGAGTCTTTCCTCCACAACGGCTCTTGCGACGCTACACATCGATGAGGTGAGAAAAGTACATCGCGCGATGGAGCTCCGAGGAGCTTTCGTACCGGTGAATGCATGGATTTTAGCCTTGCGGCGCTGGATTCTCCTCCGTCTCCATAGGAACACGAGAAACAGACAAAGGCCGATGCTCAGCAGCACCGATATACAAATCGCTGCAACTTCCGCGGCACTCATCGCGTGTGATGACACTGAAATCGCGCCGAAGGTGTCAGCTGTGGTAGTCGGAAGGGGTTGGGAAGTTTCGGTGACTGGTGCGCCGAGAGATAGCGTCTCTGAAGAGGTCGATTTGGTACCAATAGCCTGCGAATATCACATGAGAATGGGCGGACGTGCAGACGGAACGGCAGATATCGCGACGTACTGTGAAACTACTCTTATAATTCAAAAGACTAGAAGACGTAGTGGCATCGAGGCTGTTCAAGGAGATCACGGAAGCGGTCGTCGCAGTTGTCGAAATAGCAGGTTTCTCATTCGACACGGTGAAGACCTCAGAGGAAGGAGAAGAATAAGCTGATCGGGTTTGCTCCGCGTTCTCGACTACTGAAGAGGTAGAGGACGATCTTGCGCCCGTTGCTGACGTCGCAGGTATACGCTCTGTCCTCTCTGGTCCTTGAGAGCTAGAACGGCTGAATGACGTCGATATCACCGACGTCGCCGATGTGATGTAAGTAGGGGGTACAGGCTTGACGGAGGAAATAGAGACAATTTTCAGAGTTGTACCATGGGTAGACGTTGTACCGACGTTGGCTGGAAGGATGGGCGTTGAAGATCTTTAGAAAACGGAAGAACTCTGCCAATGCTGCTTACCAGTGGTAACTACCGATACCTCGCTCGAAGACGTCGTTTGTGGCCCATCAGCAGAGCTGTGAGATGATAGAGAGGCCGTTCTTGACGACGTTCCACCCGCAGCCGCGGCGGAATTCGTTGGCGAAGAAGGGTCCGACTTACTCGCGATTGAGCGCGGGCTGAAGCTCGAAACCCCAATATCGTGAGGAGTGGCATCCATGCGTGGGACGCTGGAGGATAGGAGACGAATGAGCGACGAGAAAAGAGTGTGGAGAGGCGATGGCGAGCCTTAAAGAGAGAACCCGACGGAACCGTCAGGATGTCTACCTCAAGATTTCTCCTGTCCCCGGGTGTCGAGCTTTATAGACAAAACGCTCGTGGCAGGAATCGACGAAGTAAGAGTGTTGATTTGCACGGTACATCTGCCAAAGCAAACTACATCAGACGGGTGCTCGATCACAGAACAACTGCAGGTTACCATGCCCGGTCTTCTTGCGTTCTGCAGGCTCGGTACGAAAGTTGCTGGGCATAGAAGTACCTCCAACGCGACAAGAGTGCGACATGGACATGCATCCGATAGCAGAAAGATCAATGAATACATAATGGTTGCGATAACTAGACCGCATGGATGAGCAGTAATCAGAATTCACGTCAAACGTACTACGTGGGTGGCGGCTGTAATGATGGCAGTGCTGTACTCGGAGTCCGCCGTGAGTTCGTTGTGATCATCGAGTCTGCGTCCCAGTCTATCCGTCTTTGTCGCCCTATGAACACCACCATGCACCTCGCGTCTTCATCGCCTGCCATGGGGGATGACCCTTTGCCATCCAGCCGTGTCAATGCATGTCACCTACGCTCTGGCTTATAGCACGCAGTCCCGAACAGTACATCATATCAGCCATGTGCGATCGTACAGCCAATCCCAGAAGGAATGGTACGACTGCCCTCTTTGGGATAGATGGGGGTTCGTTATCGTACTAAGAGGTGTAGATGAATAGAAGACTGACCTATGCACCACATGGGACTATCGTAGCAGCTAGTCCCGGCTGTACTCGGGCAGTTCGCCAAGGTCGGCCGCTGCTGGCTCTTCCTCGAGAATGAGACGGGTCAAGTAAGCGCCATCTCCCTCATAAACGGGCGATCCTACTCTCAACTCAGGAGGGCTGCGCTCGTCTTGCGCGCAAACACCGATATGGCCTACAGGATGGTTCGGTTGGAGCGCCAGTTGGTCCAGCTCTGGGGTAGGAGGTGGGTCGTCCCACGCACCGCCGAGGCGGCGTGGGGAGTAAGCCGAAGGTTCTGTCACGGCCGGGCTTAGTTCGGGAGGCGGAGAAGGTGCGGCCAAAGACGTTGATGGTGGAGGTATCGCTGGAACGCCGCAGATGAACACAGGAACGTTCTGAATCTTCCCCTCCCGAAGGCCTAGCGTTCCCGTCTGGTGCGCCAAGCTGGACAGACAATATCTCGAGGTGGACATACTTTCACGATGTGTGCTTGACTGCTGGAAGGCATCGGACCGACCAGGGCTTTCAGCAGTATTCCGAGAGGGAAGATCTACGCAAGGGTAGCGAACTGGTTTTAGTAAGTCTGTAAGGAGGAATTCGAGCCACGAACCAAGAGTCTCCATCATCCTGCTTCTCGCGGTCCTCTTCCTCCAGGCCCAAAGGATCATGAGCACGAGCGCGAGGACGCTCGCGCACGCGACACAGATCGCAGCAACCTCTCCTGCACTCATTCTTCGTCCGCTGGTTGCAGAGTGAAGGCCTGGTGTACCAGTTGGGGTCGAAGTGGCGGATAGAGTGGACGTAAATACGACCCCCGGATCTCCGGACTCGGAAGTACGGACCATTGAGATAGAAACATCTGTTCTCGTTGCCGTTGCATCGGGGATGGCAGTAGGAGTAGGAGGCGAGGGTGAGGGCAAAGCAGGCTTTCTGGATGTCTCTGGAGAAGGTGGGTGAGCTGAAGATCGGATAGATGGCGTCGATCCGGGGTAGGACGTAGTTGAAAGGGTGATAGCGGATGTGAGGGTCGTACCAATGGTCACGGTATCGCTATCATTGACTACCGCAGTCTCCGTCACCACTGTGGACGAGACAATAACAGTGATATGCGTAGAGGTAGGACTGTCTTTAGGAGATTCCGTCGGAGTCGTTTCTGAAGTCGTGCCCCAACTGTGATTGCAACCAGATGCGAACCATGGAGGAACAAAACCGCCACAGACGTCCCCGCCACCGAACGGACCGCCAAAAGGGTAGGGCAGCGAGCGAAGACGATTGTGTATCAGGTACATCCTGCAAGAATCATCATAGATTGTCAGCGCGAGGAGGATCAGACATGAGCTCTATGCCTACACGCACTCCTACAGTATTCCGAGGGCTAAAGACCGAGAACAATTCGTATGTACACCTGCCGCAGCTGGTGTCGGTTAACGGTGAGGCGAGAACAGTTGGCGAAAGGAAAGGGCAGAAGGTGCAGTGAGAGTCTCACCGGAGCGATCATGAGGAGTGAACATTTGGAACGAGGCACCTGAGGGACCAAATTCGAATATCAATCAGACAATCGAGAACACGATAGAATCGACTGTGATCACCGTCAGTATTACATTGCGTCGAGTACCAGAAGTGCTCACCTTCATCCTTCATCTCGCAACTATAGCGCGAGTGCGATTGATATGCTCGACCAACGAGCGCCGTCGTGCAACGGACCTACCGTCACAGGTTGCAAGCAGAGTTCAAGTAGAACAGTCGCGCATGAGGTAAGAGATAGGTGGGAAAACCATCCCAGCATTGCGATGTATTGGAGAACTCGACAATCATCACAGGCACCATTCCCTGACCACAGCACGGACGCTGCGGTAGGTGACGGAAGCTGAAGCAATACAACCCGTCCGAATCAGCAGTGGCCATCTCACCATTAAATGCAACGTTGACGCGTTGGTGAAGCTGCTGCGACTGCCTTGCTTCATCGATATTGTGTAGCCCCTACAGCTTGAACCACATATATGCATGTGCGTGCAAACAAGCCATACACGCATCGCGCGAGAGCACAAACTGACGACCGACATAATCACCTTCTATAGACCTTCATATCGCGCAGACTGACAAGATCTAGTGTTGAAGCGTGCGACGGCGGATTTTGGTAGAATCATGGTAAGGTGAAGCTGAACGCTTGAGCGGTCGAAAGAAAGCTCGACCAATGATTAATGGGCGCTAATGCACAGGGTAAGTGGCACAAAGGCGTAGGCTACCAAACGTCCAGATTAGGCGCGAATGAAGAGCCCAAGACCTGTAAACCTCACCGGAGGCACCAAGGACACAGCACCCAAGAGCCAAGCCATTCATTACAGATTCAGAATCTAAGTACAATGTATTGAACTCGCGTGCTCGATCTAGTACCTGCTGTACTCGGGCGGCTGTCCATCCGCGGATTCCGTATACACGCCACCCGTATACCGCACAACCCCACCGTCATACAGACTATACAGCGACACAGTCGCCTCCACGCTCCCGTACGCAGCCGAATCCAGACTCGCCCTCTCCTCAGGCACGTACATGGATGTAAATGGGGTGGGCGCGACGGGTCGAGGAAGGGGCCGGAATCCGACCGTGACAGGCGCGGGTGGGGTATAGGTCCCGGGTTGAGACGCGCGAGAGGCGTCGTAGGTCGGCACGAGAGGGAGCACACGCGCAGCTGCGGTCGTAGACGGTGACTCCGCGGTTTCCGGGCAAAGCGTATTGATATAGGACAGCGTGCTCGAGGAGCGTACGGACAGCTCGGGACCGATCAGGCTCTCGCGCGATGAGTTGACGGGATACGTTTCGTCTTTCTCCTCCTCGATCGATTCGAGCGTTCCAACCCGCGTTCCAGTCTCGGCGGAGTTGGAGACGCTGTGGACAGGGGAGGGTTGGGAGGTTGCGTCGAGATCGGAATTGAAGGCGGCCTGAACATCTGGCACTATGGTGACAGGGGAGCGTCTTTCATTCGGCCCTACATCGTTCAATCCTATGCGCAGAACGTATCAGCCCTCGCACAAAACGAGTTGAACAATCCACATACCTGGCTCTTCATCGGCAGAAGATCTCTTATCCCGCTTACGCCGCTTTCCCCACCAACACAAGAGAAGAAATAAGACGATGATCGAGCCAGCCCCGGAACCAACAGCGGCGACCTGACCATCTGTCAACCCTGTTCCTGGCACCTGCTGAGCGCCGCTCTGGTCCGGCGAGGATAGGGAAGTACTTGTAGTAACCAAGGATATAGTGGCGTTTGTCGTGGAGCTCTCGGGGACTGAGACGGTATATGGGACGGAAACGAGCGTGGTCTCCACTTGCGTAGTCGTTTGCACGGGGAGGAAGGTGGTCTCCGTGGACGACCACTGACTCGTAGTGGATTGGACGTCGATCGAGTCCCATACGTCGATCGCCTGACTGGTGGTAGCAGGAGCGTCCCAGGTGTCTGAAGTTTCCGCGACCTGGGAAGAGAACGTCGATGTCGGCGAGGGTGCCGCGCCCGTTCCAAGGGAGGTCATTGTCCCGACCTCAGAGGTGGTTGATGCAGGGGTATTGACCGGAGTCTCCAGTGGAAACGTGAGTGTGCCCGACGTCTTTGATACTACGCGGAGGGTGCTGGTCATGCCGCCAAACAAGCTGGTCGATGGATCAGCAGTGTCGAAAAGGCCTCCGAGGGGCAAGAGCTGTCGTGGAATGAGTGCAGAGTCTCCGCGGCGTCGTCGAGTCAAAATACGCTTGTCGACATGAGGACACATGGTGGTTCAACTTGACAAGACAAAGCTGCCATCGTCATATGGACCGATTGGATACCGATGTGCTAGTGCGTACCTGTCGTGGATCGTGGAGGACAACACTAAGCTATCCAGGCTATGCAGCCTCGTGCAAAAGGAGCACTGAAGGCGGCCGTGTACGATACAACAACTCAGCGACAGCGAGAGTGAAGGGAGATGTAAAGGAGCGTGCGGACAAGCTTCACCGAAGAAAGGACGGGCTGCGAATGGGGAGATGTTTGTACGAAAGTGTGGAGGGGGGTATGTGGCGCATCCCCTCACTTCTAAGAGTCCCCGGAACCCGAGTCGTCAGTGCATCTGCTGATGCAGGAAGACCACTCCTGGCGTTGCACGACGTGAGCTTGGAAGGCACCGACTTCCTCTGATGGTCCGTGAATCGCCATCTCCCGAACCATGCACCGAGGACCTCATAAAGGACACATATCATCTGTGGGATGTGCCACTAACCGCCGCAGGAGTACCTGTTCAAACGTGAGTTGGGTGTCGCAGTGCGCGTCTCCGATCGTCACGTACTGAGACGGGCGCAGCCGTTCCATCCGTCGCGGCGGTAGTGAGGATGCCAAAGACTAAGTTCGATGGCAAGGAGTCGGAAAGCAGCCGCAGGCCGGGAAGCATCGCTTAACGCTGACAATCAAGATATAAGGATGCCCCTGTAAAGGGAAGACACCTTCCATGAGTAATGCTGTTCCCCATATAATACCACGATCGCGACTGCACAGCGCACCGCATTCCTCAGACTGGGTGAACCCGGCCAACTTCGAATGCTGTTCGTTGCCGACTTGGTGCTTTTAGGCAAGTCGCGAAGGCCCTTGGGAGAAAGCCGATCTCAATCTGCATTAAGCGAATGTCGTCCCGAAAGGCAAGTCGGCGATCCAGAAGCCGATAATGCTATTCACGCCCAAAGTGCCAATTGAGCACACTCAGACGTATTGGGATGCGACCCGCGGGAACGTCGCCTATCTTCATGACCCGGATCTCGTTAGCTTGCGGCACCTCCACAGGGTGCAGAAAACTTACCGAGAGGAGCCCTCGCGGCAGACGGCAGCAGCTTCATTGACTTCCTTCAATGTTCGCACATCTGCAATCATTGAGCAAAGGCTACATGTAGCATTCGTTGATCACGTAGTATACACATGCAAGTGACTCTTCCATCCTTTTCTTACAGATTTGTTTTCGTACTGCTCAAACCCCCCATTCGCGACGGCGCAAGAAACATCATCGCAGACGTTTAGAGCTTAGCGCCGGACTGGGCATCCGCGAAGCGCTTCTCGGCCTCATCCCAGTTGATGACGTTCCAGATGGCCTTGAGGTACTATGCTCACATATTAGCATTGTCGTTGAGTAAAGAGGACATTGTACACTCACGTCAGCCTTCACGTTGAGGTACTGGAGGTAGAACGCGTGCTCCCATATGTCAACACCAATGATGGGAACGTGGCTCAGGAGGGGGTCCTGGTTAGCCGTGGTGGTGATCTCGAGGACCTTGGTCTGAGGGTTGTAGCCCTGTACAAAGCGCACATCACGCGTCAGCTCGAACTCAAAGCACCTGATCGACCTAAGGGGTACTCACGAGCCAGCCCCAGCCGGAGCCCTGGATGGCAGCGGTGGTGGTGTTGAACTCATTCTTGAAGTTGTCGACGGAGCCCCAGGTCTTAGTAATGGCCTCCTTGAGGGGACCGTCACGGAGAACACCGCCGTTGCCCTTGCCCTCCGAGGCAGAGGGGGCCAAGTTCGTCCAGAAGAGGGAGTGGTTGATGTGACCTGCAAGACACATCCGTCAGTCCAATCGCAGCTCATCGCACAAACGCACAAGTAGAGTAACTTACCACCGCCATTGAACTTAAGAGCCGCCTGCAGAGCGATGCGCTCCTTGGGGGTGGACGCCTTGGCGTAGGCCTGCTCGGCGGCGTTGAGAGAGTTCACGTAGGTCTGGTGGTGCTTCTTGTGATGAAGCTCCATGATCTGCTTCGAGATGAAGGGCTCGAGAGCATCGTAGGCGTAAGGGAGGTCGGGGAGAACGTGTGCCATGTTGAGTGCGTTGAGATGGTCGTCGCGGTCGAGGAGGACGTGGGAGAGGAAGGAAGAGAGGACGCGTCGAGTATTTATCGCATACTGATCACCCTCACCCTAAACCGATAATGATGTAATCCCATACATCATATCACGTGCTTCCCTCTCTCGGCCGCCTGCCTGCGCGCCGACCGCCTCATTCCCGACCACCGCCTCTATCTGCGTCCTCGTCGTCTCAGACAGCGAGCAGGTATGTCTTTGCTTCTACTCCCCAGTTTTCCGTCATTGTCTGTATGGATCAACGGGACGTAAAGCACTGTTGTCCCCATCAGCAAGAAGAAGCGCCTCGGCTTTGGTCATCTGCAGAAGTTGCTACGCACGATTGCGTGTTATCTCGTCTTGCTCACGGGAAAACAAAACGAACTCTGGAACTTACGGTACTGCATCTACCCTTCGGTCCTTACACATCCTCTCGGGAAGTAGAGTTCTTCCATCGCACACCTGCCCAATGCCCATCATGCCGACTCCAGGGCCTATACTTGGCTTCTCTGACACCCACCTTATCCCCCGTCTCCGACACATCAAATACTTACTCTCATCTTCTGAATTCTCAGGGTGGACGACGTTTCAAGTCCGCTGTTGTATGTCTTTCACAAGCACTTAGGTTCAAGATACCTCGTCCGGTGGACGGCGTTACACGTGCACGACCCGGGACTCCCTGAAGCCCGAAGGGCCTCGCGAGCCCAAAGGTAAATTCATTCATGGAACCTCCAGTTCAACCCATCAGCATGCATAGAGCTGCAAGGAGGATCACAAGGTACGTGCGCTTCGGGTTCCACAGGAAACTTGGTGCACATTGGTGATTGTCTGGCTCGGTTGTTCTAGTCCAATTAATTGCCGGCTTGCTTCTCTGCTGCTTGATGAAATACCCTACCATTTATCTGCCAAAGCTTTGCGGTGTCGTGGCTCGTCATCGCGTGAATACCGGTTCAGGCGCGGGCGTAGACAAAGGTCTCGTTTTGTATATCGGACATGGTGCTTAACGTATGTCAGCGCCAACCCCGCCATATCCGAGATCACTCGTCCATACTCATCGCTTTGCCTTGTGCGAACCATCCCGCACGAACTCTCATTGAGAACATGTGCGTGATGTTCATCAATGGGCGCATCAGTACAGTCGTCGCTAATCGATTGTAGGGCCCGTGTAGCGCATCACCCTGTGACATTGCATCGCCGCCGTACCGATTGTACTGCGGTGAGTTTGCCCAATGACGTCTATCCAGTTGGCTGCCTCTCATGTGTTCCGCGAAGGCGCAGCTAGAAACGAAAGCGCGACATACAGATGATGATTTGCGCACTCCCTCTGGCGAGCTAGTCTTTGATGATTGGATTGGGTGCCTGCGCTTGTTCACGACTCCAAGCTACTGTGATTGTCCGAGTCTCGTCTTCCCGGTGATTCTGCACCTTGGAATAGAAACGACTCTGTGACTGGCTTTCTGGCTCTTGCTCGTGCAGGTCGACGGGACAACGATTAGTGTCGGCGATCTCGCTTCAATCGGTGTACTCGCTCTTGGCAGGAGGCGGATTGATCATGATGGTTCGCATTATGACATCCCGCCAGGTACCTTATTCGTGTGAAAGCCGAGTCGCATGTTGTTGCATCGATTCTATGTTCCCCCTGCGTATATCTTCCACGACGGTCTCGCCTTCTCTGTCCTGCTCTGCCACCCTTACGTCTTCTCGCTGTGTCGCGCTTTCTGTCTGCTTTACATGCTGATTTTCTGGGCTGTCCTTCTGTCGTGGGCCATAACGACTATTGGTGCCCCACAGGTTGAAGATGTCGACGATACCGATGCCGGGATGTTCTACGCGGGCTCTTGAGTCCCTGACGGCGACCCGAATGCGTTTGGAAAGCACGATACTTGGACAAAGCAAAGTGGGGCGAGTGTGACGTTCAACTTCATCGGTACCTATGCATGTGATCTATTGTCTTACCCTTCTGCTTCTCACCTAGAAAATCCTGCATACAATAGGGACCCAGATCAAGGTATTCGTGACGCGGCGGCCCGTAGGGACGTATCTATCGAATGCGTCCTTCTCTATCGATGGAGGACCCCTTGAGCTCTGGACAACTGAGGATCCAGTCTCGGCTATCTCGTTCAAGAATCTCATCTACACATCGAAGCCGCTCTCTCCCTCTCAACACAGGTTTTACAGTCACGAATCGGGGCGCCATCTTCTGGCTAGACTACATGGAATACATCGTAGCCTCCGCGCCACCTACGAACGGGAACGTACCCACAACAAGCGCAAGCTCCACGAAATCAGATCCGCAGCCGACTCACTCTTCGTCCCTCCAGTCGACAAGCAGTAGTGACGATGCCACGCCTACATCAACGCAATCGCAGAGGAGGAGCGTTCATGGCGCATCGGTGGAATGGTTCCCAAAGCCCCCGCCCCCGCTCGGGGCCGGGTACCTCATCTCCTGACAGCGGGACACGGTTGGCGACGGTGGGTACGAGCGCATCACCAATATCATTCTGGCCTGATCCCGCCGGCAGTCCAACATCCAGTGGCAGCCCCAGCTCTGGCTCGTCGTCTCCGTCGGCACTGCCGAGCTCTATGGGAACAGTTGCACAGGTGACGGCACCCTCCGGCTCGTAGCCTTCGCCCACTGGGTTGATTGTCTGAATCGTTTGGGTGTATCAGGCGGTCTTGCGTTGTTGCTCGCTGCACTGTGGTGGTTGCATATGCGATCTCAAGCCAAACGGCAAGCCCTGTATTCTGTAGCTGCCACTCCTTTCGACGCGTCGATTCGTCCTGCCGTCTTCTGTAGAATTGTTGACCTCAACGTCGTCATCCTGACTCTGCGCTATTCTAACAGCTAGCCCATCACCATACCCGTCGGTTTGCTTTGCAAAGGATAATCTGCCAAACACTGCACCCCCATGATGTAGCGCCACATCGTCCCTCCGTCTATGAGTCGCTTCGCTGCAGCCAGCGAACCCGGAGCACGCGATCACCTTAACGCTAGTGCACCCTCGAAATTAAGACCTCATAGCGAGCCCGCCGACCCTCATCCCAACAAGTACGTCGAAACCACTCGCGCATATGAGGTGTTCCCGCAGCCTGCATCATACAGCGACATATCCGTATACGGGACCTCGTCATCCCTTGCTATCCCCGTACACGGCGGAGAGATCCTCCTCGAGGCGATATACCGGCCGAACACATCTGAGTCGATATGCTTACAGGCCGAGTAACCGCGAATGCTCCCAGCGTTCCCGAAACGTTCAAGCAGCACAGCCCTCCGCGCAAAGTCACTCGACACGCGACATGCCGCCGTCCTGCTTCGCATGGCTCGCGCGAGCCTTCCCTTATCTTTTGCACGCTCCCGCGACCCTGCGCTAGGACCCACTACCGCAGGCACGTCGACCTTGTCCGGCGCGGCTTCGTCTCCCGCTAACGAGCGGAGTGCGACGTCAGGGTCAAGCTCGCAGCGGCCGCTACACTTCCGCGTACTCCGCCGCTCGCGCGATGGAGGAGTGCGCCTGGCCGGCGGCGGACCAGGCACACGAGGCTCCCAGATGTACACTCCGGCGGAGTACGACGACATGTTGGAAAATCTGAGCCAGAGCTCGCCGATGCCATCCTCTTATGCGCAATACAGCCAGGAGCGGCCTGCTTTGATGTACAGCGAGTGTTCGTGGTGCACCCTCGTCGCTGTCCAATTGACAGATCGAGTTCGTGGCCTTTTCGGCCTCGTGCACGTATCGTAGGTGAGTTGGCGCTTACCATGACATCGTGTCCTTGTCTTCGATCTGGGCTAACGTTCGCCTTTCCACCAGTTGTACATGGAGGCTTGCATAAGCTATCTCTGCATGGCGTTCCCTCGAACTTCGCGTCCCTGCCGGTGTTCTGTTCAAGATCATAACTTGAGCGACTTGGTGAATGCATTGTACAACACCCTTTGAGCGATGTCACCCGTGTCGCCAACGGCATCTGCGATGTCGACGCGCGCGCAAAAGGTCTGCGATGTTTTGAGATCAATAACCTAGCGATATTCCATTGAGCGATATAATTACGAGAGATATATGGCACATGGTGAGAGAACAGGGAAGGAGGGGACTATGATTAGTATATTCGATCAAGTAAGGTATAGTACTGGGCGCAGTGGGCAATTGGTATGGGAATCACGAGTCGTGGAACGGAGAGGACAAAGTCCGTAATGACACAGCACTGTATCCATGTAGCAGATAGGCATCAATCAACATAAAAAAACAATACGAGCAAACCAGACGTGAAGAAGTGAGGGCAATGACGAGCGCACGTGACAATCAGTGTCGAGCAGTTCCCGCACGAGACGCACATTGGCATCCTAAGGCTCTTCCTCCTCCACGATCTTGTAGGCGGAGCCACCGCGGCTCGAGGCATCTCGCGTGATACGCCGCGTCGAGTGGGCCCCATCAGTGGCATCACGTTGACGTTTGGATCCCCGACTACCCTTCTCCAGGTGTTTGCTGTGACCATAAGAGCCTCGGTTGACGACGGGGTTGTCGCCGCTAGAAACTGGTCTGAGGCGACCAGGAATGAGTGGAATGGGCTTATCGAGGTTGTCGACAAGGTACTGCAGAATGACGCGTTGCATCGCCTCGTGTAGATGGTCGTCATGGGGCGGCGGGGGTGTCATGACGGCATACGAGGGGAAAACATGCTTTGCGAGGCTGACGATCAATGACACAACACCCTTCATCGCTGGAAGAAACCTTGGAGTGATCTGCAGAGCACTTTCTGCTAGCAGAAGGTCGCGCACATCAATCTCTCCAGTTTCGTCGGGAATCGCATGCTCGTAGAGCACCTTCCATGCTTTGTTGAGACCCT
Source organism: Trametes cinnabarina (assembly GCA_000765035.1). NCBI lineage: Eukaryota > Fungi > Basidiomycota > Agaricomycetes > Polyporales > Polyporaceae > Trametes > Trametes cinnabarina. The sequence goes on from CCBP010000014.1 coordinate 46,504, forward strand.
TCTGCGAGCTGGCGGTCTCCGTTGGCGAAGCCACGGGAACAACACGGAGCAACACAGAGTACATCGCCCAAAAGACAGACTCGGCATCGTATTCCCACCGGTGATAGAAGGGGAGATCTTGTGCCCGTGCCTCAATTTCTTCATCCATCTCCAGCGGAGGGACACCGCCATGAATGGTTCTGGGACCGTCTGTGTATTTCTCGTAACGGATCTCCCTGTGAGAGACCGTGCCCAGACAATAACACAATCTAACAACTGGACCAAAAGGCCACTATGCTGAGGCTATCAGCATATTTGTCTGGATCTATATAAGCAGTTCCTATGTCATGTATTGCCACTCCAGCATGGACCATGACACTCCCCGTGCAACTGGAGGTAGAGTTCTTTCGCTTTCCCGCTTAGCTCGGGCATCCGATTGCGCCACCTAAAGTTGAGCTGACCGGAGAACAGACTGCCGTTGGCCACGCAGCGAGCAACGTATGTCAGGGTGCCCTAAGAGAACATAAGTCATGTGTCACGGCATCACGGAGAGGGCACTGGCCATACAGTGCGACATTGTAACTCCTTGGGAATTTGACCCGCCTTTGAATTTTCGAGGCATGCAGCATTATCGAGATCGATAAGGAGACAGCGAGCTTCACGCTTCTCCAGGGATCTAGAAGGACAACTAGTGAGAGATCGTATGCCCATGGATGATGAGGTACATACCGAAGCTCGCCCTGAAGGATGTCATCGATCAGCGGGGGAGAGTTCTCGAAGTACCGTCCTCCAGGATGGGGAGCCCAGTCAGGATACATGAGAACGTTGAATAGGCTCATATCGCGATGGAGAATCTGACGATCGTGCGCAAGCGTCCGATGAACTGAGTATTTGGTCAGAAAACGCGGCTGCTACTATGTGAATGCATTTGCATACCTTCGAGTGCATTGTAGACAGCCATCAGGAGGTCATTTACTGACTTGGCGAAGGTCAATTCCTCCCCAGAATCAGCGAGGACTATCCTGCGCTTCTTCCTCGTCAACTCTCCGTCCTTTCTCTTCAACACGATCGGCTCAGCACCGTTCTTGACGTCCTCAAAGACAATGTAATGAACGACACCAGGAAGGAAGCCATCAGCGTGAGCCAGGGTCAGAAGCTCTCCTTCTTCATAGCGGCGGTCGCAATCGAAGTAGGACTCCTTGACGATGACATAGCGTCCCTTGAGGATGGCGCGAAACACTGTGGTGCGCCTGCTCCAAGGGTCGCCCAAGAAAATGATTAAGGCATCGGTACATGTACCGTCAGCGGTCTGAATGGTCCACATGGGTTTACCGAACGGGACTCCAGCTGGCTCCTTGGGTACGATGGTGCAATCATAGAGGATGTGATCAGCGGGGGGATCGTACAGGGAGTAGATGTAGGCGCATAAGGAGGCGCAGTCGCTCCAGGGTTTGAGCTCGGAAGCCTCGATGCCGACAGGAGACGAGTAGACTACCTGAAATTTCCCCGGCTTGACGCTGAGGCAGTAGAACCCGGGACGGTTGGGGCGCGCCTGCTGGATGTTGAACGCGTAGCGTGTAGCCTGAGCCTGTCCATCGCCGTAGATGGCCTTTGCCTTGACGATGGTCTCGATACAGTGGTACGGCACGCCTTTGTACGACCCGTCTTGAGCGACCCTGTACCCACTATCACGGCCTATGGCGCCAATGATATCTGGCTTGTCCTCCACCTTGCCTACCGGAAAGTGTGTCGGGGTGTGTCTGTGATGGTTGAGGAACACGATGGCTTTCGCAGGCAGATGAAGCCGTTCCTTAGCATCCGTATCCTGAAGATAATCTATATAGGGTGTCAGTCAAACGTCACTTTGCTCGGGCTGAGCACCCACCGAAGACCTTCTCGCTGATCATACTGAGAAGACTTGCAACGGGTTGGTAGAGACTGGCCTCCTTCGTCTTGACCTTGATAATGTCCGCAATCCATTTTTGAACATCGCTATGATTATCAATCGTCTCGACCAGAGACACCGGGCAGGCCTTGAGGTGGTCGTGGAAGAATGTGCGGTTCGGGTCGACGTCGGCCAGCTCCTCTACAGCTTTGCGATTATAAGCAGTGAATCCAGGGCGACGAATGGGAGAAGAGACATGGCCAGATAGCGTACCAGAGCTCACTTGTGTCGCAGAGGTTTCGTCGGCATTCACGCCCACCGTCTCCGGCGGAGGGGCGGGAGACGGGGTACACGGCAGCTCGTCAGAAGACATCTCTGGACTGGTGCAGTGTGAGCTTGCGATCACAACTGCCATTTTGTCACGGATTTTATATGTTCTCAAGCAGCGTATGTGGCTAGATGAGGGGGGTTTTGGAGGTACGCCAGGCAAAGCGGCGAGCATGGCTGAGGGCAGGATGGGCGCGGCCACCATTGTTCGTCCAACCATAACAGACGCCCAACGTTCTTTGTGTGACAGTCTGTCATGCACCGCATCGGCCGCCCGCCTATTTCGCTCGATTCAGCACCATCAATTTTAGTGCTGATTGTCCCTTTGGACGGCAAGGAGCATTGCTCATTGATACCTGTACAGGGTTTGCATTTGGTTTAGGCTTTAGGGTCGATGAAGGGGAACTAGTAATACTAGTGCCGCATTGACGACCATCGCGTGTGACTGACTCTGACGGAATCGGCGGGTGAACTCGAACCATGGCCAGCCGCCAGTGCCTGAGCCCATTTGCATTGTCAATGGCCACTCAGCCATGCGCGGCCATAAGCCATGCGGTTATGCGGCCCCGTCTATGCCATTGCATTGTCACTCAGCCATCATGCCGCATCTACGACATGGCTGTCACTAAGGTATTGCGTCACGGTAACTATATCGACCTTCGCCCTTTGTCTACCTAGAAGCACCTAGAAGCACCCGGTGACCGGCGACAGCGCGTCGCATTTGGCCATGGGGCTTGAACTTGAAACTGACCAATCCGAACTTGAACCAAGTCTTGCCGGATGTGCATTCCGGCGGAGCACGACGACGTACTGGCTGTACATACTATGCGGAAGCTCGATGATGCCGCCCTCTCATGGCCCGAAGATCGTTGTATTGGAGCCTTTACTGGGCAATGCCGATGGTCCGCTTCTGAATATGCGGACTTCGTGACTGTACCCCTGGCAGATGTACCGAAGGTTGGGTGGACGAGCGCTACGGATCGCTCACAGATCGAGTACAAGACTGCCTCGTGTAAGTACATACCGTAAAATAGGTGAGTTGGCGCTTACCGTGACACGGTGCCCTTGTCCTAGATGTGGACTGACCTTCGCTTTCGTTGTACAGGGATTGTGCATAGATATGTGACCTGTCATTATGGACATCGACACAATCGTTACTATGACTTCCTCCCTTGTTGTAAGCGTACGTCCTCCATTGATCACGGTCCACTTTGCAACTTGAGATACTCTAACCAATCGGAAGACTAGTGCCGATTCCCCACACGAAGCGAGTGTTTTTGCCGTAACATGGATGCCAGCAGTAGGTCATTAGCCCTCATCATGCAGCAGTCTCACCTATCTCTGTGCAGCCTCTGCTCCCTGACCTAGCGATACAGCGGTATTCGACAGTCAGTGGAACCGTGGCACGTTGCATCACTTCTGTTTAGGGGGAGGCGAATAAGGTGTCCGCTATTCACAGGTATGCTTCTCCTCATTGTGAAGCGGCTTAGCGCTCAACTACCATTGTACTCGTTCTGGTCATGCATGCGGTATGTGCCTTGACAGGCATGCTATGCAAGCACTCACACAGATGACAGGCTGACAGCCCTTTGTGAAGGCCATAAATGGAGGAGCATTGCCCGGAGCTGGTCGTAGCGTGTCTGGACATGCACCCGCTTCGGACGCGGGTACCATCCAGACGCAGAGTTCTTCGCCCTTTTTCAGTCCTTCTGATTGGTGCCATAGTCCTCGTGCTTTCCAGGTCTTTTAGGGGACAATGAAGTGATTCGTACGGACGCCCGGATAAGCAGAATGGTACAACTCGTCTTCCCGTGTCCTCCATACAATTATCCAGGTGCAGCTTCCGTTTCATCCCCTTGCTCTTGTCTGCGATCTCCCTCTCCTCCTGCGTCTCAGTCTAGCAGGCTGACTGATCGTGCATCAACAAAGCTTACATGTCTTGATCATGACTTTCCACTCCTTTAAGTATGCCAACAACGCGAGAAGCCCATCATCAAACAGGCAAAGGAGGAGCTTTCGAGGTAGCTTGCCTCTCGAATCCTGCTGCATGCGGTGATGAACTCTGAACCTAGAAGGCTGGGAGCACGACTGTAAGCCACACAAACAGAGTCTTCAGTCAGTGAGCGAACGACTATATTGCATAGATAAGTACCTGTAAGCCACACAAAGAGAGCTACAAGTACTTGGTAAGTAAACCATAGTAAGTAGGCATAGGTAGAGAGGAACTTACTCTTCAGTCAGTGAGCAAATGACTGAAGAGCAGGGGCAGAGAATGTCCTCCTTATATACAAGTCCAGAGGACACATGAGTAAGCGAAGAAAGGAGGGCATGTGATCTACAGTACAATGAGTAATACGATAGTGCGAGTATGGGCAAAGGATTATGTGAGTATCGCGCCATCGTAGAGAACTATCTAGAGAGATCCGGAACAGCGAAGAACGCACTGGAGGGATCCAGAGATGTCCGGATGCTATAGTACAAGGTGTATCGTAGAAAAGTCTGTAGAACTACCATATGGGGAATGAAGAAAGAAAGTCCATGCTGTGTAACACAGCCATCGTGCACATCCGGATCTGGTATGGCCAGTACACAAACCCGGAAGTTCAACACTCCCACTCGTTCAAGCTGTCGGATCAACCAAACCAACCCCATCCCTGAAACGTTCAACGATAGAGAACGGGACATTCTTAGTGAGAGGGTGGGCAAGTTGATCCTCAGTAGCAACAAAGAAGACCTCGACCTTCCCGAGCTCAATCTGCTCGCGGATGTAATGGTGTTGGACGTCTATGTGCTTTGTACGACGGTCGACCACAGGGTTGACACCAAGGAAGATAGATCCCTGGTTGTCCAAACACATTGGTGTAGGACGAGACATGTCGTCCCCGAGTTCATCGCCGATCGTTCTGAGCCACGAGATCTGACGACAAGTGTCCGAGGCAGCTTTATACTCCGCTTCAGTTGAGGAAAGGGAGATAGTCTGCTGACGCCTCGATGCCCATGAAATAGCACCACCTGCCATCAAGAAAATGAAGCCAGTGATTGACTTGCGGTCGTCACGGTCCTCAGCCCAGTCAGAGTCAGAGTAAGACAGCAGACCGTCATTGGACGCTCCATCATAGCGCAAGCGAAGTTGCTTAGTCCCTTGAAGGTAGCGTAGGACATACTTGGCATAATGCCAATGCGCTTCAGATGGGTTAGAGTTGTACTTAGACAACTTGTTGACCGCGAAGTCGATGTCAGGACACGTACCGAGAGCTGCGTAGAGAAGACTGCCGATCAGACTCTGGTAGCGTTGACGAAATGAATCGGAAGCCGGTTCAGGCTGCTTAGACGATTCCAAGACAGCACCAGCAGGGAGAGGAGTGCGAGCTGGTTTGCAGTCAGCCATGTCGAAGCGTTCGATAACGGACTGGATGTACTTTTCCTGGTCTATCTCTATGCGACGTATGGTGTGGTCGCGAGATATTCGAAGACCAAGAAAACGCTTGACAGCGCCTAAGTCCGTCATCTTGTACTGCTTCTTCAAGGCATCCTTGATCTGCTTAATGTGTTTCCGGTCATCGCCGAGGAGTAGTAGATCGTCGACATAGAGTACGACAATCGTAACTTTATCCCCCCCTTGTCGCCGATATACGTATACTCCGGCATCAGAGTAAGTCCGTGTGAAGCCCAGGTCAAGGAGAGACTTGTGGATTTTAAGATTCCACTGATGCGAAGCCTGCTTCAGACCGTAGATGGCCTTCTTAAGAAGACAGACATAGTCCTCCTTGCCACGCACAACCCATCCCTCGGGTTGCTCCATGTAGATTTCCTCCTCTAAGTCGCCATTGAGAAATGCGGTCTTAACGTCCATGGACTCAATGTCCCAATCCTCAAGCGCAGCATGCGCAAGGAGGTAATGAATAGACTCGAACCGCGCGACAGGCGAGAAGGTCTCATGGTAGTCTTCCCCCCAGACCTGAGTGAATCCCTTAGCCACAAGCCTAGCTTTGTAACGACCATTGTGTTTGATGTCGTACACCCAGCGATTGGCTACGACCTGACAGTCTTTAGGACGTGGCACTAGGACCCAAGGCTTATTCTCCATAAGCGAGTCATACTCCGCTTTCTCAGCTGCACGCCACTTGTCCACGTCTGGAGACTTCATGGCATCCCGATGAGAGTTGGGAAGGCCAGTCTTATACTGCGAGGCAAGCACAAAGCGTATAGCCTGAGCTTCCAGTTCATCACCATCCTCAATGGATTGACGTTCCACATCCACTGGATCCCGATCACCGTAGACATTGTCTTCCCCATAGCGGGCTGGACGCTGTCTATTCTCACAACGTGGACGATCGCGAGCGATGCTAGGACCATTAGAACCTCCCACTGGCTGGTGACGGTTACGCCTGTGAGCAGGTCGAGGTGGAGGGACAGCTGGATGATTTGGTTCAGGAGGTGGTTGAGGAGGCTGAAGCGGCGGTTGAGGCAGTTCATCCTCTACTGGAGCTGGCGGAGCAGGAGGGGGAGAGGGAGGACGATCCTCAGAAGGATCAGGAGGAAGAGGGATTGGAATACTGGGTAGATCGCCCGAATCTGAATTGTACACATCATCGGAACGACCCTCATGCTCTGGGAATGGATTGTCGCTAGGGGTAACACGACGATAGCTGGGTATAGAGCGTGCAGGGAAAGACTCTTTGTCAAATATCACATCGCGAGATACGACGATAGAGCGGGTGGCCGGGTTCCAAAATTTGTACCCCTTAGTACCTGGCTCATACCCCACGAAGATCATCTCGACTGCCTTCTTGTCGAGTTTCCCTTCGCGCTTTGCCTTTTGCACGTGAACAAAGGCTTTGCAGCCAAAGACACGGAAGTAGGACACGTCCGGTACGGTCCCATCCCATGCTGTAATGGGGCAACGCCATTTCAGACGTCGCATAGGCTGACGATTGTAGATATGAATGGCAGCTTCAACAGCAAGTTGCCAGAATCCGTGGCTAAGTCCAGCGTGATGAAGCATAGACATGGCCTTCTCAACGATTGTACGGTTCCAGCGTTCTGCACGTCCATTCTGCTGGGGTGAGTCTGGCGTAGACTTCTGATGCTCGATCCCAAGATCCAAGAGATGCTGAGTGAACTCATTGGAGAGGTACTCCCCCCCTCGATCGGAGCGTACTCGCTTGATTTTCTTCCCGGTCTGAGTCTCAGCCCAAGCCTTGAAATTATCAAAGGCTTTTATGGCATCAGACTTGCGTTTGAGGAAATACACAATGCCAAGACCAGAAAAGTCGTCGATGAAGCTAGCAAAGTACAAGAAACCACTCCCAACTGACGCAGTACGCATCGGTCCATCTAGATCAGTGTGGACGAGCTCAAGAGGCTCAGTCGCACGCTTCTCTGAGGGAGGAAAAGGGAGACGATGGGACTTGCCAAAGGCACATCCCTCGCATGGTTCATCATCAGCAGGATCGACATGATCAACTCCCTTGACGTTCTTTGGAAGGTGGCGAAGTGCCTCCTTACCAGCATGACCAAAGCGACGATGCCAGGTCTTATAGTCCGTCTTGGAGAGATGAACATGTGGGCCAGACTTAATCTCCAGAACAAAGTCATAGAGATTGTTGACAGGATTGAACACCCCTTCGAGAATCTTTCGACCCTCGATCTTAATCATCGAGCCATGGGTGACAGCGCCAGATGGCAGCTTGTCAAAGATGCTCATTTTCTGACCTCCTTGGAAGATCGAATAACCGTTCTTCTCGATGGAACCAGTGGAGAATAGGCGAGACGACACCATAGGAATATAGCAGACCTTAGGCAGGTCAATGCTCCACTTTACACCATCAATAAAGGTTTCATATCGGACAAGACCTTCGCCTAGAGCCTTGACAGAACTCCCTTCACCAGACGCAGCGGTCCTGAAAACAATAGGAGTGTCATAGGCTTTATACTCAGCGAAGTCATTGATGTCGAAGGTGATATGCTGCGATGCACCCGAGTCCATGAGCCAATGAGTATG
>CCBP010000015.1:7154-25805 GCA_000765035.1 Trametes cinnabarina
CGATTTGTTTATACGGCGAATACGGGTGAGCGACGATGGGTTGCCGATGCTTGGTGATGCTCTCTTCCCCGGTAGTACTCGTAGGGCTTGGAGCTGCGGAGCTATCCGACCGCGATGGCCTGACTCCGGGCTGTATGGGCGCTCTGCCTGCATTGCGCTGGTAGAAGGGGTATGTCGCTCCCTGAGCGTAGGGGTGTGCGGGTATCCGGATGGGTTCGTTTTCGATAGACTCTTCTGCCGGCGGTGAGGATATGGCAATACCGACGCCCTCGCCAGATGTCGAGAGAGCAGAAGGCGTCGGTGAGACGCCGTTCCTCCCGCTTGGGCCTGGTCCCTCGTTATGCGCGGGCGCGTCAGGAGGTGGAGTGATGACGACGACACCGCCAGTATCGCGCCCGCGGTCGTCCTGCCGAGGCAGCTGATCTCGCAGGTGCAAAACCTTCGTGCCGTCACTCTTGAGAGCCTCCTCCATAGCGTTCGCCTTCTCATTCATGGGAGCCTTGCCCTTCGCGCGATCCTCGTCAGATTCGTGCCCGCCATTGACGCCACATAGACCTGCGGCGGTGGCTGCTGTGGTACGCACCATGCGCAACGCCGACTTTCCAAATGAGTGGTTGCGCCCGTGCCCGGGCGTCCACATGAACGACTCGTCCGAGCGGGGCTGAGAGACCGTGCCCACCGAATTAGAGTGAGCGTGCCCGCGCGAACGTGTCTGCCCGTGCGAGGCCGACGTCCAGGTCCCCATGCCAGTCCCGCTCGCTGTCGTCCCGTACCCGCTGGTCGTGGCGTGCCCATCGGAGCGCGGTGGACGTACGCGCACGTGTACCGTGGGCCGACGCCTCTGACTGCCGAGTAAGGTTGCTTCTGCGAGCACCTCGAACGTGCTTGGTTCGCGGCCGTGCGCCGGGGCACGAGAGCCGAGTGACTTTGAGCGCGCCCGAGACACGGAGTGCGCCCGCCTGTCCAGGGGAGACTTGGCCGCCTGCCGCTGCCATGTCTTGCGCTCTTCTTCCAGCTGCCGTCCGTCCTCGAGAACCCTGCACACTGTAGGTTAGTATGCGATGTTCAAGTCACATAGGGAGAGCCATCAAGGGTTGCGAGTGCTAGCGATATGTGGTATAAGGTATGGGACAGTCCAAGTATTGAATATGTGCAGCACCCGCACTTGTGGATTAAGTGACGAGGCCGCGGCATTCTCAGGACTCTCGAATACCCCACAGATACCAGGGTAAGAGAAGATCATGGCATAATTGAGCAGATTGGCAGACGGTTCAACCCACGAGAAGCGGTACGAACCTGGTGATACAACGGGCCAATATCTACGGGCGCTACGCTATGATTCATGCATTGGTGCCTGCTATTACTTGATAGTCCCAGCGGCGTGTCAACACGCTCTAGCAATTTACCACTTGTTGCATGTCCTTAGGTCCACTTTGTGTATCACAACCTGGCGGATGCCGTGCACACGGGTAGCGAGCGGATAGAGTACGGGTAACCCATACTTATCCGTACTCTACCCGTGACGTTCTCTCGGGAGGAGATGCGGTGAGACTGGAACTGGATGCAAAGCTTACTTTGATAGCGACGGCGCTGGACTAGGGAGTGCCAGATCATCGAGTGCAAAGCTCTTTGGACGCGGTGGTTTAAGATGAGCGTTCGCATCGCTACGTTCTGGTGCCACTCTTGACGGCCCCGGTACGGGTTCTTCTGGCGCAGGTTCCTCCTGAACGGGTTCAGGACGGCGCGGGGGCGAGGGGGCATACTCGCGAGAACGCAGCTGGAAGGCTGAATGGGACTTCTTGAGGGCCTTCCCGGCCGCATCGAGCGGAGGTTCCATGCCTGGAGGCCATAGTGGGCTCTCCGGTGGACTCACTATCCTGCCGCTGCTCACGTTGCCCTCCTCGTCCATCACCTTGAGCGCGAATCGCGGGCGGGAATCAGAGCATCACACCACGTCTCCGCCGAGAGCCACCGCTGCTTGCCCTTGGGTAGCACGGGGACCGTGCCTGTTGCCTGTCGGAGGTTGGGAGTGGACATGGAGGCCTTGAGGCTGAGTCGCGACGGTCTCCGCTCGGGGAGGAGATAAGCAGGCGCGGTCGGCTTCTCTGAGAGAGGATCTAGAAGGCGCACAGAGAACCTGGGAGCGGTAAAGGGCTTCTGTGGTGCTACCGTGACGACTGGGCTGGATACCGGAGGTGGCGGAGGCACGGGGGTCGCGTAGGCGTACGGATGGCGGCGGGGGAAGGCGGACGGCTGCGAGTCTCGTGGAAGAGGCGGGACAGGAACAGAGTCGGAGTTGTTGAGGTCTCCTGCGGACGAAGAGTGCTGTAGTCTGTGGGCCTTCTTGTTCCCAAACGAGAGGATGCTTGCGAGACTCGCCCGGTGATGCAGCGGGGCTTCCTGCGACCGCCGTGGACGCGCTGGCACGGGCGTGTCCCCGACGCCGCCAGCCTGGTCGAGGTTTACGAACGACGCCTGCGGCCGAGAGTCCTTGCGTCGTGGGCCATCCTCTCCGCCGGCAGTCATCCGCGACGCATTCGACGCCGCGCGGGGGCGCGCTGAGCGCTCCGTCCGTCCGCCCTCATTCTCCATCAACCATCCGCTTACGAGATGTCCCCAGCTGTCCGTATTGCGATCGTCCCTGGCCGACGGCGGCGGCTCGACAGGCCCATTGTAAGGAATGTACCAATCCTCAGTCTGAGACGCGCCAGCACGGGGAGAAGAAGGATTAGACCGGAAGGGCAAAGCCAGACGAGAGAGCCGAGAAAAGGGAGAGGAATGTGATTGCGCATGCTGGGTCTGAGACATCTAGTTCAAAAAAGGGCGGGGCGAGGCGAGGCCAGAGCTGCAGACGGCGTCAAGGACGTCGAGGACGTCGAGCTCAACGTCCAGTACGTCGTGGAAAGTGGTGAGCGGGTGAGACGTTGGCAGGACTGAGACGTTTGATGAGGTTGGCGGTGTATCCCTAACTTGGGACTTGACCGCATCAAAATCCTCCGATTCGAATTCTCTGGTGGCCACGTCGTCTGGATTCTGCCAGTTTGCTGACTTAATTGGCCATCAAAGCCTGAAGCTAGGTACGACTATATGCGCCTTACACCGGATATCGATGTTATCCCAAAGTTACTGTTGCACTACGGTGTAGTCCGAAATCACTTCTGCCATGGCCATTGGCCAACTCTGCGCAGCAGCTGTGGTGTAATGTAATGCCAGATACTGTTCCCCGTCATCAGGTGATAGAAAGTCACTGCAATGCTTCGAAGTCCTCACAGAGATCTTACATTCAGACGGCCAATACTTTCATCCCAAGCAACATGCAAGTCCTCTGAGGACGGGCAATTTTCATCGCGCGCGCGCAAGCGCACGAAGATATTGAAACACCACTCCATTGGTAGAGCGCTGATGCGGTCCGAGCGAACGAAGAATAACACAAGTTATAGTACTGCTCTACACGCACCGCTATATCCACCTGCATCAACATTTGAATAAGAGGAGTAACTTATAAGTACGCTTCAGAGCTCGTCATGCACGCTCTTGGGCTTGTCCATTGGTTCTGCCTTCCGCTCGTGGAGCCGCTTCGCGAACGCAGAAATCTCCGCGTCGTAGACCTCCCATTCGGGTATCTTCCTCGCCCTGTCGAGCTTCGGTTCTTTCTGTACAACGGTTCAGCAAACGGTGGATGTATGCGGACAGGCTGATTTATCTGACCGTGAGCGGGTTTTGGCATAGGTCGATGGTCTTCGCCCTGTCAAGCCGGTCTTTGCTGCCTGTTATGCACGTATGCGCAGAATCCATCAGCAACATGTCATGGAACTCCGGATACAACGCGATACATACACCAAGTCTCGCACTGCGCGTCCCCGGATCAATCAGTTCAGAGTTGATGCTGCTACGTAGATGCGTGACTTACCCAGAGCCAATCCTCAGGAAGGGAGTACTATGGCAGATGTCAGCTCTGTGTTCCGATTTCATGCCTCTAGCGACCATCTACTTACGATCGGAACTTCGCGTTGCAAGTTGTTGGGCAGGTCTAACAGGATCTCAGTGAGCAGAGATGCTGACTAACAGTTCTCGGCATCATACCTTGATCGAGATTAGCAAGGGAGTTCGGGTCGGCGGATAGTTGCTGATAGTGACCGCGCAGGATGTCCTATTTTCCCAGCTTAGTAGGGATCTCATACAAAGCTTCATGTCGATTCTCACTCCTGCTGCCATCTATGCGCGTATGTATCAACATTAATTGCCCGGTGGTACAAACCGAAGCACTGACCTGTCGGAACCGAACGAGATCGACAACGTATAACGCGCTGTGACACAGGCTTTCAGGTCCATTGTCATCACCTGATAGATAGGCAAGACCGACCTGATATGATACGGCATGCCGCGTAAAAAGTCCTTCCAGTACCCCGTCTTCCAGAACCGGAAGCCCTCGGTGTCGGGGTTGTCGTCGCCCATCGGTACGTAGCCGTACGGCGCGCCATGCAGATCGAGATCGACGAGCTCCTTCAAGTCGGCACGCACGATCTGGTCGGCGTCGACAAAGATGACCTTCTTGAGATCCATGGGGAAGAGCACGTCGAGGAAGAGGATCTTGTACGCCCAGATGATGCGTTGCTTCTCGGTCTGGGCGCGCAGCCATGAGGGCCATTTGTATGTGACCAGTTCGTACTGGAAACCGTACTCTGCCGCGAATTCAGGGAGGAATTCCTGCATAGACGATGTCAGCATGGCGGTTATCAAGCAGCGGAGGCCGTGCTCACCAAGAACGAAGGAGACAGGAAGTTGTCGATGAACCAAAACTTGACGCTGCTCTTAGTATGGCGTAGGACGCTCAGTATCATGATAGAAGCGAAGCGCTGCAAAAGATCAATACATGGAATGTTATCGCGTAGACAACATACTGACCTCGTAAAGATGACCGGAGGCAACAGTGAAGATGTTGATCTCCGCCTGGCCATCATCCACAGGGACCACAGCCTTCTCCTCTTTCTTGCTGCCGAACAACGAAGATACCCTGGCCAGACGTGAGGACAAACACAGTACAACAGAGAAGTAGCTAACACACTTGTGCACAAAGTTGTCAAGCACGCTTGTGTGATCCTCGGCGGATTGCACGTCAGTCATTAAAACGTCCGCCCGTTCCATACCAGGGTTCCTCGAAAGCCGAGGATAAAGAGTGACACCCTCAAAGCTGGTCAGCGTGATTTCATCGCCAGCTTCGTCGACGGGTGGACTGTTCCATCCCTCATTGCCGACGCTCTCCATTTTGAAAATTTCCCTTCCACGCCCAGGCCGGATCTCCAGCTTGTACACACCAGGCTTCGTCCGGAATTGGAGGTAGCCGAGGTTCGCCATGACAAGGGTGTCCGCGATGGGCGTGGAGTTGCTCGTGACGAGCTGCATCTGCAGACCGCGCGGCGGGGTGTTCGTCTCGCCCTCACGTGCGTGCCCTTCAATGACGAGGTAATCGAGGTTGAACACAGCTTTGAGGCCGTGGGCGCGATCTTGTGGGGAGAGCAATCCGAGCTGAATGTTGTCCAAGTCGTAGACGGCTTCTTTGGGACGGATGAGCCAGGATTGTGGTGCGTCCATAGCCAGTGTATAGATAGGTTCGATGGGGAGGTCGGTGAAACGTGTGCTTGCGTGAACTTCGTTCCTGCGGAAAAATCAGTCGGTGGCAGGTATGTCTTACAGAACGCAACTCACCCATGCTCATCGAACGACAAGCGTGGTAGGAGGTTGTATCGGTAGAAGCGCTTCAGGGTAAGCTACAACTGGTGTTATCACCTGGTGGCATGGCTGCTGAGGAGAGCTGCGTACCTCCGTGCTTCTACCAGGATTGACATGAACCTCGATGAAGACTCCGGGTATTTCCGCTAGCCACTACAAAACGGAGCGGTGAGTACGCGCATTTACTGGCTGAGAATGGCATGACGGACCTCAAGCAGGCTCGTCCACTTCTGCGCCGCTTCACTGAGAGGGTCAATCAACGCGCCAACGTGGTAAAGGGCAGTCGTGTTGTCTCCGATTGTGAAAGCACTGGTTTACGACATTAACGCTGGCAAACCACTGAACACACCAGGACACGTACGTATAGGTACCGCTTAATCTACGGTAGTTGCGGAGTCGCGGGCGCTGTGGTGCGTTGAACAAACCCACTTCACTAGGATCAGGCTGTTGGATGGATGAGATGATGGAAGATGCGATCGAGGAAATCTCGGCGAGATCTTCCCTGCGTGCGAGTTACAGTTCGTTAGTACGTCCCCGGAAATGGGTCAGTTGAAACGCACCTGCTAGCCTCGTGAATGGCCTCGTGCACGTCGGACAGGGCTTGATATACCGGTTGCGCACGCCTGAGGTGCTCGAAGGCAAACAGGTCCTCGAAGTCGTCTGCAAGGAACGCACTTGGAGGCATGGGCCCGACAAGCTATAACGAGTCAGTTGATGTCAATATTTATCAAGTGCAGCTACGTACCCGCCCGTTCACGATAACAGCTGCTTCACCAGGCTTGAGCTCGAGCTTACGGACAATGAGGCGACAAGCGGTCAAGTACTGTTCGTAAGCAGCTCCGCTGCCTGCGACGTCCGACAACAGCTCCTCCGCCGTCTTCTCTGAAAGGGGCGCTTGGGCGTTATCCTCAAGGGGGTCGCTGAGACCTAAGACGTTCAGAAGCTGTTCAGGAGAGACGTTGGAAAGAGCATTTCCAGCAATCAGCCGGCCGACGATGTGTGAAGGAGTGGTCTCCGGCAGGTCCCGGACAGACGATGTAGTGGATGGGGCATGAATGAAGGAGAGCCGGCTGAGAGATCCCGGTTTCTGCAAGCGGGTCAATCGTAAGTAACCGACAAATGGCGGAGACAACACGGACTCACAATGGACTTCAAGACCTCCTTAATAATCACCCGACTCTCCTCGCTATCCAGATCAGCGACGATATAAGTCGTAAGGAGGATCTGTTCTGTATCCGCTATGGCAATAGACTGTCAGACCGCGTCTTTGAGCAGTTGTGGGACATCACACACCTGGATAGATGAAGGCTCCAGCAGTACTGTTGAGTCCGTTCTTCTTAATGAGCTCTGGAAGGGAGAAGATACGCAGGCTTCCCGCCTTCTGGGTCGGGTGAATGTATGTGTTTCTGCGCTTGGCGGTAGTCGGCAGATCGTAGAAGTACGTAGATATTTTCGGGGCATCCTCATCAGTAAGTTCGCCTTTGTAAACCTGCACAGACTGTCAGCGCGACGATCAAGCTATAGGAGACAGGATAGTCATCAGACCTTCATCTGGAAGTGCTGAAGCTGCTCAGTGTACTCTGTCTGGAGCAATCGCAAGAATTCCTGTACAGCATTCTTGTAAGACAACTCGCGCAAGTACGAAACTGAAACCAACGCACGTCGTCCAAGTCAAAGTGTTTCCCATTCACGAAGACATGGCCCTGAGGCGCAGAGGACAGGGTCGCGCCCAATCTCATCGCGTATGCCCGTGGTCCTTCGAGGTCGCCTTCTGTGCCCTCGAGGATAACGTCGAGATCCTGCTCCAAGTCTTCATCGAGCTCTTCTTGAGCTCCGATCAAGCGGTTGAAGTTCAGGCGAACCGCTGACCAGTCTACGTTCGGCTTGAGGAGGTCTAGAGGCACGTTCCTCTGAGAGAGCTGCATATGACTCCTTGTCAGCATCCGCCATGCAATCGACCATCGAGCGGGGCGAGGAACGCACTGAGAGTAGGAAGCCCAATGTCTCATCTGGACCGAAATTTTCCAGCAGATAGTAGAAGAGGCGTGCCATGCGCGCGCCATCCTCGGTCTCGACCAACGGAACGACACCCCAGCGGAAAGGCAAGCCGCGGTTGATGAGCGAATTGACCGTAACGCCTATGAATTCAAGACTGCTTGCTTGGGAGAGGTCGACTGCGAGAACAACGTTGAACATGTTGAGCCTCACATTCGGAGATTGTCCGGGGTACATCTGGCGCAGAAGCTGGTGAAATCACAGGTCATGAGTTGAGCTTTCTGCGCGCATTCAGCCATGTGACGCTTACGACTCTCAGAGTACCACCCCATCTCCCATATCTGTGACGCATACACTGAGTCACGGAGCGAATGCGGCAGGGGGAATCAAGCTCACCGTGGGTCGTTCTCGAGGTCGTTGAGCCAGCCGATTACATCGCCACCTTCAGGACGGTCACTTGCATCGAAAATCCCATCTAGAATCCCGCCGCTGCTCTGTGCTTCGGCAATAGTCCGGTGCGTAAGCAGCTCGATCGCCTGCTCAGGCGATAGTCCAAGCGACAGCAAAGACAGCATGATCCCGCGCTCCCTGCGTATCGCGCGGAGCAACCTGTCAAGGCACAAGCCCACAACAGGAACGCCTCAGCACAGTGCATCACAAACGCAACCAACAAGTTCAAACGCACGCAAAAGGGTTGAGGTCCTTCTCTTCGACGTTAACACCGTTTATCCAAATCGCACTCGCGCCGCCGGGGGCTCGCGCCCGATTCTCGGCGACTTCGTTGAACAAGCTCTGGCTTACAGTAACGCGGCGCGCAAGCGCGCCTGCGTAGCGCGGGAAGTTTTGTGCAAGGTGCTTCATGGTCGCCAGGCGGTCGTGAGGCTCTTCCGCGTCATAGATCAGCTGAGTCGCTTGTAGACCGATCTCTGGAAAGAAGTGAGTATTTGCTGCATCACTGAATACTAGTTCCGAACGCACCTAGGAGTTCAGCATCTGTCAGAGGCTCGGTGACATCTACGGTATCGTCAATCGGGTATTGTTGCAAACGGGTGACGATGACGTCCGTCTCGTCCTCTTGCGAGCCGGAGGCCACATCTTCATCCGCATGAGTCCCGCTGCCACTACCACTTTGTAACCTATCGTCCACGGCGAGGTAGTCCATTTTCTTCAAGTCGAGAGCAACACCATAACCGGACAGGTAGGTTCGTATATTTGTATTCCGCTTTACTGGTGGAACGGGGCGGAAGATATATGAAAGGGTGGGGGTCTCCGCGCAGGCGGCCGAATACAAGTAGGAATGAAGGTCGCGGAAATTCGGCGACTCAAGCGAGGCGTATAAGATGGCCACACGCGGAGGGGTATCAACTCGCTGGCTTGGGTCAGGCAGGATATAATCGAAAGGTAGTGCCTTCGGAGCGCGGACGGCCCTAAGCCCGAAATTAAGCTGCAGCCCAAAGGTGAGCGTGGAAGATACTCACGTATGGTCCAGAACGGCGTCGGATGAGTCAATGAGTTCGACCTCCACCACACGTGCAAGGGTCTCCACGTCACACACGACCGTCCCGTACCAATCTACCCATGAGCCACAGGATTTAGCAGCACGAATGTCTGCCCGTGAGGCGCTATGATCGTTATAGTACTGATAGAACGCCTCTAGTTTGGGGCTAGGAGAATGCAGCGCAATATGCATTTCCGCGGAGGCATATGCCCCCGGCTCAGCTAGGTAACCCAGTGCGAGCGCGGCATTGAAGACATGCTCGAGAACATGCTTGGCGGAGGAGCGCTCTGTAGGGAGGGGAAAGACGTCTGGATCGGTGATGGCATCTAGGAGGGGGAAGAATGCTTCAGGCTCTTCGATAACCACCGCTTCGCTACGAAGGCATGTCAGTCATACCGACTAGGCGAGAGAGCGCGACACTGAGGGTGCTCGGGACAGAAGGGAGTACGTTGCGTGGTTGGCAACAACGCTATTGAACTATCCACGTCACATCCACGCGTGGAATAGCCCAGAGCTACTGTGAATATGCCTTACCACTGCTCCCGAGTCCCGCCCGAATGTCCTGCCACCAAACTCTGCCTGGGACAACCATGACTAGTCCACTTACATGCTTTCCATGAGTAGATTGGCTGCCGGCCATGATGTTCTAAGATCAATATTCACCGAGGGTTTGGCAGCAGAGGTGTGTAGCAAGGGCCATGTTAGCAGGGGGAGGAGGACGCCGAGCCTGAGCATAGAACGAGCACCTCTAGACGAGGACTAGAGAGCAACGAAGGATAGGTCCACGATATCCAGAGTCCAGAGACCGATTGCTATGCGATTGAATACGCGCAAGATGAGTGGAAGGAGCAATTGATCAGAGAGTGAGCGAGCAGGTACAGAACATGAAGTAGGTATTAGGCTAGCGACCCGAAAGCGTTACATAGACGCCTCATGCTGCCACGTCCAATGTCGCGGTCACGTGAAGCTCTTCACCGCTTTGGAAGTAGGGCTGCACAATTACTATTAAATATGTCCGAAGTCCTCTACTTATTGAGTACAATTCAGTGAGAGGCTCCCCACAATGCGTACGTACTCATATTGTATCATTGTATAATATGCATACTTTACAGCTATTGTATTCATATGGAATCATACTCATGTATCGTCACGGCCGCGCCTGCCGCAGGCTAATCAAATTAAAGCCGTCAGCCTTAATCTTGAATACCCCTCAAACCGACTATTACCGTGCATGTGCCGTTCTTGCTAAAATTGCTTCTCATACCCACACAGGGGCTGACTCTAGACAGCGTACAGGCGAGGTAATTGATGACAATGACCGTAACTCAAAGCTGTTCAGTTATCTGTCAAGTGCCCAGCTGTTAGACAACCTGGCCTGGGCAGCTGGGCCTCCCAACGCGTCCCCCCAGGCTAATTCTTATCAAGCGCCCTACCTACCCAGCGGAGAAACTGCCGAAACCCAAAATTTGATGATTGTTGCAGCCGCAGTTAAGTCTGACTGAACACCCGAAATGTGAGATAGTCGCCCGCAGAGGCCCGCCCTTATATCATGTTATAGTACTCATAATATCATTAAGTACATGCCCCCTTACTGAACTATATCAGTACTCTATCATATAATTACTCTGCATATTGACTGACATTGAGTACGGAGGCCAGCGTCTGTAATATGTATTGTGTTGATTTATTATGAGTATACTGAGTAGTATTTTCAATCTTGTGCAACCCTATTTGGAAGTGTTCGAGCCAGGAAAGCAACCAGGTGCACGTGTCCTACTCATTCTACAACTCATTCAATTGCTCCTTCAAGCATTGTACTACCTAGCATCTCTGGATCACAAATGGGCATTGATCTTCCTGAGTGATCTGTGCAGGACACGACTGATGTATCAACAATGTCAGGCTTGAATGGTTCCACTATCCTTGACATGGTAGGGAAACAGCTCCCTGGTCCAATGATAGACAGGGCTCAGGAGAATTTATGTTATTGTGGCTGAGAAGCTCAAAGAAGACACAGGTATGCCACAGCAACTTGAACAAGATTACTATAAACAACATGATAAGTATGAAACTGTGACACAGTCACCTCTGAATCAGCTGACAAGCTGCTTATTCAGGCTCTTCAAGAATGGCCTGAAGCTTCGACAACAGAAGAACAACACATTAAGTGCTTGGGCTACCTTGAAATTTGTGCGAGCTAGCATCTGAATGGGAATGGGAAACCATTGCCCTCTGCAGTGACATCCAGGTCAGCTAATGACAATTCAATCTGTTGATCTCTCATGGCAACATTCATGCCTTTTCTGGACTTCATCAGATATGTATGGCTCTTAATAAAACAGTCAGTATGCAGAGTGTATAATAAAATGTCTCACTATTTGAGATTCAGATTGGTGCTAAGACAATTATGGTTATATTGACAGCTATATGCTCTAATGAGACTGTAAAGTCCAAATGGGAGATTACTTGTTGGCACCTGACCCAATAAGAGCCACTGCACCTACCAAAGCACATTGCCAGTTGAATGAATTGACTGCAGTGAGAGTGGACTCAATGTGGGTGCAGTGTTACAGGTATGCATGTTGGACCCCATACAAGAAGTCTCTTCTGCTAAAGAGGGTGTGTTCACTCTGATGAATGCCAGTAACCACCAAAGGTACTCATGGTCACTAATATTAAAAGCATATGCACCTTGATATGCTGCAAGCCGGTGGAGAAGCAGAGTAATGGTATGTCAGGAGCTAGCTGGTATGCAAGCTGTTCAACATTCATCTGATGGTATTCACAATTGCAAGATACCAATGTGATTCATGTGTATGCAGCTACTGACACAGCAGAATATATGTTGCATAGTGGAGCTGATCAGATAGTTAATAATACCCGTGACCTTATGGAACACAATACTGTACAATCATCAGAAGCCCACTGTCTTGTCCAACCTGTACAATGAACATCTTATTTTCTTTTCATGGTTTATGAGTGTCTGTTCAAGAAACCCTCACTCGCAACATCATGAGACGGCTTCAGTGCCTTCTTATCAAGGGTTGATGTTTTACTATCTGGGTTTCTTGCTATATGCCGTGCCTTTCCAGTATAGCGAGCGAGACTCGGAGTGAGGCTCAGGAGATGGACTTGGAGTGAAACGCGGTCACGTGGTTGAACGCGGTACGCGAAGTTGAACATCCACGTGGGCTTACATAAGGTGGCAGACACGCGCGAACCACACCCCGACATTCCGAACGTCGTCCATTGCCATCCTCCGTTGCAAGCCTCTCTCCACCGCCTACGACCAGCAAGACCAGGTCGACGACGAACGACATCGACGGTGTTAGGCCTACTCGATGTCTACCAACCTCTACACGACCATGCCGCCCCCTCCTCGCAGACACCCTCTCGCCGCCACCGCCAACCACTATGCTGTCAACCAAGTCCCTCGTCAGCATCCTCCCCCTCCTGGCACCCCTCCGAAGCAGAAGGAGCAGCAGCAGAAGGAGCAGCAGCAGAAACAGGCATCTTCACCTCCGTTACCTAGGCAGAATGCCAAGGTCACCCCTCCATCGCCACCTAAAATCATAACTGACAAGACCCGCACGCTCGAGTTCATCCGTGTCGGTATGCTTGGCGAGGTGAGTTCTATTCAAGTATCCATGCTCTTAACTTGTCTCTTCGCAACATTCTGCGTGCTCAAGCTGCTGTGCTTACGAGCTGGGCCTCCAAACCGGCCAGTTGCAATGATGTCGGAATCGACCGCAGGGCCTTCCATTGCTTTGGCGATCGACATCATTGTGTTTCTCCGTACTTTTAGTGTCGAACTGCTACAGGGGCGTATGGACTAATCTCCTGATCATAGGGTGGCTTCGCTCGTGTATATGAAGTCCAGGACGCTCGCGGACACAGGTCCGCATGTAAGGTAGTTACCAAATCCTCTTTGAAGACGAAGAAAGCGAAAACCAAGGTAAGCTATTTTTGTCACATATAAGGCCCGCACCTTATTGTTTGTAGCTCTACGCAGAAATCAAGATCCACAAGTCGCTTGAGCATCCCAACATTGTTCGCTTTCAGGATTGCTTCGAAGATGATGCCAATGTCTACATGACTCTTGAACTCTGCCACAACGGTTCCCTCATGGATATGCTTCGTCGCCGCAAACGGTTCACTGAGCCAGAAGCACGTTACTTTATGGTTCAACTGATCGGCGCCTGCCACTACATGCACAACCACCAGGTCATTCACCGCGACCTCAAGCTCGGCAATATCTTTCTTGACCGGAATATGAACGTCAAGGTCGGCGACTTCGGTCTCGCCGCACTCATCGAGAGCCCCGGCGAGCGCAAGAAGACCATCTGCGGCACGCCAAATTACATTGCTCCCGAGGTCCTCTTCGATACTGCCAACGGCCACAGCTTCGAGGTGGATACCTGGTCAACAGGCGTGATTCTGTATACGCTGGTCGTAGGGCGTCCGCCTTTCCAGACTAAAGACGTGAAAGCTATCTACAAGTGAGTCTCGTCGGCGTCAGTATTCAGTTGGTCTGACAGCCGTATTATTAGGCGGATCCGCGATAACGAGTACGAGTTTCCGGCGGACCGCGTAGTTTCCAGACTCGTACAGGAGCTCGTGCAGCAGATCCTCACTCCTGATCCTCAGCAGCGACCCAGCCTTCATGATATCGTCGAACACCCGTGGTTTACGACGGGAACTGTGCCCGGCTATATCCCCACGTCTGCTCATGATGCGCCTCCCGACTTCCGCCACATCTCTCGCCAGATGTCAGAGGCCAACCTTGCCCGTCTACGTCGGTATGCTCTGCTTGACGAAGATCAGACCACGAGTATCGCGGTTCCTAGTGCTCCTGCAGCGGCCATGAGTACCACAAGCACGAAGGGTCGCGGTGTCACGTCAAGTCTCGCCCAACAAGAGAAGGAATTCCAGAAAGCGGTGCAACCTGGCAGTCCAATCTCTGCTCTGCTCAGCTCAGCTCGGCAACCCCTCATCGTCGCTCCCGCAGTCCCAGCAGGCACTAGGGGAGAACAGCCTCTTTTTCGAAAATTGCAGGCGGCCAAAGACTCCGTCAAGTCCCCTGGACGCCCTTCACGACTTGGACTGCAGAACATCGTGGAGGAACACGAGGACGAGTATGGTGCTCGCGTCGAAGAACTCCGCAAGAAGGAGCTTGAGAGTCAGAAGGCTCGTATCGTCGCGCAGATGGTCCCAGCACCTGGCAGCGCTCCTGGGTCCCTATTCGGTGGTGACGACCAGGACTTGGAGAACATGCCTCCTCCCCGGACTCGAGATGCTGTGCGGAATCAGAAGGAGCGTGAGCGTCAGAAGGAGGAGCGCGAGCGCGAACAACGGGAGGAGAAGCAGGAGGAGCCGCGCCAGGCTAAGGACGTGACGTCTACGGCTGGTCTCCCGCTGCGAGTCAACAGCTTTGAGGTGGTGGCTCAGACTCTCACGACCGCCTTCGAGGCAAAGGCAGCAGGTCGACTATTCCGCGATCCGAGAGAAGATCTGGAGCTGCCCGATCCTAAGGTGTTCATCGTCTCTTGGGTGGACTACTGCAACAAGTATGGGATGGGGTACGCGCTCACGGACGGCTCCGTCGGCGTGCACTTCAACGACAGCACAACCGTTGTGTTGTCTCCTGACAAACAGTGCGTCATTTCTCCGATACGACTTAGCCTGAGAGCTTACGCTGATTTGGGTTACGATAGCCACTTCGACTACGTGTCGTCGCGCCAGCAGGGCGCCGTATATGTGCGGAAGAACCATACGGTCGCCGAGTACCCCGAAGACCTGAAGAGCAAGGTCTACCTCTTAAAGCACTTCGAGAGGTACATCATGGACCGGCTCTATGGCGAGTACGACTGGACGTTCGAGGACCACGAGCGCACCAAAGGCATGGTCTTCGTGCAGAAGTACTTGCGCATGAAGCAGGTCATCGTTTTCAAGCTCAGCCATGACGTCCTGCAGGTCAGTCCATGTTTGATTCTCCTTGTATGATGTCTGTTGACTGAAGACTTGTCCGCGTAGTTCAACTTCTACGACCACACCAAGGTCATTCTGTCGTCACAGGGGCTGGTCGTAACGCACATTGACAAGAACTACAATCTGACGCGGCATACGCTTGCGGAGGTCATGGCGCAAGCGCTGCGCGGTCGGCCCGCCGTCCCCGATCAGGCGAAGTTCCAGCAGCGTTTAGTAGACAAGCTCAAGTTCTGCCAGGAGGTACTCATCTCCATTCGCAACGCAAGTACGAACTCGGCGAACGGCAGTGAGGATGGCGACGCTCAAGAGAAGGAGAAGGAGCAGGTCCCTGCTGTGAAGATGAGGACGTCGAAGGTCGCCCTACGGTGATCCACCATCATATCACCACCGCTATGTGGCTGCTGGTCGAGCCTCGGCTTGGTTAGAGGACTCGCGACATAGGTCGTGCTCTTCCTGCTTTCTCACTTCTCATCGTTATTTGGAACCCTCATATCGCGCACGATGTCAGGTCGTTCGCGTCGGACCTGTCATCTGCTCATCATTTCCACTTTCAGCTGAAGAACGCACGCGCATACCCCATCCTTCGCTATTTTAACAGAACTCATCGATATCTCTCGCACATATCTGTCGCCCACGTCGCAGCTGTCACGATTCAATCATGCCCTTCACGTCACGTTTCGTTACGGACTATGATGCTGTGTCGAACCCTTTGAAATACAATCACCTATATCTTCATCGGAAACGGCGGCGTCAAGCCTCAGGGCTCAGCGCTTAGCCGTGCGCAGAGCTATCCATGTCCCCTGCCTTCAACCGAGAATCCTTTCTCAGGGCTGTCCGACGCTTGTGAACTGCAGGGTGTATGATATCCCACATTAAATTCATTCGCATGTTACTCTGGGAGGTCAGACAGCTCGAGCCGGCTCAAACTATTATGCAGACACGGGCCAGGTGGTTCAACAGAGACATGCACGGCCCTCGTCAATACCGCGTACGGCCTGCCAATGCCCTGGAGTACTTGTACAACATGTCCTTGAGTTTCTCGTAGGCGTCATGAGTGATGTCGAGCTTAGTGCCGAAAAACTGTGCTGCAGGTCAGTATTCGAAAGACACAGCGAAGCGTTTATCAGGTGTTCTTACCGAAGTAACGTGCTCGCCGCAAACTACCGTCTCCAGGAGTGCGTCAAGTTCGGAGAACTGGTTGATGATCTGCTTCCCCACTCTTCGTTAGCACATCTGCAGCAAGGCTTGGCAAACATAACGCGGACGCACGGCTTCCCATGCATTGACGAGCGCGTTGGCATTGTTGGCAAATTCGCGTAAGACGTTGACTATCTTGTCTACCGACTTATCGAGCTCGAACAGGCGATCACGCTCCTGCTGTAGCTTGTCGACAGCCTTGCGCTGCTCTAAAGAGAAACGCACGCTGAATGAGAACGCCTGGTATCTCAGAGTCTGGTTAGCTGCTCACTGGTTGTCTCCGCCTCAAGTTGTGCCTGCACAAGGGCAACCGAGCCATTTGGTTAGACAGTGGTGATTGCAAGAGAGCGTAGTCCGTTACCTTGGCCTTCACATCAGGGAGATGTTTATGGAGAAGACAATGGGCTAGTGAAGCCGAAAATGCGATATCGTTCTCTGCAATCTGGCGACGAGGTCAGCCAACGGGGCGTCGACAATAGGCAGCGACTTGGGCCCACCTTTTCAGCGATTCTGTGGCGAAAGTGAGCGATATCATGAAGACTGGTTGAGTGAAGCACAATATGCTCACGTTCTCAGTTCCCGTTCAAGGGCTTCTAGTCTTGTAGATGCGCGCGCGCATTCATCGTGTACGAGTCTACCCTTGCGCTCTGCGAGCTCGTATGCTCGCTCCATGTCCAAATTGAACGTGCAAACTTCATCACAGAACCGCGAGAAACGACTCCGGATCTCCTTTGAAGTCTCCTGGTTCTCTTGTATAGCCTGTAATGGTCGAGACTCAGCCTGAGAGTCGTTCATCAGAACTTCTCCAAATCTCTGAGCATCTGACATGTCTGAGCTTTTCTCACTCAGACCCCTCAGATCTGCCTGATCAGACTCTGTGGCATCTCAGGACCCTCTCACCGTGTCTCGCAGCCTCGGGTACCTTACATGGGTGTGTAGAGAGCCATGAGATTACATTCAAGACATCCACTAGGAAAATTTTGTTACCAATAGCATAAAATGGCTGACCCAGAATGCATTATCCCAGTGACAACATGAGGCAGTAGCAGATGGGTTACATATAATGCAGCTGTATAATACATAGTAAAGATGCATAGATTGGTTTAGCAATCTACATGAGGAATTTTTGAGTGCAAAACACAAAAGTACATAATGTCTGAACCACCATTCAACCACTTCTGAGCCCTGACTGTCTGACATGTCTGAATCCCAGTCTGAGTGGTCTGAGAGGTCTGCACCAGACCATCTCAGACTTTTGGGAAAGTTCTGATGTTCCGACCTCAACGAACCGTATCATACCTGTCTGAGGTTCTGTACTTCTTGCTTTAAACTCTGGCATAGGTCCAAGGCTGGTACTGCATCGCGCTTCTGATAGATATTGCCATATTCTATCCTCTCTTGTGAGATTTGTGGCCCACATCAGAACTTTCCCAAAAGTCTGAGATGGTCTGATGCAGACCTCTCAGACCACTCAGACTGGGATTCAGACATGTCAGACAGTCAGGGCTCAGAAGTGGTTGAATGATGGTTCAGACATTATGTACTTTTGTGTTTTGCACTCAAAAAATCCTCATGTAGATTGCTAAACCAATCTATGCATCTTTACTATGTATTATACAGCTGCATTATATGTAACCCATCTGCTACTGCCTCATGTTGTCACTGGGATAATGCATTCTGGGTCAGCCATTTTATGCTATTGGTAACAAAATTTTCCTAGTGGATGTCTTGAATGTAATCTCATGGCTCTCTACACACCCATGTAAGGTACCCGAGGCTGCGAGACACGGTGAGAGGGTCCTGAGATGCCACAGAGTCTGATCAGGCAGATCTGAGGGGTCTGAGTGAGAAAAGCTCAGACATGTCAGATGCTCAGAGATTTGGAAAAGTTCTGATGTCACAGCACGGAGCAACGATGCTCGTGTGCATACCTCTGCTCTAGCTAGAGATATACCATCGGCCATGCCAGAGGCTGATAGGTGGACTGCTGCCTGAGGGGAGCGCAACGGGGGACGTGGTAGTCAAGTTTCGCTACGGACGACGGTGGAGACCGTTGCTTTAGGGTGTGTTCAGCGGAAAGAATCGCCCGATTGTTTCGGTCGATTCCCCCGCCAACCGAACAATCGTTCAGAATCGCAGAATCGATTTTTTCACCACAGTTTTGTAATGAGCTGACGAAGAATCGGGAGCCTGTTCACCGGGACCGATGCTTCACCGATTCTTTGAGTGCTGCACCGTGACTA
>CCBP010000016.1:0-16506 GCA_000765035.1 Trametes cinnabarina
CAGTTTAACCGATCAAGGAGTTCGGTCATCAAGGGTAACGGTATTATCTTTTGTCATTCGTTCAGCCTCCGGTAATCCTGTACAGGTCGGAGCTTTCTGTCTTTCTTTTTGACAAAGAAGAATGGGGCCCCCATGGGGACTTGGAGGGGCGTATTCTACCCGTGCGAAGATTCTCCTCGAGAAAGTCATCTAATGCTTTCTGCTCATCCAAGGACATGGGATAGATCTTTCCGCAATATGGTTTCGCATCAGGCAAGAGTTCGATCGCGTGTCCCATGGACGGTGTTCCAGCAACGTCGAGAATGTAGCTTCGTCAAAGACGTCGCGGAAATCTTGGTAATGCTCAGGGACTATGTCTTCAAAAGACGTTGCTGTACGCGATTTATGCTGTTCAATAGCGATGTCCATGGCTACAGAAGATCAAGCTCGTATTTTGACATTTCGTGAGCGTAGAAAGGATGGTACGTTCAACATAAACAAATGTTCTCCTTCTTCCAAGACGTGCTGACATTCTTTCGGGCATCTGTTGAATTCGATCAGCTTTTTTTGCCAATCAATGGATGGATTATGATGCTCTATCCATTCATGCCCTAAGAATATGTCGGCTTTGCCAAGATCGGTGACAAGTAGTTGGAGCTTCTCGCGGTGATTTCCAATCTGTACGTCTAGGAGTACGTAATGTGTGATGTTGCCACCAATGTTGGGTAATCCATCGGCATTGTACACTTCAACTTCTCTCCCGAAAGGGTGTGCGGTGAGACCGGCCCTTCGGACTAGATCTCGATGGATACAAGACCCAGTGCAGCCGGAGTCTAGGAGACCTTTGACGTCCATAGACTTCCCTGTTTCTGGGTTGGTGATGATCATAGGGATGTCCAGTTGACGTCGACTCCCAGTTCCTCGGACTACTTTGAAGTACCGTGGTCCAATGGTGGTGATGGAGAACACATTATGGTGTTTTGGTTCCGGCGCACTCGGAGATTTTGTCGATTTTTTTGGATTTTTGGAAGAGGAATTAAGCACCGGTTCCCGCTGGCCGCGCTCGTGAGTTCGAGACGCCTCTTCGGTAACAATAGATACAGGAGTGGGACGAGAAAGTATGGAATCATTGGCAATTTCTTCTACTAGTACAGAGAAACGGTTGGTAGTCGCAATGGAAGGGATTTGCATAGGGGTTGTATAAATAGTAGTTGATAGGTGATGAAGGAAAGACTCGAGAGATTGAAAAGTAGTGTTCTGACTCGATTTAGGTGCGCTTAGGTTGAGTCTTCGACAAAAGACGGCTCAGGGGTTGAACCCTGGACTTGTTGCAAGAACAATTCGGGATCCTCCTTGACAAAGCGTCGGACTTCTTCGAAAAAGCCTTTCGACTCTTCGGCTTCTTCCCAGCGGCGACGATACTGCGTGTTAGGGCTGCTCCGGTTCGGAATGTGCCAAGCGTCTCCACAGGAGCCTTTCTCACGCTTGGGTGCACCGCACTTGATACACTTGCGATCTAGATCCATCGGCTGGCCGCGCCCTCCGTAAATGATTCCGGTTCCATCCCGACGGACTGGGATAGGCTGAGGTTGGGGAGGTGGGTTTGGGGTGCTGTTTGGTCGTTGCGTAGTGGGCACGATGGGTATGCGGGAGGGACCGTGACGGATAACGTTGAACATGTCGCGGTACTTGTCTAGACCCAGTAGACGTGTCTTCCAGGCAGCGAATGTTGTTGGAATGTCTCCGCTCGCATAGATGTTACGGACAAAGTCTTCTCGTGCATTGCGCTGCAAGATATTCAGAACGAACTCGTCGTCGAGATCGTAGTTGGCAAGGGTGACAAGTTGTTCGAATTCGGTGAAGAATTCTTGCGCGCTGCCCTTCATCTTTAGCGATTCGAGCTTCGCTTGTGCAGTGTGTTTCACGTTCGGGTCGTTGAAGACAGTATCAAGGGCTTTCCAGAAAGCGTCAAGGGTATCAAACTTCCATGCTCCGTTCTCGTAGTTTGACCGCGAGAAGGCCTCTTTCCAGATGTCTACTCGTTCCCCTTGGATGTAGGAGAGGACGACAGATATTGCTCGATCTTTGTCCAAGCCGGCCACGTACTGTTGGAGGACGAACTTCCAGGGAGAGTACCGGCTCTTGGTTCCATTGAACGTCTCGGGATCTTTGAGCTTTGGTCCGGGTGCAGACGTTCTTTCGAGACGCCGGAGGAGATTCTCAAAGAACGCTTCCATGGCTGCTGTTTCCGGCGGATTGCTTCCCATGCTTGTACTAGGTTGGGGTGTGGAGCCGGAGGCGGAGTAAATGGGAGATGACTCGGCCGTCGTGGGAGCGGATGGTGGTCTGAGGGACGTTGGGGCAAGAATGGGGGTCGGTTGTGGGTGTGCGGATTGCAACAGTCCGGATGGGGCAGCGGTTGGGAGTTCGCTAAGTCTCTGGGTGAGTTCTTCGTCTGAACTCCTTCGCTCTGGGGACTTTGTGGTGGGGGACGAAGAAGGCTGTGGTAGAGGACGGTATTGAGAACTGTGTCTGATGCCGATCGGGAGGTCGTTGAAGTCCTCGTCGGAGGTGTAACGGTTTGGGCAGGGACTTTGTCGACAGGGTTCGACCTTTCCAGTTTTGGAACTGAAGTGACCGTCGACGAAGGTCGATCCTTGTCTGATAAGGAGGTGGATCTGGTCTTTGCAAGAAGCCGTGTTGTCGAATCTTCAGAAGCCGTGGTTGTCACAGCCTCTGGAACAGGTTTGGTATCGTAAGGTTCAAGGAAAATATCGAAATCGGTATCTGAGAAACGAGACTGGTAGGGCATATGCTTATCGTACGGCTATCGTAACAAACCGATTTTACCGCAAGGGATCACCTTGGGGTCTCTCGGGCACGTCTGTCCTTGGGACTGTCTGACGCGCGAAACGGGGATGGGTACTAGTGTAGAAGTAAATGATAACCTGCAAATAGCGGACCAAGAATGTGTAAGTGACCAGTGACTAAGTAGGTACACCAGTCCTTGTGATCAATCAGATATACACAAAGACCGAAGCGGATCTCGGGAGGGAGTCTGGAGAAAGTTTCGGCGTTGAGGAGACCGTTGTGGGAGAACCGAGCGACGAGTGTGCCGTTGTTCAAGATATCCAAGAACGCAACGGTAGGGCGGGGGCGTTGATCGGTGTAGTAGGTGATACGTGCCGTAAGGGGGTAGTGCTGTCGAAAGGGGTCGTTGGGCGGGAGGAATGCGATATCTACCCAACTAGGGCAATGCGACCGGATGCTGTATTCGAGGTTCTCGATAGCGGCGGGGTGCGGGATCTCCAGGGCGTAAGTGTATGCTCGACGCGGGGGATCGATCTGATGGGCGATGGCGAGGCGATGGTTATGGAAGATCTGACGAACGAAGTTCGGGTACCGGATGAAGTGTTGCGCCCAAGCGCTGTTCACCGTGGCAAGTTGATCGACCTCTGTTTGCTTGTAGACGTCAAGCGCGACAGGATTGATCTCGTCGGGTAGGAGAAACGGAAGGGGGAGGTTGGCGTCCTCTTCGACCGTGGCACAGTAAATCGACTCAAGTTGATCAATGTGTTGGGAAAGGGCGTGGATGGAATTGGTGAGGATAGAACCAAAAGGGAAAGGGATGGGCTGTAGCTCCGGCGCTCTTTCTGTGGGCCAGAAGTAGACGTGAAACTTGCGGGTGAGGCGGTGTAGTCGGTTGAGTTGGATGGTAAGGTTATTGCGGAATTGGGCGGCAGTGCTGGCGAGAAGGTGGCGAGGGATGATGCGAGGTGGTGGAATTGGTCGTGGGGAGGGTGACCGGGATTCCGGGTCGGATACGAGGGTAGGGGATGCGGGCTGAGAGCGTGGGGAGGAGTTGTTCCCATATTCAGAAGGGTGACGATCATGGAGCTCCCAGAGTGAGAGTCCGTTGGCGCTGTGGTACTTGTCGGAGCTACCGTGGTCGGACACTGGAGGGGTGATTGGTAAGCGATAAGGAGTAGAGGATGGCGAGGGACGCGTACTCGTGCAACTAGAGGCTATTGCGGAGTAGGTCGAGGGGAGAGCAGTCTTCGCTTAATGATACAGCAGACAGGTGTTTGCCAGGTAAAACGTACCAAGCGAAGACTGGGGAGTCCCGCAGTCTCACTGGTGTATATATATTCTACCGTAGCACCTATTACTAATACAAAGAGTGTGTGTGAGTAAGCGTAAAGAGTGGATTGTTCAGCGAAAGTATGTGGCTAAGTAAGCATATGTGTGGATGAGTGAGTGTCATGTAACTCGAAATGACTCAGCGCGTAACACATACACGGATACTGATAGAATCTTGCAAGGCAATACAAGTACGTAATAAGGGTGCGTGGAATATTAATTGTACGGGACAAGCTCGATGAGTAGTAGGTGGCGGCGTCCCGCCCTAATTGCTTCAACATTGAGTCCTCTCTGCCACGGTACGCATACCGCGCTTGGAATTGGTTCAAAAAGCCTGGCAATAGCGTGGTTGAAGTGACAAGAGAGACTTGCCCCACTCAAGGCTCCCGTCCCCGCGTGTGCGCACAAACAGCGATATAACTAGCGACGAAGTCGGCGATCTGTAAGGAGTATGGAGTGCAACGCGGCGTGGCACGGAACCGACATGAGGGCAGCCATTCGTCCTTCATCTGTGCATGCGAGGATGAAGATAGCCTCAAGCAACTCCTTAGGGCGCATTTCGGCTCTTCATCTGTACACCCACAGCTAGATCGGTAGAAAATGCGCATGAACGGACGTTCGGGAGCGACGGGTGATTGCACGACTTGCCGGAGGTCGTGAAATCTCTGCATTTACAGCCAAACGGGCGCATTATTCTGTGTCTGCTTTCAGGAGAGAGTTATTCGGATGTTTACTGCGTTCGAGCACAGTCTTCTTGCCTCGGTAGCCACGACTTCAGAACGATCGACTGTTGATGGCATTGATTCCCTCCTACAGTAGTATTCACCGACAATAACTAGTGACGTCGGGCGACACATGTTGACAAGAGGTTCAGGTCGTCGAACTGCCAGTATTTCACTATAGCAGATCCCACTGGCAACAAGCCGACATTGAAGTGATGAGTGTACGCAGCCGCTGCCCTCCCTCCCTCAGTATACCTATGGGAGATGAGAGTGATGATGAAAGTGAACACTGAAGCGTTGAAGTACTGACTACTTAGTCACTAGTAGTACTACTACTAGTAGTGACCTCCTCCTGGATCCGCGGCTTGTACTCTCGGGCGCTTGTCTAGATTGTAGATCTTTCTGCCGCGATCCGAGTGCTTCAGAACTACAGCCTGTACGGTCAACTACTTGAACACCTTCCCACACGTCGTACGCATCCTGACGCGTTGGTTTAATATGTCGGACACAACTGCACCAGGAGAATCCTCAGTCGCATCCCAAGCAACGCAGGCGGACGCCTCCGCCCAACAAACCGCCGTGCAACCCGCCTCCGCCTCCGCATCGCCTGCCGCCGACACCCCCTCTCAGCCGCTTTCCAAGAAAGCACAGAAGAAGCTCGCAAAAGCTGCTTACCTCGCTGAGCGCAAGAAAGAGCGGCGCGCGGCCGAAAAGGAGCGGCGGAAGGAGAAGAAGCGGCTCCTCGCGGAGAAGCGTGCGGCAGGCGAGCTTGATCCTGAGGAGGTGGCCCAGCTGCAGAAGAGGAAACGGCAGAGGACGGACAAGGGCCCGAGGACGTTCTTCAATGCGCGCGTGGTGGTGGACTTGGGCTTCGATGAGATGATGACCGAGAATGTGAGTGCTTCGCCTGACTGTGTGCGGGATACGTGCTCATCCCATGGATCGTTGCAGGAGGTGAAATCCCTCACGTCACAGCTTGCATACACATACAGCGCGAATCGGAAAGCCGAAAATCCGTTCTCATCTTTGTTGTTCACATCATTGAACGGGAGAACGCTCGAACGTATGGATGCTACGAACAATGCGGCATACAAGAGATGGGTCGGCGCGGAATGGTGGACAGAAGGATATGAACGGTTGTGGAAAGGAGTGGAGGAAGAGCAAAAGCAGCATCCGTCAACGCAAGAGAGGAAGGTTGCTATGCAGCCAGAGAACGGGAGTGAAGCCGGAGAAGCGACAGGGGACAACGCGACGAAACGGTCCAAAGCCCTATCAACTAGCCGCGCAGCGAAGGACACTGTGGTTTACCTGACCGCGGATGCCGACGACGAGCTCACCGAGTTGAAAGAAGGGGAGACGTACATCATCGGTGGAATTGTAGACCACAATCGGTATAAGGTCAGTACCAGACACGTAAACCATGTACTTGAGACATCACACCTTCGCCATGTGCATCTGAGTTGGTACTAACCGGCGATGCTAGAATCTCTGCCTTAACAAATCCAAGGTGCAGCAGATCCGGTCCGCAAGACTTCCTATCGGGACGTATCTCTCCGAGTTGCGTACGCGGAAAGTCCTGACGGTGAACCAAACTTTCGAGATCCTCCTGAAATGGGTCGAGACGCGCAATTGGGAGCAAGCGCTGTACTCGGTCATCCCGAAGCGAAAATTCAACACCGAAGGGCGACGCAGAGGAGGTGGAGGAAGCTCCAAAGGCGGGGAAAGTGTCGACGATCAGGAGAGTAGTGATGATGAGGGAGCACAGGTCGGTGCGGTGGACGCTGATGCCGAAGGCTCTGACGAGTCGGAAGAGGTGCGTGTGCTGGATGTTGCGGCTCTGGAAGAAGAGGCGGAGCAGCCGTGGCAGGAGAGAGAACAAGATACTACGACACTCGACAGTAGAACAGCTGGCTAACCGACAATGACACGAGCCGTAAGTTCAGAGAACGTCTTTCAGGTTTGTCTGTCCCGAGCCTCGCTCCAAGGGCTTCGGCTGGTTTGGTGCTGGTTTCCATCCTATCTGTCCAGCTATGAGCACACGGCGGAAAATGTTGACATGCGGGACGTGCATACCACATAGATGACTTGGAATGTCGCTGGAACAGTGCCATCCTCGTGGCCATGAAGCTCTACTAACGTGTCAAGCGGGCATAACAACACATAGGGGGCTGCGGCTACCTTTGTAGATGGCCGATGCAGCAGCTAGCGTATCGCGGTGGATGAAATGTCGCCTATGATGACATTGAGCGATTCCATGGAGGATTGGGGTCAAAATTCTCCTCACCTTCCGACGACGGCATTGTTTTCGCCCATATCTTGCAAGTCCTCCATGAGCTCCCACATGGAAGGGTACGCCACCTTGACTTCGTCAACGTCAACTGTGAGTAGAGTGAAGCCTGCGCGACTCAGGAGATTGGACATGTCCCTTGAATCTGTGAAGCGTCAACGACGTGATCGGAAGAGCAATGCGTGCGCATACCGGTCATAGGCGAGACATGCGCGGAGATGCCTCCTTCGCGCTCGACTTCAGCAAGTTGAAGGGACGTTCGTAGTTCGAACAAAGTATCTCCACCAAAGAGAGCTCCAAGGAATACGCCGTCCGGCTTCAACGCCTCTTTGATCTGCACAAGAACTCCCGGCAGGTCATTTACCCAATGGAGACTGAGGCATGAAACAATCGCCTCTTGCGAATTTGGCTGGATTACTTGTAGGAGGTTCTCTTCGTCCGCATGTATGCGCTCAACCTCAACTACAAAATGTTCGGTCAATACCGCCTCTCCTCCTCGGAATAAACGGTTACTACCGTCAAACTCTTCGTCGGGGTCTCTATTCAGCAGCCTCTCTAGCAGAGTGAGGGAGTGTGAGCATGGGCAACACAATATGTTTGAAGGTGTTGCAAACCACTTGATTCTAGTAGGATGGCCTTCTCTACTTGCTCAACGTCCAGAAGTTTTGAGAAATGACCAGGCCCTGAGCCCAAGTCAAGGACGGTGTGGAACTTCCGCTTGATGTCCTAAGGGGCAGAGTTCGTAACGAACTTGCTTGCATCAGCGGTCAAGGTGAGCAGTTTTTCAGGTACCTGGAACCGCTCAGCCAAATTGTCGGCCACTTCGTTGCGAACATAGTCCACGGTTCTGCTCCGCACTCCGCCGTCCCGCGCGGCTGCGCGGTCTTTCTGCATGCGCTTCACATTGCGGTCGAATACTTGGAATGGCCCGACAGAGTTTGGGTTGAGTGAAGAAGAGGAGGAGACAGAGGCATATGTGTTTCGGCGTACAGAAGAAAGACTAGCCAACCGCTTGCATGCAATAGGGAGCATCGTTGATGGCAGAGTTGTACAAAAGGACATGTACACGGGATCGGATGCGGTCGCAGATGACGTTCCTGTCTGCCATACAAGCGCCCGGTACATACTCGAGAGTCGACGCGACGCGACGCGAATGGCTTACATCAGCAATCACTCTCTTCACTCCGCCCACTGCTCTACGGTCCGTCTGTTGCCCGAAATTCCTAGCTCGTCCTGCCTCTTCGTCTCAACCTCGCTATCTTCTCCTTTCTATACTGGTCATGAATAATGGGGATAGAAGTCAGAGGAATCCGAATCCGTACCCAGCGGGCGAGCTTGTGCCTTTTGCGACCAATTCGATAGTCACCCCGGACGATTATGTGGCAAATCTCGAGCGTATCCAGCAAGTCAAAGCTGCGCTCTCCTATTATGAGGAGCAGAACAACCAGGGACTTCAGCGGTACTATGAGGAAAGACAGGCCCTAGAGGCGGCAGTACACCAGGGGAGGCTTGCGGCGTATGTGCATATTCGATACATGTGAGAAGGTTGACGACTGAACACGACCCATTTCCCTAGCCAACGACTCGCTGAGTTGCAAGGCCAACCCGTCACCGAGTACGCAACCTGCGCGCGTGTAAAAGCCGACTATTGACTTTACTGTAGCCCTAGCATCTTGCCGCTTTCCACGGGGGGGCCTTCCTCCACTGCAGGTCAAGCATATCTTCCGGGTCCCAACCTCCCTCTGAGTTCTGCGCAAGGCGTGACTGAATTGCCAACGAGCGCGAGAATTGTTGAGGTACCCAGCCCACACGTATGTCAACTTCTGGTGACGTAGTTGTAAATCTGACAGTCTGGAACCAGGTCGACAGACCCGCCACGAGTAGTTCATCGACACAAAACAATGCGATACACTATGCCCAGGCAGAACAACGACCGATGGGGTCGTCTGGTTTGCCCTCTCAACAGTATGAACAGTATGCCAACACTGTTCCGGTGCCTAGCATGCCTAGGGCAAACCCGCAGGCTGCTCAAGCGTCGTCACACTACGCAGGGGCTCATCGGGCAAGTATGGAAGGCGTATATCAACACCAGCAGGCCTACGAGTCTGCGGCCCGGGCAGCCAATCCACCTCGATCACATCATCTGCATGCATACCCCCAACAATACACGGGGTTTGTGCAGGCTCAACCCTCGTATTCCAACCGCACGGCATCCACTTCATTACACAGCACAGTTGCGCCCCAATCCGCGACTCCTTCTGGATCCGCATCAGCAGTGCCGCCGAGTATGATAACCTCTCCTTATTAAATGCGTGCCATACTCACCAGAATCAATGTAGGACAAAACCAGTCAAAGCAGCCGCTCCAAGAGTCTAGGTATGGTACTAGCACCACCTCCTCTCTGGATGGCGCTCTGGGAGGCGCCTCAGATTCCTCCGTAGAAAGCGTGCCTCATGCAAAAGTTACCTACGCTTCTAGGCATGCTGCCCAAACGCAACAAGCATCCAATGAACCGCCAAAACCCGTAAATCCGCAACAGTCCACCATCAATTCGTATGATGAGCAGCAGCTTTTTGAGTTCTTCAAGGTAGCTTTCTTCACCTTCTCTTCACTAATAATGGTACCAACTGCATCTTATCAAGCGTCTTGGTCCTGCGACAGTACAGAAGCTCATGGTCCAAGTGCTCACCATCGTAGAGCGGAAGCAAAGAGGCGGTCCTGTATCTCGAGCTGAAGAGGCTGCCAGACTGGCGCTCAATCCTCCCCTGCAGCAGGCATGCGAGCTGATTTCCGAGAGGTTAAAGGTTCGGGACCTGTCATCATTGTTTTACTGGTCGCTCAAGGGGATGTGATGTAGAAGTACTCCATCGTGGAGCTCAAACAGCTTTTCATCAGATTCTTTTATATCCTCAAAATCGGTCGTGAACAAGCGAACCGTAGGTCCAAACAGTCCTGTCTTGTGACATCAGCTGACGATGGCTCTGTAGAATATGCCACAAGTATCCAAGATATGATGCAAGCACAACACCCTGTACCTGGCCAACCATCTGGCAGCACCTCTGCACAAGCTCCTCCCCCTGCACAAGCGCCTCCCCCAGCACAAGCTCCTCCTGCACAAGCTCCGCCTCCCCCAGCACAAGCTCCATCCTCCGCACAAGCTCCTTCCAATGCACAAGCTCCTTCCCATGACACAGTACCTCACGCCTCTTCCGCCTCTGGAGCTAGTCAAACGAGGCCTGCTGCGTCCACCTCACCGAGCGCGACTGCCATTCCCAACATTTCAGCCACTTTGAACGCAACAACGACGGCGTTGGTACCCAATCTAGCCGCTCCTGCCAGCTCCTCTTCTCAGCAGCAGCAGATGTCCTCGAGTTGGTATTTGCCGAGGGATGGGAGGATGCCCAATGCATACCGTGATGCTCAGGGATTCATACACTATATGCACCCGCCCGCAGCACCGACTTCCGTGCGTGAAGTCTCTGGTAGCTCGACCATGCCAGCGCCTGCAACTGCATCCACTTTACAGACATCGACGGCGATGGCTCAATCTGCAGCAAAACCGTCTGTGACGACTCCAGAGAAACCGCAGGAGCGACCATCGAGTCCTTGGACGCCGGACAAGGCTGATCGGAGGAGACTCGCGCAGGATATTTTACGCTCGCTAGGCCGACCAAAGGGTGCGTTTGGTGACCCTCTGATTGAACAGCCTACAATGTCAGCAACAGCTACTGTAGCGAACGAACGAGCGAGTGATACTGGCAAGAGGAAACCATCCGCCTCTCCTGGAGGTTCCGCTCCCTCGAAGAAACCGCGTAACGAGGCGCCCGACCATTTACCTGACTTAGCAAGCTCCTCTGCTGCAATGCCCATTTCAAGTTCAGATGCCATTGACCTCACCACTCCCCCGCCAGAAACTGCCTCGGAGCTAATGCGCACCTCCCCAGTCAGGAAAGCCGAATCGAACGCTGCAAGTTTTGCTGAGGAAACGATGGCTCGCAAGTCCCAGGAGCGTGGTGAGACAACGGCGAGACAACCTACGGATGTGCGCGGGCATAGCGTCGCGTCGTCAGAGGCGGATGCGGAGAAGGTGCAGGCAATGTTCGTTGAACCTGACGTGCCCGAATCAGTGCATTCCACGTCGCCCGCATTGGAGAAGGCAGCATCGCCTGTGCGCGAGGCATCGGACTTCGTCGATCTGCCGTCTGTAGATGCACAACTCTTCGAGGTCGATACTGACGAACAGGGCTCCGCGTCCAACGCAGCTGAGCACCTTGCTCAGCACACCGCAGAGCCTGAGGTCAGGACTAGCAGCTCCCCGGCTCATGGCGATAAAGTCCCCCTCTTCCTCCCGTCCCCATCAAGCTCCCCGTCAGAATCTGCTCATGAAGGT
The DNA here is from genome assembly GCA_000765035.1 of Trametes cinnabarina. Lineage (NCBI taxonomy): Eukaryota > Fungi > Basidiomycota > Agaricomycetes > Polyporales > Polyporaceae > Trametes > Trametes cinnabarina. Next base: position 11,519 of record CCBP010000016.1, read on the forward strand.
TCGCAACCCCCGCATCCCGAGGACGTGCTGTTCGACGGCGAAGCCGCTCCTCGGCCATTGTACGGACGCAAGCACAAGGGCAAGGGCAAGATGATAGATTTCTCCGTGGACGTCGACTTGACGATGGAGTCGCGCTCTGTTTCCCCCCTTCCTCATTCTGCGCGGAGGGAGAGCGAGGTCTTTGTGGTCGTGCCGCCAGTGCCGCACTATGCGAAGAGGAGGAAGATTATGCGAGATGACAGCCCCAACGGCACCGAATCCGCGGTCAGCTCCGAAGCTCCTCTACCTCTTCCACGAAGACAGGCGCTTTCGCGCCAGTACAGCTCAGATGTCAGTGCCAGTTCACGCACCGATCTTGAGGAGAGGGCCAGAGTTGCGACGGCGAGCGCGCTGTCGCGCCAAGTTATGCCGCCCAGTTCGAGTGCCAGCGTCCGGAGTGCGTCTGTGGATGAATTCGCGCGATGGGATGGTGCGTACTATGTCCTTTCATTACCGCCGTCAGCCCGGCATTGCCTGCCTGACACGTTACACATTTCACCAGATCCGGCAGTTCAAGAAGGACAAGCACACAGTCATGGTCAACCATCCCACTTTTCATCGTGCCTTGATAAGGAACTGACCGAGTCTGCCCGCATTTACAGAGGAAGAGGCGCGAGAGGCGGCGCAGATCTCGTATGACCGGATGCGCGAGGTACCATGCCTGTGGGCCAATTGCGGCGCGGTCTTGAACTCGATGTCGACGCTGCAGAAGCACGTCGTCCTCCACGCTGCGGACAACGCAGATTGGGTGCGTACTTCCCGTACTTCCCTTACTCTTAGCTTCCCTTCCTTCCCTTTATCATTGATCTATTGCCTCGCGGTGATATGTCCCTTTTTGCATGATGATCCATCAACTGACCGACGGATCCGGACAACTTGCAGGGCACGTACATGTGTCAGTGGCAGAGCTGCTCGCACAGGTTCTCGGATGAGGCGAAGCTCGCACATCATCTCCGGAAGCACGCCATGGTACCGCTCTTCTGCGCATACGAAGGCAAGTTTGCGCGTTACAAATCCATACGTTTCTCTCACATCTGAGCATCTTACCTCTGTGAAGGTTGCGATAAGAGCTTCAACACGTCTGAGGCATTCCTGGCGCACCACAAGTCCAGCAAGCACCGCGACGGACAACTTCGCAGAACATTTTTACCTTTTGCTCCCGACACTAGTCGAGAGCTGTCGCCGCTACCTGAGGTGCTCCCGGCGTATATGTCTGTGCCACGGCGCGTCGCGCGACATCCAATCTCTAAGGAGCGGCATCAATGGCTCGGGCCGAAGGTCAGTGTCCATTCCCACCTCTCTTATCCTTGCCAAATTTCTTGCCCTCCCAATTCCATTTCCCTGTTATCTCCCTGCCGCCCTATTTGCTCCTTGTTTCGACATCCCCCTTGCTTTGGCTCTGCATTGCTTCTCGTTCTATATTGAACGCTGACCGCGTGCTCGGTCGCCCTTTTCTCACCAGGTCCTCGAGAACATCACTGCGTTCAAGTACAGCGGTGGGCGCCACAAAGCTAACAAGCCCGCGCGGTCGCGCCGCCTCGCGGAGAAGGTCGCGGCGGCCGAGCTCGCGGGTGTCACGCCCGAGGCCGCGCTCGCGCAGATTAAGCGCTGGATTGACGACGAGTACCTCGCGTTCGCGGACGCGTACGACGCATCGCGCAGGCCGGGGCTGCGGTGTGCGGACATCCCGTCGCAGGAGGCGACGCAGATCATCGACCAAGGTTTGGTGCTGTGGGGCGAGGACGATGAAGAGATCCTTGAGAATGTGGAGGGACAGACGCGCTCTGAAGAACCTGAAGAACGTCCTGGATCCGAAGGCCGCGAAGACAGACGCGCTCCCAATAACGCCTACAATGATGATCTGGGAGAACTAGAAGAATCTCGGCAGATGAGTCTCGCACCTCCTACCGCTGCGACCACATTCTATGTCCAGAACACCGCCAGCGCTGATCTCGCTGGTCCATCTCGCACCGCCGACGGTAGTGGAGCGTCCGTAGCTGTCCTGCCGTCTGCAGCGAACGACAGCGAATACGGTGCGAACGCGGACCAGCTGGCAGAGAATGTCATGCTGAGCACGCTGGGTGATGGAGAGCAGGAGCGTGGGCACATTCACAAAGATGGGCATGGGAGGATGTCGGACGCAGTGATGTCGGTGGCAGAAGCCGGAGATGGTGAAGCCGCCGGGAGGCAGCGCCGATTGGAACTGCCCCGACGATCGAGAGTCGCCGTCGGCTCGGGCGTTGCCCGTGCGACCGATCATGCTGCTTTAGCTGGTGGCGGCGGCCACGGCGGGGGAGGGAGGGCGAACGGAGCGGTTCCGCGGGCGGAGGCGGGAGGCGTGGAGGGCGGAGGCCGGGTCCGAAGGGGGCCCGAGAGTTTGGGCAACGGCCTGGCAGGCGGCTCAATTCATGGCTGGCAGCACTCCGTGGCCGGTGTGGCCGCCGTCATCTTGACAAACACGAAGCGTACGGCACGGACTCGAAGGGTTGAATGACATGTACCAGATTGTAATAGCACGCTTGGGTTGAAATCGAAGCTACAGTATCCTCTGCGCGCAGGGTGTGTAGGAGAACATGAGAACAAATCGAATCGGGATGCACGACAGGTGGAGAGCGAGCTGTTGTTGGGATGTCGGTGATGGATGGAACTGGCTTGCGATGATAAACTGTAAGGGCTTCTGATGAGGAGAGGGCTGAGATCAACCGACGCCCAAGACGAGACGCGGTTGCGACCTCCCGCCACATCCGAGCAGCAATAGCTTTGGCTCATTCCTCTCTGAGCCTCCATCGCGACTCGGCCTCTGCCCGCGCAGTCCGCTCCTTCCTCTCCTTCCCATGCGCTTCTCCCACCCGTAAATGCACTCTTCCTCCTCCTCCCCGCCATCCGCCTTTCCCGCTGCCGCCGTCGCCGCCGCAACCGCACACGACGACCAGCTCCGCCGCGCCATGCAGTCTCTCCCCAGCCCCGGCTACCTTTCCGCCCGCTCCGCAGAGGTCATCCTCTCCGAGGTCCGCCCCATCAAGCTCAAGCTCGAGGCCCTCCAGGCCGTGAACGTCCTCCTCGACGAGTTCCTCTACTCAATCCTCAGCGCCTCTCGCTCCCTCGCCACGGATAAGCTCAAGGCGGCCTTGCTCAAGGTTCTGCCCACCTCTCTCGGCAAGGAGGCTCTTCTCGAGGCCGAGGTCGAGCTCAAGGCCTACTGGGAGCGCACCACGTCCTCCCGCTCCCCTTCGTCAGCGCGCAGTGGGGACAGCGCCGACTTTGATTTGCAGTGGTCGTTCGAGGTGCGCACGCCAACGCTTCCCCTCTTCCGCCCCGAGAGATATATACTCACACGTATGCATCGGCACCGCCTCCTCTGTGTGCGTGCGTGCTACCTGCTCTGTCCGCCCTTACAGCTCCTCCGTCTCAAATGCGAAGCCTACTCGACAATGAACGACTCGGACGAAGACGCGGAGGCCGAGACGCGGCTACAGCAGAAGATGGAGGCCGCTGGCTCTTCATCTCCGCCAAACCCGTCCCTACTGGCTCCGGCCGCTCTCTATCTCACGGCTATATTGGAGTACGTGCACATCTGTCTCGCCATGGCCGACTGACACTCACCCTGCTGCGCCGTCGCTACCCAGAGCCATCTGCGAGTGAGTAGCGTGCCTTCGCCTCCATGTGCTCTCTGCCCTCCCCTTCCTGACACCCGGTGCACAGACATGTGTTGTCCAATGTGAGCCGCGTCGCAGCGCGAGATAGCAGCCGCACACTCGCCACGGTACAAGACCTACTCACTGCGCTTTGTGAAGACGAGGGGATTTACGTTGCGGTGAAGCCCATGAAAGGTACACGTACCTCTCCCTGGCACGACCCTCGGCACATACTCATTGAACGCTCTGATATTCTAGCATTCGAACAGATAGAGTCACTGTCCAAAACCCAGCGTCCACGACGAAGCAAGTCGTTCTCTCGGAGCACTGACAAGGCGATGTCCCGCAACTCGACATCATCCCCCACGCCGTCGCGCACTACCCGCATGTCGACCGACTCAACAAAGTCGAACGCACCGACGGTGAACGAGTCGCGGCGGACGTCGATGGAGAAAGCCAGAGCCGTGAAGATTTTCCACAGTCGCAGCCTAAGCGACCGCGAAAAGCATGAGCCGGCAATTGCCGGACCCTTAGCGCGATCACAGAGCGAAATTGGCATCAACCGCGAGTATCCAGCTGAGTTCGAGGCGAGTGCCTGTTGCACCTTCCCCCATCATCTGCTGCTCTCTTGCTAACGACGACGTTGCCGTCGTTGTCTACAGGACGACGAGGAGCTCCAGCAAGAGTTTGATGAGCTCATGCGCTCTGGGGCGACGATGAAGGTCTCACTGACGCCGGACAGGCTCAAGAGCATGGAGGTGCGTGATTGGGCGCTTCTTCCCCTGGGGTGCGCCCTTCTTCTGACCGCACGGGCGGGTGATAGGTATACAAGCAGGAGAGGACCGACCGCGAACGTGGGGCCCGCCGGATCGGCCAGGGCTCGAGCACCTCCGCAACACTTCAGTCCACCGAAAAAATCGGCGATGGTGGCGCGGCGACGGGCGACGGAAAGCGGGGCGCGACAGCAAATGGCCGTCCGCCTCTCCGCCACGTGGACTCTATCGTCGAGGACGACGAGGAGTCGGGCAGCGCTGCGAACCACCAGCAGTCTTCTTTTCGTGCTCCTTCGTTCCAGTCCAACGCCGCCTCGGGGAGTGCCTCCGCCGCTGCGCGCATCCGCAACACGTCCTTCACCGCCCAGCCCAGCCCGAGCATGGTGCGGGCCAACGATCAGCGCCTGCGCGCAATATCCATCTCGAACGTCCCACACCCGCGCCACGAAGACGGCATCACGCGCAAAACGCCCGCGAAACCATCAATGGCGCAACGCCAGGGCTCGCAGAACGCGATGCCCCCGCCTCCGCCCCCGGCGCC
>CCBP010000016.1:16538-30108 GCA_000765035.1 Trametes cinnabarina
TCGGATGGCGAAGATGCAGGTGCGGCAGATGACCAGCCTGCGGCAACGGTGCCCGTACGCAGTCCAGCATCCATCTCCTCGCGCAATTCGGACACCGGGTCCACGGCGACGTCCCCGCGGAAGCCGCACATCTCGCGGCAGGCGCAGGACCTCATCGCGTTTCTCGAGGCGGGCCCGCCGGAGGAGCCCGCGTACAACACGAGCATGAACGCGAGCGTCATCTCGTTCGAGTCGAGCAAGACACGCTCGGGGCGGCTACAGCGCATGATGTCGCGCCTCACGCTCGGCGGATCGAAGGAGAGCCTGAATGGCGCGATCCCTGAGGAGCTCGGCGGGGGCGGTGGGGGCGGCTTCGGCTTCGGCTCTGGGGGTCCGAAGACGCCAAGGGGCCTGTCGCGGAAGAATTCGAGCAAGGCAGCGATGAACATGGGAGTCAGCACGCCGCCGCCGTCGTTCAAGGCGGCGTCGTTGGCGTCGAAGCGGTCGATCCCTGAGTACGTGGGCTCGCAGCCGTACCCGAACGTCATCGTCGCGACCCCTCCTCCCCGACCTGTGCTGCAAACGGCGGCGTCGATCCTCGCAGAGCCTGCGTCGACCACGTCCTCCTCGCACGGGTCTAGGGAAGACGTGTCTTCACAGGCACCGAGTCTCACGCGTCGGTCGACGAGAAAGGCAGTGCCCGCATTCGACGACTCTATCTCTCCCTCTAGCGAGAACGCCAACGGCCACCGCTACAGCTCAAGAGATCCTGACGGCGGTGCGAGCCCCACATCTCCTGCGAGCTTGGTGAGGAAGCCTGTGCAGCTCAATGGCTATCCTGTGAAGATCGACACCTCGGAAGCGTCGCTTCATCCTGGCAGCGTCAACTCTCCCGCCTCGGCTACGGAGCGCGACCGCAAATCGCCCCGCAGCCATGCGAAGGCGGAGAGCGGTTATGCGTCGCGATCTGCGTCTCGCAGCCCCATCACCCCCTCTGAGCGTCTCCCTCCTCACCCGGCGCCTCCTGTCGCACCTGCCATTCCTCTCTCAGACGTGGAGGACCTGCGCCGCCTGATGGCCGCCGCGACCTCCGCAGATGAGTGCCGGCTCCTCGTCGACATGTTCCTCGCCAAGAACGCGCTCCTGCCGAAGACAGACACACCAGCACCGGCCGCGGCGAAGGCGCCTGCCTCGACGCTCGAGGAGGCCCTCACCCTCGCGCGGCGGGGCGACGACGAGATTGAGCGCGGGTTAGTGGCACTGTTCTTGGGCGGCGGCGCGGGCGACGTTGATATCAGCGCACGTTTGCAGGACGAGCGCGGCCCCGGGGAGCGTGCGCTTGAGCATGAGCCTCGGCTGGGACCTGGACATGATCCCGTTCCCGCTCTCGCTCCCGGCGCCGATGACTTCGGCGGACGAAGGGCCGGCGGGCCCGCGCTCGTTGCCGTTTCCTAGGATGAGCATCGACCCGCACGTCGTCCGCTTGTACCGTATATATCTCAGCGGCCTGGGCTTGGACTCGAGTACGTAGCATCCTGATACCTGGTCTGCCGCGCCGCCTGTTGTGTATGCTTGGCTCCTCACATCGGCTGGCTATGACTGTGTGCGTACATATGTACGTGCGTAGCACATTGTCCTTGCTACACCCCATCCTACTCTCCACAATAGCTCCCCACCTCCTCTAGCTGTGCACTCGTGCTGTCTCATCAGTCTCCACGCACCTATCTCACATAAGTATATACTACCACCCCACACCCACGTTACCCGTACAGTATCGGCGTCTCATACCTGTTCCTGGCACACTGTATGCGCTCCCTCTCCTTCTCCACTGTGTCCTCCCTGGACGCGCCCTACTCGATCCTACATATGCGGCTCCTTTCCTCTCCTTTTCTTAGCGCGTTTTGGCCGTTCGTCTTACACGTTTCGCTCGTTTCATGTTGATACACCTTAATGTTATTGTAATCGTCGCAGTCCTTATATCGACCCTCGCACGCGGCTCACCGCAGCGTATGCGCGTTTTGACTGTCAATTGCTCACATTAAGGTGGTCGTTCTGATTAGGACATGTATTGCAATCGACGTGTACTTTTGTGCGCCCTTGATGGGCGCGAGAGCGAGTATCATACAGCGATCTATGTGGTGAGCGACAGCATAAACAAGAAACGAGCGATATCCCAAGACCCAGCGTTACTACCGAACCTCCAGCGACACCTTGATGCCCATGGACGCGAGCTCCGCGCAAAGGTAGCGGAAGACGTACGGCACGGCGATGATGTCCATGTCCCCGCCCTTCGTCGCAGGCCCGAGGACGTGCTGCGACGAGATCGCGACGCGGACGTCCGTGTCATTCGCTGGCCGCGCCTGTCCGTTCGCGAGTGCCTGTCTCTGGCGCTCGTCCTCCTCCTCCGCGGCGGCGCGGCAGACCCTGCAGTACTCGCCGCCGGGCCCGGTGGGCTTGAGCGAGCCGTTCGCGCCGATGACCATCTCGCCGAGCGTGACGTCGTCATACCCGAGCGAGATGAGGCTACCGCACGTGCGGCAGACCCACGCGGTGGAATAGTCGGAGCAGTTCATGAGGCGGTCCTGGAGGAGGAAGGCGGTGCCGTGCGCGATGAGCGCGTCGCGCTCCATCTCGCCGAAACGGATGCCGCCCGCGCGTTTGCGGCCCTGCGAGGGAGCGTGAGCGGGGCCGGCGGCGGAGGGGAAACGGAAGGTGCTTACCTTGACGGGCTGGCGCGTCACCGGGTCGACGGGCCCCGTCGTGCGCACCTGGAACTTGTCGAGCACCATGTGGCGCAGGCGTTGGTAGTAGACGCAGCCGATGTAGATGTCTGCTGCGAACTCTTGGCCGGTGATCCCGGAGTACATAGGCTCATTTCCGTAATAGTTGTAGCCCGCGGCGAGGAGCTGCTCGCCGAAGTATTCGATCGCCGTGTCCTCTTCGGTGAATCTAGCAGATGGAGTGAGGATACACTTCGAAATGATTTCACGCACAGTACTTACTGGAACGGCGTGGCGTCCTGAGCGAGACCGTGCATTGCGCCCGCTTTGCCCGCCATACTCTCGACTAACATACCAATAGTCATACGAGAAGGAAACGCGTGAGGGTTGATGATGACATCAGGCTGCATTCCGCTCTCCGTGAACGGCATGTCGATAGCGGGCCATTTTTGCGAGCAGACACCCTTTTGCCCGTGTCGCGACGAGAACTTGTCACCGATAACGGGCGCACGGGTGATGCGCAGTGTAATGTTGATCTTCTGTAGCTCTTGGTCGCCAGCGTCGCTGCCTGAGAGTGGTATGTGAGCCAACTGATGACCTGCGATCGAAGGGCGCGAACTTACCAATGAGTCGGACGGTATCGACGTACGCCACTTCATCACCCTTGTACTTGGCGAACTTTGTCCGGCCGGTGGTGTCATCCACATAGGCAGCGATGTAGTCACCAGGGTTGAGCCTCGCACCCACGCAAGGCAATCCATCCGGGTCGATGTGTTGACATGCCGGATGTGCCCTCGGACCATCCGTCTTGATCTCGGGCCCGAACCCAAAGTGAAGCGTGGGCACAGATGAGACTCGCCGAGAGCCGGTGAGCTCCTGGAGATCAACCGTGTAGGATTTGTACACAGTACCGTACGCGAAGCCACGTTCGTGGGCGGACTTGTTGAGGATCATGGCATCCTCCATGTCGTAGCCGGTATAAGAAATGACCGCGACGATGGCGTTCGTACCGTTGGGGAAGGAGTCCATGCCGTATGTGTTATGGAGAGCGGGTCGGACGATGGGTGACTGGCCGGTCTGGAGGCGGTACAGCTTGTTGTCCGTTCGGTGCTGAAGGGCGGTCGCCGGCGTTCCCATCGTTTGCTTACCCATCTGCATACGAGAGGTGAGTCATTTCATCCCATGCCCTGTCCTTGCACTGACCTGACACTGGTAGATATTACGAGGACTCTGAGAGTATTCGTCAGTTCAGATGACAACGTGACATGGGTGACGGGTACTGACTTGGTTGAAGTCCGAGAACGGCGTGAGGTTCGCAAGGATAGATAGGAAATTGGTGGGTGAATGCTCGACGTGCGTTGAGACGCCGTCCTCAATTTCCGCAGGAGTACATGCAATATCCATGTAAACCTGCTCGAATGAGCCGATTTGGTCGTCCTTGCCATTCACAAGGTACTTGACCGGCCTCATCATACGAGCACGCGACGAGAAGAGGTAGAGACCAGGGTACTGCCCACCCTGAGATACAGGCACAAGACCAATTTCCAGATCTAGCGGGACGTTGTGCTTGCCTTCCGTCTTCCATATCCGGAGACTGGTCGCGAGCTGCTTGCAGACCGCAGCAGGGGCCCAACCAATCAGTCTACCATCGAGCTGGATGCAGAGGTTGCGGCGGCCATCGATGGAAGGGGTGAATGCTTGTGTCATGCCATGAGCGGCAAGAAGAGCGGGAATGTGGGCGACGGCGAGAGGAGCAGTCACGATGCGGCAAGTACGGGAAAGGTGGTTGAGAAGACCGCATGGGGAACCATCGGGGGTATGTACAGGACAGAGAAATCCTGCACAGAAGATGATCAGGTTCAGAAGCGACTCTGGAGAGAGACAGTACGTACCCCATGCTTCAGGCAGGAGTTTTCGGACAGTAGTCGTCTTCAGCTCGGCAAAGAAGGCGCCTCGATGGATTGACCGGAAGTGACTGATATATCGCATCCAGTTGAGTTTCTCAGCGACAATAGTGAAACCAGACGCCTGCTGGAGGTCGAGACCAGTGGGGGAAACGAGGTTGCCGGTAGCAAGGAAATTGGACATCTTAGCACCGATGTCATAGTTCGTGCGTTGCAGAACCTTTCTGATGTAACGCTCTAGTGCGGCCAGATCAATACTCACAAGCACGGTTCACTGAGGAAGAAGCTCACTATCGAAGAAGTCCACTGCAGGATTGCTATTGCGGACGTCCATGGCGATGCCCTCGCGGAATGCGTTCAACGCTTCCTCCAGTCGCTCCTTGATGATCATCCCATACAGGGTTCCAGGAAGCAGTACTTCTTGGTGTTGGGGAGAATCAGGGTTGTCAACACTGCAAGACTTGAAGACCAACGCATAGAGTTTCCTCAGCATGAAACTGACAGGCGGGATTCAGCGAGTAAAGCATGGAACCTGGAGCAAGGGAACTTACAGGAGCATTCGGAACTTGTCCCTGGGGTTCCGAAGGTGAACAAGAACTACTTTATTGATTAGCCACACGCCGATGGCTTGGTTGGTCCAGTCCTCTGGCAGGTTGACGACCACCCGGAACTTATCCCCGAGGTACTGCAGACACTGGTCACCAGTATAGAGTTGGTACATCTTGAAGCTACGAAGAAGGAGCTCGACGCGGTCGGAAAGGAAAGTGTCCTCGTAGTCCTGCATCATGACGCCTTCGAAAATCTCTTTGTCTGACGCAGAGACGAGAGCTTTGAGGATAAGCATGATAGGTATGACATACTCCTGCTTCCGCCAACTGAACCGGAGCATAGCACTGCCATTGGAGAGGTAGTGCAGGGTGTTCGTGACGCTGGTTTGGTCCGGGCGGACACAGCGGATTTGGACTGCGTAGGGAGTGTACGATGGTCCGCGGTTCACGAAAGAGGGCCGGACGAGGGAGATGACATGATGACGTCGGGGTAGAATGAGGTAGCGGATTAGACGTTCGTTTCCGTTGATGATGAAATATCCACCGAACTCCTCCGGCTCCTCGTGATGCTTCACGAGCTCCGCCGAGGACATTCCACGCAAATTACATCGCGCGGACTGTGAAGAGCGAGCAGAATGAGCATCACATATATATCACAACGAGGTCTTAGGAAACATACCCGGACCATGATGGGGAGGAGGCCGCAATCTCTCATTTCGACTTCGACCGGTCCGTCATTGACTTGCCAGCAGATTTTAACCACCATACGGCCGCGATATGAGGTGAGGCGCTCACGAGCCTGACGATACACAACGAACGCGTGAGCTTTTGGTGAAAGCTGGTGTGCCATGTCGTACTCACCTCAGCAGGGTATACTCTCCGTTCCTTGGCTTGCGTATCGCGTTCGGATACCATCGGTCTGCCAACGCTGACTTGGTCATACCACACTGGAACGGAGTGAATAATGTACTCTGAGCAACTCAAACGGATGCACCCACTGGTAAGCCGGTTTCCCCACCCTCGCTGACCACTTTCCGTGCCCACGTCTCCCCGGCCATCGAAGACCACACGCTTTCCAATCTCTTCTATGCCAAGATGCAGTAGACCTCGCCCGTCTCCATCGCCTGCAGGAAGTCCAGAATCGTCGAAGAGGGCATTGAAGGATTCGATGTGAGGGGTCACAAAATCATTCAATATCGGTACCACAGCCTCCTTTTCCGGCGGGTTTTTGAACCTGCGCTCGCGCTCGAGAGTGTTGAAAGTGCTCTTGACCCGCTGCGCTGAGCGCAATGAAGCGTCGGGCATGGTGAGCAGCGGGAGAGCGTGTACGGGCCGAACGAGACGAAGCTCGAGAACGGGAGAGGTCGAGCCTGTGAACCGGGCGCTTCTCACAAAAAATCAAGCGCCTGGCGCGGCTTCGCGGAGTAGACGCGACGCGGTTCGATCTCCGCTCGAACGTGGTGACCGCGCTGCAGCATCATAGACGCCCGCACACAACAAGGCCCAGTGCCCGCAACGATTGTGCACCCGTCCTCCTCACCCTCACCCTCGTCCTCCCGCCCCCACCGTCCGAAATGTTTGGCTCATCGTGGGCAAATCCTCAGCAGAACCAACAAAACCAGCAGCAGCAGCCAAGCGCGTTTGGTCAGCCGTCTGGCTTTGGAGGTCCAAGCGGTAAGCAGCTTTATTGTGACGGCATGTTTCTCGCGCTCTATAACACGCCAACCCTCTTCGCGCAGCGTTCGGCTCTGGCAGTGCATTTGGTCAACCACAACAACCACAGCAGCCACAGGCTAATCCGATGTTTGGCAATCTGGGCGGGACGAACACGACTGGAACGACGGGGTCGGGTTTCGGTGAGTGATACCTCCTTTCCAGGCGTGTCTTGCCCTTGCCAGGCGCAGCTCATCCAGCTTGTAGGTGCATTTGGATCGACAAACGCGTCCAACACGGGCGGTGGTCTGTTTGGTGCGCCCAAGCCAGCCACTGGGTTTGGCGCGTTCGGTGGAGGAGGATCGTCCACATTCGGGTCCACGACAACTGCAACACCTGCTTTCGGTAGTGGCGGAGGCGCGTTCGGGAGCACACCGGCCGCGCCGAGCACAGGCACGGGCACAGGGCTGTTTGGTGCTCAGCCCTCTGCGAGTACGGGCGCGTTTGGTGGTGGTCTGTTTGGTGCAAACAAGCCTGCTACTGGCTTCGGAACTACACCTGGTGAGTGTAGATTGTTGCGTGCGATAATATTTACTTCTGATCCACCGACCTCCAGCAGCACCCACAGATGGAGGCGCTCCAGTCACCACGGGAACCGCCAACCCACCGTTCACTCCATACACGGAGAAGGATAATATCAACCCGTCCCTAACGCTGCAGTATCAGAGCATCACCGCTATGCCACAGTACCGCTCAGCATCATTCGAAGTGAGTTTCCTGTAACGCGTCGTATGTCATCAAATCCAATATTGTGTGATATGTAGGAACTTCGTTGGCAAGACTATCAGCAAGGCCGAAAGACGGCAGGCTCCTTCGGTCAGACTTCGTTCGGCGCCCCCGCTCAGCCTGCACAACCCTCTACTGGTTTGTTTGGGCAACCAGCTGCTCCAGCGGCGACTGGCACAACTTTCGGTGGCTTTGGAAACACGAGTACTACTGCTCAGCCGGCTGCGCCTGGCGGCTTCGGTGCGTTTGGTCAACCGTCCACAGGTACCAACACTACGGGTACTGGCTTGTTTGGCGGCAGCGGAGCCTTTGGTCAACAGAATCAGCAGCAGCCACAGCAGTCGACCGGCTTTGGAGCCTTCGGCCAGCCGCAAAATCAACAGCAGAGCGGTACTGCTGGAGGTCTCTTTGGCGGAGGGGCGTTTGGGGCCAACAACCAAGCCAAGCCTGCCTTCGGTAAGTGAGTTTTACCCGATGGTTCCCATCAACTAACAACCCTTGCACAGGCACTGGGACGACCGGCTTTGGGACGACTGGGGGCGCTTTCGGCCAGACACAAACCAACACTACTCAGCCAAGCACCAGTGGTCTGTTTGGATCGGCCCAACCCAATACTACGGCTTCTGGTTTTGGTACTTTTGGTGAGAATGACCGGTTGATTTATACGCAGGTTCTGTGTATTCACCCTCTACAGGTACCAACAATAATGCGCCCAAACCGTCCCTCTTCGGGAGCACAACCACTACCCAGCCCTCAGCGACAGGCTTCGGTGCTTTTGGTGCCCAGAATCAAACACAGCCGCAGCAGGGCACTCAGCCATCTGGTGGTCTATTCGGAGGAGGTGGAGGACTGTTTGGCCAGAACCAACAGAACACTCAACAACCGCAACAGCCGGCGACTGGTCGTAAGTGACTCTACATGGCATTCAGTTATTTATCCTGAAATGCCCTCAGTATTCGGTAGTACCCAGCCTTCTCAACAACAGACCGGGGGAGGTCTGTTCGGAGGCGGTGGAGGTGGTCTTTTTGGCAACACCCAACAGAACACCCAACAGGCACAGCCACAACAGACCCAGAATTCCTTTGGGAGTTTATTTGGCGGTCCGAAGCCTGCCACGACTGCCACTCAACCCTCAGGTGGTCTTTTTGGCGGTGGATTCGGTACTTCCAACACCACGCTCGGTCAGCCGCAGCAGAACCAACAAACGACCGGCGGTCTGTTTGGCTCTACCCTGGGCCAGCAGCCTCAGAATCAGCAACAGAACACAGGCACGTTCGGGACTGGCGGGTTGTTCGGAAAACCCGCTGCACCAAATCTGGGTACATCGATGTCCAACGGCCAGCAGCAGGGCGGTCTCGGCTCCTCGCTCTTCGGCAACAGTACTCTCGGGCAGTCAACTGCTAATATGGGCGTCTCCACCCTAGGCCAGTCACAAGCCCCTTTGACTGCGTCCATTGCTCAGCCCATTGTCGCTCCCCTGCCGATATTCAGCATGTTGCCGCCAGGACCTCGCGCTGTCACGCTAGATCAGCAACCGAAAAAGAAGCCCGGCTACTTCGTTGACGTGCCCACCAGATCTCCCGTACCACCACTTCAGCTCCGCTACGCTCCTGCTGGAACGAAGCTGCGGGGCTTTGGTTCCACCTCTACACCACCCGGTGCAAGCTCGAGTGCGCTGGGGGGCAGCTTGCTCTACTCTTCTGGCAAGCCCAACGCATTGTCGCTCAGCAAGGCGTCGACGACGAAGAGTCTACTGGGACCCGACGCCTTCTTGGGTAATGGGGTGTCGAGTCCGTCGCTGGGCAGTGGCGGGCGGCAGAGTGTGAAAAAGCTCACTCTGGACAAGAAGGTAGAGCCCGCCGACCTGTTCAGCAAGTCAGGCAGCGGGCCTTCTTTCAGTCCCGCACTGAGCATCGCCGCGCGTGAGAAGGAGGCTGCGGCTGCGAATGCCTCACACGCCGTCGCCCGCGTCGACTCTCCGACGCCTGCAGCTCGCAACGAACAGGCAAAGAAATCGACGAACCGCTTTGCCGCGCAGTCTACGAGCGAGATACTGGGTGGTTCGCCGATCAGGCCGGCTCCTGCCCCATCTTCTGCCCCATCACCGGCCAAGGGCCCGAAAGACCCCTCCGAGTTGCAGGAGGGCGACTACTGGGTGAAGCCTGACCTTGAGACGCTCAAGAAGCTGGGCCACGACGAGCTGATGTCGTTCAAAGGTCTCACTGTCGGTCGCGTGGGCTATGGGCAGGTCACGTTCCTTGAGCCGGTCGACCTCACTGGCCTTCCGCGGTTGTCGAGTTTGCTGGGCGAGATCATTCGGTTCGACGACAAGGAGTGCACGGTGTACCCCGACTCGGACGACGCGGACAAGCCTCCCGAGGGCACGGGGCTGAACGTGAAGGCGCGGATAGAGTTGCTGCGTTGCTGGGCGCTGGACAAGGCTACGCGCGAGCCCATCAAGGATCGGAACCATCCGGCGGTGCAGCGGCACTTGAAGCGGTTGAAGACGATGAAGGAGACGCACTTTGAGGATTTCGACATGGAGACGGGCAAATGGACGTTCACGGTTGACCACTTTTGAGCGTGGCCACTAGTCAGAGGGTTGAGTTGATGGGCTAAATGACCCTTGTTCTCTGCAGTTATATACGATACCGGTGTCTCGTTCTCGTCTCCTACTCTCCGCTATGTCTTCACGCCGATGTTGTTTTCTTCTGCATGTATCCTCGTAGTATATGTCGCGCAATGCAATGCTTGTGATCGCCGGTTGAGATCGACGTGTCCAATTCAGAAGCTATGGGCGCCTCTTTGCTTCTATTGTGGATTATGGGCGCTTCTTCCGCCAAGTCTGTTTGGTCACCGCGGTCGACTACAAACTGCTGCTCTAACGAAAGGATTCCACTCTTGGCTTACTCGTTGTACTCTAGCATTGTTCACGGTGAGTACAAGGCCTTACCATGCGGAGGGCTAGGTGCTCTTCTATTACGCTAACTTGACTTACTCGTCGATCGCTAGGACGTCACGAGCTAGTACGACTCACCTGGTGCGTGCGAGTTGGCCGCTCTCCGTTCTCCCAGCGTTTTGAACGAAGCCATGCGCGTGACAGACTGTATACTAGACGAAACCACGTGCTATTCATTTCAGACTCATCATCGACACGTCGCGATATAGCAAGGCTGCTCTCGGGCGAATATGATGGAAGACAACTCGTCGGAAACCTCCCCCTCTCCATCTCCCATCGAAACCCACCCTCGCTCCCGCTCTAGCAGTGAGCAGCTTCCTCGCAAGAGACGGTCCAAAGATGGCGCATACTCGACCGCGTCTTTGCGCGACGTCGCTCGCGTCCTCATCTCTCGCGAGCGTGAAACGAGCGACCTGAAGCAGACTCTATACACCCTCAGCGATCAGCTCAAGGCCGAGCGTCAGCGTGCGGACGCTGCGGAGAACAAAACCCGCGAGGTGCTTTCTCACTTCAAGGCCGCCACTGAGGCGAAGCTCTCGGCTGAGCAAGAGGCGGCACGCGCGAACGAGGCCTTGCGGCTCTACAAGCTACAGTATGAGAACGCAGTGCAGGAGCTTCGGCGAGCGCAGGAGCTCATCAACACGCTTGACGCGCAGAGAGTAGAGGCGGAGGAGGCAGCCGCGAGGGCGCGCAACATGGCGCGCAAGGCGAAAGAAGAGGCGATCATCATGTCAGCAAGGGAGGCCGGGCGGAGACAGGGTCTTGAGGAAGGTATGGCCCAAGGCAGGATCATCGGTTATGAGGAGGGTCGTGCTGCAGGCTACCAGGACGGCTTGGCGGACACGGAGCGAGCGTACACAGAGGCTGCTTTGACGGACCCCTACATTGAAGATACCCCTCGCCAGCGCAGATACCAACCACCTAGGGTCTCTAGGCCATCCACCTCTGAAGACTCGGAGGACAACATCGGGCCAAATTATACCCAGGCTATGGATGACTCTCTGCCCGTCCCGCCACCCGTCACGATGCCTGCTCGCATTCCAACACCTGCCTCAGCTCCACCCATGCCGCCCAAAGAGCCCGAAGCACGACGGACACCCGCTTTTAATGCCATGATGTCTCCCTCGCACCCTGCTGTAGAGGTGCCACCAGATGTCTGGATACCGAAGATTGATGAAGACCAGCGCATACGCCTCCCTCCACCGCATGAAATGGGCCCGCCGCCGCCCGCGACGCCCTCTCCGCCACTCTCCGCAGTACTCAACAATGTAAAGAACATCGAGGAGCCACCTCCGGTGGTCATCCCGCCCCCACTGAATGGTATGAGGATGCAAGATGCTGAAGCCGGTGGCTCATCGCGACGGCCAAAGCACAGACGTCGGAACTCGAATGAGTCTCAGTCTACGACGATGTCGCAGTTTGAGATCCTAGGCCCGCCGTCTGCCTCAGCCACAAGTACTCTTAGAGGCACAATGAAGGAGCGCCGTCCCGTACTGAGCGCAATCTCCGAGGAGCGAGAGCGCACGTCCTCCGTATCCTCCCCTATATATGGAATGCCAAACGTACGTGATTATTCGTTATGACTGACTGCCACGGCTCACAGGTGATTCTTCTCTCTATATTAGCCATCTATCCAGAGCCTGCATATGCCGAGTCATGCTCCTCAAATGCCTACTCCTAGTCCAGCAGTACCCATGCCATCTCCACAGCCGCCACCTCCAGGACCCTCATATCCTACCCCAGACAGTATGGGCCGGCACAGGAGTACAGAAAGCCTCACTCGTTCTAGCGTAACGGACAACAGATACCCAGCACCCGAACAACGCTCGCGCTCCCGCGCGGGCTCCGCGGATGAATACTACCGCAGTCGAGCTGGCGATAATACCCCTCGTTATGCCGGCGTAGATAATCTGTATCGGCCTGCTGCACCGGAAGGTGCGTCTTGTAATGACAGAGGAGAAGATCGGCCGCGCTCACCTAGACCAGACGAGCGCAGTAGGAACTATGGTAGCGCCGACAGTGGATCTCGCTCAGGTAGCGTGCGGGGTCATCCCAGTCGAGACAACCTCACGCGAGCTAGCTCCAGAAGCGATTTGGGACGGGGACCTGGCGTGGATAATAATATGCGATCGCAGAACATCTATGCGCCGCCGAGGTCTCCGAACTCGTCGCCAGAGTCACTTACTTCCCCGTCGATTGTCGCACCGACGCCGAGCTTGCGTCCTCCTCCGCAACAGCCACCCTCAAACAGAGGCAGTGTCTCGTCGAATGAGATTAACTTCACGATTGTGCCTCCTGTGAGTGGTTTCCTGCCTTCACACGTTGGTCAACTCTTATGTTTCTTTGCAGTCTCGTCCGGAGTCGAACATCTCGCGCATTGATGGCGAGGCAATGGGGTCTTTCCTTAGCGCTGAAGATGCAGAACGTCCCTTGCCCCCTCTTCCCTCTGAGGGTGCCGCAGATACGAGCGGCCGGCCACCTGCTCCGTTTAACCCAGTCATTCCTCCTACCGTCATGCTCAGCGGCCCATTCCCGCCTCCTGGATTCGTACCCACAGGTCCGCCCTCCCCCGTTCCTGGTGGGGTGGGTTCTGCCCATGGTGGGAGCACGGTGGGTCCTGCTGGCGTCCCCCTCCCGCCATCCACTATCGGTGGCACGCCCTCCATCCATTCGGAAGTCCCTATCCCTGGTGGCTTTCCAGGGGCGCCCGAGGGTCCAGCTCCCGTTATCCCGCTGCAACTCTCGAGCAGCAGCTCCCAATCTGGGTCGAGCCGGCGGGCGAAGGAGCCATACTCGCGTTCCACGGTCAAGGGCCGCGACGACGACTCGGACTCTACGACATCTTCCGGCCTCGGATCGGCCGATTCGCTCACCACGCCGCCGCCCCGCGCTCGCAAGCTCTCCGGACGGTCGATGCCCGCGTATACGGCGGCGCCCCCTGCCTCCGAACGTGATCTACCCCGTCGTGCCGCCCACACCGCGCTCGTCGACGAGCATGAGCCTCGGTTCGCACACGACCCG
>CCBP010000016.1:31912-56754 GCA_000765035.1 Trametes cinnabarina
GGAGGGCGTGGCGGCGGCTTCGTTCGTCGAGGAGGGTTCAAGGCTGGAGGTGGTGGGTGCGGCGGGGGAAAAGGCGGAGTGGGACGTGTTTAGTGTCTGAAGAGGGGGAAGCGTGCCGATGACAGAGTACGACGTTGCTGTGGGGGTGGAGCTTGCGGTCTCTTTCGCTTTGCTCTTGCTCGTGGTGGACTCTACAGAGGTAGAGAAGCCGAGGAACGATTTGATGCCAGGGTCTTCCGGGGGGTGAGTAACGGCTGGAAGAGCGATGGCATCGGTGGGGTCAACATGGCCAGCAGCCTCTGGCTGCCCCTTGTCGTTGATGCCATCGAAGATACCGTCCAGGCCTCTTCTCCGAGCGCTAGGAGCAGAACCGGAGTCGTCCCGCGGGACAGCAAGAGCCGTGTTTACCATTACGACCGTGCAGATCACAAGGGACAGCCGCATCCTAGAACGCCAGAGCCTGCCAGCCAGTGGAAGACCAAGAAGCCAGAACCAAGCGGGAGTACTAAGAGAGGCACGAGTTGTGAGAGATAGCCCTGTGTACCGAGTCTGAAGGCCTATTAGTATCTTGCTGTGATGTCTTGACGCGTCTTGAAGAATGTATGTACAGCCTGCCAGGGCTTCAGTACTTCAGTGGTTCACTTCCAACCCAGGCGCGAGGGTCATTCAGACGCCCTCGATGGGTGACGCACGTGACTAATATCCAATTGGGCGTCTATCGAACCACACACAGGCGCTTGCAAGAGATGCCCACTGTGCGTCATTTGGCTCGACTAGATCAAGCACAACTCGATTGCTCGTGAACGGAACGAGGCTTGGCCAGGCTCTCATCGGCGTGCGGCAGCATCCATAAGAAGACTGCTCGACTGTTTGATTTCCCCAGCGACGAGCAAAACCGTGAAACGATGGCCGCCTCCGCGTACGAGATTTCGGTGGACGGTTTGACGTACTCGCACGTCCCCGACACACCGCCATCCCTAACGAACGTGAACATTCATCTACCCAAGGGTTCGCGCACCATTCTAGTCGGAGCCAACGGCGGTGCGTATCTCCTATGGCGTGCGTATGTAGCCGCATCGCTAACATTCGACGCGGTCACTGCAGCTGGAAAGTCGACGCTGCTGCAGATCCTTGCAGGCAAGCGTCTGATCTCTACGCCGGGGACGGACGTGCGCATAAAGGGCCGGGACGTGTTTCGCAGCACACCCGAGGGAATCACTTTCCTCGGCACCGAATGGTACGCCATGCATACCGCCCGCAACCACCCAGACGCTGACCGACACGACCAATTCCACCATCATTTTGTGCCTCTGCCTCGGCCACCACCATCTGCATGACGCTCTTGATGGATGCGCGTTCCCAACAGGGCGATGAACCCCGTCGTGCGCGGCGACATCGTCGTCTCGGACTTCCTCAACTCCGTGGGCGGGTATCGGCACAAGGCGCGCCGCGACCTTCTCCTCGACATCCTCGACGTCGACCTGGACTGGCACATGCACCAGATCTCTGACGGCGAGCGCAGACGTGTGCAGCTCGTGATGGGGCTCATGGCGGACTGGGACGTGCTCCTGCTCGATGAGGTGTGCCATCGCTGCCAGGCGACGTCCCACGCAGGGAAGAGGATGAGGGCTGATGGCGGCGCGTATGCAGGTGACGGTTGATCTGGACGTCCTCGTCCGCAACGACCTTCTCCAGTTTCTAAAGAAAGACTCGGAGACGCGCGGCGCGACCATCCTCTGTCAGTCCCGTCTTTGCTTTGCGTCACTACCGCGATATCAGGCGCCACGGTCTGACTGTGGGATCTGACCGCGCTGCTTTGCAGATGCGACGCATATCTTCGATGGGCTGAACGAGTTCCCCACGCATGTCGCGCACATGCATCTTGGGACGTTCCTGATGGAGCCGACGCCGTGGCCCTTCGCGAATGCGGCTGCCGGAGGGGTCACGACGGTGGATCTGGGCCCCAACCCGTCGCTGTACGCTGTTGCGCTGCAGTGGCTGGCGGAAGACCGCGACCGCCGACGGGCGCTGGAGAACGGGGGACGGAAGCGGAGGGGCGCACGGAGGGACCATGTAAGTGGTTTCAGAGCAGGGCATCGGTTCGGCAGTGCGCTGATGAAGTCGAGCTGCTTTCCGCGCCTGTGTTTGTTCTGCACAGGTGCCCAGCGACTCGGAAACGTTTTACAGAAAGTGAGTACTAGAGCGCGGGGGAACACCGACCGCCGGTGGAGGCTAATGCGCGTGTTGTTGGCAGATACGATTACAGTCACTGAGAGATGGCTGGCGTCTCTTCGACTGGAAGGAGGCAGCGAATTTCATCTAAATGTGTTGCCGGACCTCGCGTTCGACCGGAGATCTGAAGGTTCGCATCGAAGGCTCGAAGAGACGATGATTGGGCGGGATTTTCTCCCTGTTCAACCTGGGAGGGCCTCATGGACGTGCTACGAGCTGTATCGCTAGAGAGGAGTGTATTGTATTGCTCAACCAATGGTATACCACGGACTGTGCGTTCTGAACATCGTGTATGGGGTGTTGATGGAGGCGACGGCGGGCGGAGGAAAGAGGGCCTGGAACGGGGGTGACTGTTACGGTGTGTGACAGGAACGGGTGGAAGAGAGTGGCTGGGATCGCTCGCGTCTTCCTTCGGTCGTTGCTGCGTCGACGGCGGACTCCCATCATCCTCTCTTCCTCTTCCTCTTCCTCTCCTCCACTCTCTTCGCACCGTGCTGGCCATCGCAGGGCGCGACTTTCCCCTTTTCTTCGTTCGTCCGTCCAACAACCCTCACGCTCGTTTCCTCTCATCTCTGCTCTCTCTCACATCTCCCAGCTATGTTCGAGTCTCGCCCGCACCGTTTCTACCCCCGGCAGTCCTCGAACGCGACCGATGCCAACGGCTGCCTCATCTGCGATGACACCCCGCCCCAATGCAACTGCCCTTGGAACCAGGAGTGTATCATCATCAACCGGTATGCCCTCTCCCATATCTTATCCTGCTCAGCCCGTCTCACCACGCGACCCCAGCGATTGCCATACCTGCCCCTCATCACAATGCGTTGCCAATACCGACACGGGCAGCTCCAAGGTCGCAAAGGGAGGCGTTAGCAAGGGTGCCGTTGCAGGCGCGGTC
Organism: Trametes cinnabarina; assembly: GCA_000765035.1. Taxonomy (NCBI): domain Eukaryota; kingdom Fungi; phylum Basidiomycota; class Agaricomycetes; order Polyporales; family Polyporaceae; genus Trametes; species Trametes cinnabarina. The sequence goes on from CCBP010000016.1 coordinate 35,040, forward strand.
GTTGTCGCCATCGTCCTTCTGGCCGCCGCCGTGGGCGCATACTTCTGGTACCGTAGGCGCCAACAACGCCTCCTACAGCAGAACACCGCCTCACAGGGCGACACCAAGCCCGATGTGCCTGCTCGCGCAGAGGACGTGCTCAACAGGCCCGATCCCAACGAGAAGCCCCCGTCGTCGCCCCCGCCCCAGCTCTCGAGCATCAGGATCTACTCCGGCGGTTCGCACGGTATGATCAACCTCGACCCCGCGACATCCGACGCAGGCCACTCCGAGTATCAGTACCACCAGCAGCAGCAACACCCTTCTCACCGCGGCTCCGTTCAGTCCAATCCCTTCGAAGACAACCATTCAATCCAGACCACCTCCACCGGTGCCCAGTCCAATGTCATCCCCATCGCCCTTGTTCCTCCCCGCTCAGTGGGCAACTCGTCTGGCCCCTCGGGCATCTCGCACTCTCACGATAATCACCATGCTGCCCACGCCCGCCCCGATGTCAACCTGGACCATGTCAACGTATCGAACGACTCGCTTAACCCCCGGAGCGTCGCGTCTGGCCGTGCGAATGACAATAACAACACGAACAGCAACAACCGCAGCTCGTTCATGACCACCGGCAGCTTCTCCAGCGATTTTCTCGAGACCTCCGTCATTGTCACGCCCACGCGGGGCACTGTCAAGCAGGTCGTCGGCGTTGCCAAGGCCGAAGTGCTGCGCACCCCGCCCAGCGACTCGCTCAGCCGTTCATCGACCATGTCCAAGCAAGCACGCTCGCCTCTCGCTGCGTCGAGCTTCGGTCCGGCAGATATCATGCACGAGGTGCAGGAAGAGCAGGAGGTCACCGTTCCCGCGAACCCCTTCTCAGACACCAACTCGCCTTACACCAGGACCTCGCCCACGCCTTCCGCGACCACGTTCGGCTCCCCTGAACCGTCGCACGCCTCGTACAGCCGCCAGGAATCTCATGCCGACTCCCCCGCCAGCTGGTTGCAAGAGGACCCGGGCCACTTGTATGGCAACAACGGATCCGACAGTCGCCCCGCGAGTGTATACACCCAGGCCTCCGCGATCGTTGCCGATATCAGCAGCGCCAAGCGCGTCCACCTTGGCTTCGACCAGATCCAGGCCATGCCCACGACCCCGCTCAGCGCCGCGCTCAGCACGCCTCGCTCGCCGTACCGTATGACGAACGCCAAGCTTGCTCTCCCGTACGTCCCACCACGGCGCCGCATTGACGACCCGGTGGCAGCGCCGCTGCAGGCGCTCTCGCGCAGCAACAGGCTCGTGCCTTGCAGGATTTGGGTGCTGAGACGGGCAAGAACCGCATGTCGATGGCGTCCGTCATGACGACTTCTACACGCGCCGACTCGATCCTCGAGAGCTTCCCATTCGTGCCGCCGTCGCCGATCTCGAACCGTCCTATCCGCACGCCGCCGCGCTCCCCCTTGCGCAGCAGTCGTTCGCCAGCGCGCAGGATGAGCATCACGTATCCGCATCGGAGACTGTGAACCGCGCTCGCGCGTCTGCCTCTGCCTCTTCGACGCTCTCAGGCCTCGTTCCGCCGCGGAAGACGCATGCGATGAGCGTTGCGTCGCAAAGCTCGTCGGTCAGCACCGGCCTCGGCTCGTTCCCCTTCCACATCGACGCCGGCGTCAATCCCTCAGCATCAGCGTCTACGGCGGGCACCCGCGCGGAAAGCACGGCGTCGTCAGGCATGAATGCGCCGCCCTCGGCGTTCTCGGCCACGGGCAGCGACGGCTCGAGCATGCGGAAGCGCGCGAGCTTGGACACTCTCGCGCTGACAAGCGACCTGTCGTCGTACCCGCTCGGTTTCGACAAGACCAACGCGCCGCCCGTCCCGCAGGTACCCAGGCGGTGAGTGCGCGCAGCATCGCTGCGTGTCGCGAGTTTGGTGTACGAGTATGCTTGTTCGGACGTTGGTCGTCTTCGTTGTCGTGTATTGGAAAGACTATGCACTGCCCCACACGTGCCCACTAGCCCCCATCCCACATGCCCTCCATATTCTCCGCATTTCCTCCTTCACCCCGATTGCCCCTTGAGCCTGGTGTGACCCTGCTGCCTGGTTGATCCCGGCGGGACTCTTGCCTGCCTGTAGCGGCCTTCGTTCCATCCCACTGGCCCACGGGCCAAATATGTTCCCTGGTCTCGCCTCTTGTACGTCTCGTTCTCTCCTCCGCTCCCGTCCCGTTCTAAATCGCTAGACCCGGGCCTGCTTTCATCTATCTATCTTATGCGTTTCTTTATACTGTCCGTCTTCGCCTGACACTCCGCTCCCGGTCGCAGCAGCAGCACTTCTGATTTCATTCCACCGGCTGCCTGCCCGTCCCCGCCCATCCACCCATCCACGTCTCGCTTTGACGCCGAGCCTTGCTCCTTCCCGCTCGATACTGTCCACCCCGATTTGCCTTTGCCGCTTTACCCTGCCTCCGTCCCTTCCCTTCCCTCCTCTTCCCTTCCCCTTGCTCATCTCATCTCCCCGGTCTGTCTCTAGTAGTCTCCCTCAAAGGCGGCGGCGGGCGGGACGCGTCGACCAGCGCCGCAGCGTATTGTGGCCGCGACGGCGCGCCCACGTTCCTGCCGCTGCGCGTCGTATCGTCTCGTGTCAGGGTCGGTGCTCGGTGCTCGGCGTGTTGTGATTATTTATAAGTTACAGTCTGTCTCTGGCGTTCTCGGGCGTGTGGTGCTTGAGCCTTGCTCGGGAGCCGCACGTAGCGTGGATCGTACGTTGTGCATACGTTTCTGTGTGTTGTTATACCGGGTGGTAGGTGATATATAGCGTATCGGACGACCTCTCGACGTATACGTTCTGTTCTACACATAACATGTCCGTCTCTGAGCGCGACCTCGCTACATTCGTCTTCCACAGTCGCGAGAAGACCAGAGAAGCATTCGGTACACAAACCTGTTGCCACGCGCTCCCGCTGTTGCTGTATCTATGTGTACATTCCCACCGCACGCATCTTCGGGTTCGACATGCTGGATCGGTTAGTTAGTAAGGCGAAGCCGGGGACTACAGTTGAGTACATCCCGTGTGCTGGAGACCAGCGGTCGACCGGTCGTACGTCGAAATGAAGTGATCATTGTAAAGCAACTACAGTCCGCGAGCCAGCTTCACAAAACCGCGCGCGTCACTGGATACTGTACTGTACAAACCTCGGAGCAGGAGTCGGACGGCCGAACGTCGACGGGCCGGCCTACCAGTCGTGCTTGCCGCGATCTGCGAACGGGTCCGTGTACACGGGGAACAGCGGCCGCTGGCCGTGCGCCGCGTCGGACGCGGAGTCGGCCCTGGAGGTCCCGTTCGCGCTGCGCGAGTACAGGCTCGAGATGGGCAGCCACCGCGACTGCCGCTTGTCTAACACCGCGTTTGTCCCGGGCAGACTCGGAGAGACCGCGGTGCGGTTCAGACTGCTCTGGGACCCCTCGGCAGCAGCCCGCGCCTGGAGCCGGCGGCGGCGGGAGTACAAGAGCAACGCGATGGCGGCGGCGGCGGCTAGGACGACGAGCACGGGGACGACGACGGCTGCGGCGATCGCGCCCTTGCTAAGTCCCTTTCGGTGGTGGGATTGGACGGACGCCGCGCCGGACGGTTCGAGCGCGGGGTTGGGAAGCACGCCGCGCGGGGGCACGTGTGGCAATCGCTGCAGGTCCATCGAGTGTCCGTCAGTATGGCTGGGCGGGCGCCGGACGGGCGGGTGCGTGGGTGCGTGCGTGCGTGGCAGATGCCGGCGGGGAGGGACGCGATGCGCTTACCGGACGGTGACGACGCACTGCTCGTTCCAGGCGCAGTTGCAGTCGGGCGGCGCGTCGTTGCATATGGCGCAGCCGTCCGATGTGGTCGCGTTCGAGGACTCGCGGGGGTAGAGACGGCGGGCGGTTTTCCCGGGCATGGTGGGCAAGGCGGCCGGGATGGTCGACGGGGGCGCGGAGAATCGAGGAAGGAGTGGACGGGTTGAAGGAGGGTCGCATTGGTATCGATTGTTTCCGGGCGTATGTGACCCGTCGGGCCAGGGGCGACCTGCATCGGCGACTTAAGAAGGCGAGGGGCCGCCCGCAGCATCATAGGGCTGATAACGAGGTGGTTGGGCGCGACAACTGGGAACGAGAGGCCCTTGACCTGTCCGTGCCGTGCCCAGGGACGATCCGAGCGTGCCTTCAACGATTTGACCCATGAATGCTGCATCGACCTTCTTACGAAGCGTCGGCGGCATTCAGTGTGAAATGGGTGGGAAGACGGAGAGATGTGGCAATTGGAGTTTCCATAGGAGGTGGGTTCTTCTGTTCATGACAGATGCCATCCGTACGCCCAGGATGTCGGCAGTGCAGGGTTCATCTTGCACGGGAGGTGGTGAACGGTACCATCTCCCGACGCGTGGTGCTTCGAGCATACTGGGGACATGATAGCTACTAGATGACTGCGTCGGGTCTCCTTCTGTGATCCTTGCTGCGTCCTATGCAAACGCCAGGCTCCAAGGTATATGTCGTATACTACCGGTGGTATACCTGAATGAATCAGCCTGCGATATCAGTGTGGCCGGTGATGGAAATCCACCACACATGTGAACCTGCGGAGATGACCATCAGAGGATCTCTTTGAACACATCTCCCAGCGGCTCACTAGCACAGGCACCTCGCCGTTCGAGCAACGTGAACGCTGGAGCTTGAGCTTGAGTGGCCGCTGGCAGGGTTTAGCAGACGCTTCCCCTTACACTACTTAGCCTTGGTGAAACCTTCATTGTCGTCAAGAGGCCTATATACGCACAGAGATGTGACGGCCACTTACAGCTTCCTACCATTCCCCAGTAATTGATACGAACTTTGAGAGCATTTCACCGGTGAGGAATCTGAAGATGGACGATGCTGTGGAAGATCTCAATAACGCGATTGTTGACAATGATGGTCGACTGATAGTTGCGAGTAATGCGGCATGGTACAACCCTTGTAGCTGGATTGATATTCAAGTTGTGATGTTGAATCTAGAGCAAACACTCGGTTCCCAGTACGATGTGGGAGAGCTTCTGGGCCTGTTAACGCATACAATGGCTGAACCAGGTGATGCAATGTACCTAGAGCGGGCGCATGCAACCTTACTGTAGCCGCAACGGCCATGGGTGTGGTTGAGCGCCTACGTCGGGCGTTTAGTACAGTCAGACCCATTTTGGGTGAGCTGCTTCTTCAACTTTTGCTTCGTGCCGCATCGCTGCGGTACTCACTCCCACCCGACCCTTCCGTCGCTGCTGGGATCCTCTGCCGTTACGCCAAACTTGCACTCCTACGGAACTATCGAACGAACTATGGCGTCGCAACAGAAAGCGCCCGAAATCATCGACCTCACCGAGCCAGAAATCATCGAACTCAACTCGGATGGAGAACTGGTCTCCGACTCCAAACCCTCCGCGAACACCATCTCCGTCACATCACTGGCTCAGAGGGAGCAAGCTGAAGAGTCCAATGAAGCTCAGTCTGACCAGGCGAAGAAGAAGCGCAAGAAACGCAAGCGCAAACTCACGAGTGCGGCTGTCAGCGAGAAGGAGGAAGGCGAGATCGGCACGAGTAGCGCAGAGGTTTCTCGTCCACAATCACGCGGCAGCCCGGATACCAACAATATAGAGCTGCACATATCGACGGTACCAGAGGATGCCAAGCCTCCTTCCGCTGGTGAAGGGGGCAAGAAGACTCTTGTCGATCGGCTCGGCGAACCCGAGTCGAAGAATGCACGTCACGGAGGCCAGTCGCGCCAGGAGAAGCGCGAGAGGCGGGAGAAGGAAAAGCCGAAAGAGCGGAAACGTGACAAGGAGCGAACCAAGGAGCGTGAACGCGACCGCGAAGGCGAGCGGGACGGGAGAAGACGTAGCAGGTCGAGGGAGCGCGAGCGCGGCGCAGGCCGCTCTCGGAAGCGGTCGCGTTCTCGCGACCGCGAGAAACGAAGGAGGGACAAGACGAAAGAAGAAGTCTCCGGGGCGCCGTTGTTTTTCGAGGACGTGACGCCTGCCGACGTTCCCGTCGCGGTGAAGCCGCAAAGCGTTGGCGGCCCGTCGAACTCGGTACCGCAGGCGGGGTCCAGTACAAATGCGACGTCCGGAGAGAAGTCGACGGATGCGCTGCTGCTCCCCGCGCATGTCGTCATTACCGAAGGGGACGAAGACGCGGATACAAGCGAGCTGAAGGTACCTTCGCTGGAGGGCTCAGATGATGAGGATTATATCGACTATCTGGACTATGACGATAATCGAAGAGTACGGGATCATGTCATTCTGCTTCCCATCAATTTCTTGCTGAGCTCCTTGGCAGGCAGGCATGATCAGGTACTGGGAACTCGACAAGGTGGCTGCAGCCGAGACAGCTAAACCATCGCGATTTGTCTGCAAGAATTGTGGGGCGGAGGGCGAGCACAAGACATACGAATGCCCTGTTCTCATAGTCAGTATCGATTGTTGTTCCATCTTTTCTGTTCTCGCGTTGATGTGATAGCAGTGTTTGACATGTGGTGCTCGGGATGAACACTCTACTCGGAGCTGTCCGATCAGCAAAACCTGCTTCACCTGTGGTATGAAGGGACATATCAACAGGGTACGCTGAACCGGGCGTTTCTACCTTCTATGCAACTTAACATGCGTGTCATAGGATTGTCCAAATCGCGCCGCCACACGTGCAGGGGCGTACACTCATTACCAAGATTGCAACCGATGTGGTGCGCGTACACATCAGACGAACGTAAGCATCGAATGTGACTCGCCATCCTCTGCAACCTAACCTCTCATGCAGGAATGCCCGACTCTTTGGCGAATATACGAGTATGTCGGTGATGAAGAGCGTCAAGAGATCCTTCGCGAACGAGAGGCAAAGCGGACGCTGGCCCTCGGTCAAGGAGGCGAAGGTTACATCGCCACCGACGAGTGGTGCTACAACTGTGGCGGATGTGGTCACCTGGGAGACGTACGTTCATGCTATGCTTATAAATCAGGTTACGCATGTCTAAGACGAGGTTCACAGGACTGCAACGACCGACCGAAGCCATTCGACGCTCCGCGCGAGCCATCTGCTTTCAGCCTGTACAACATCCTCTCCGGCCCGTTCTCGTCCGAGGCTCCACGGCCGTCGAAACGCGTACCCCGCGACTGGGAGACGGCGTCCGCCTTCGCAGATGGATATGGGTTCGTCGCGCCCATGGACGTTGGAAAGCAGGGCCGGAAGAAGGAACGCGCGCGCTTGGAGCGCCGTGCGCGCGAGATAGAGGCGGACGAGGACGAGGACGACTGGTTTGGATCTGCGCGATCAAAGGGCCGTAATGGTAGTGGCGGCGGAGGCGGGGGAGCAGGAGGCGGTGGCGGTGTCGGTGGCGGTGGATGGAATGGCTACCACCGGAAGAGTCCACGACGCGACCGAGGAGGTCACTCGAAACCCAACAGCAGCGGCGGTGGTGGAAAAATTCGGTTCGACTTCTCGCACGCGTCGATGGACAGGGACGGGCGGGACCGCGATGGTGGTGGCCGGGAGTGGAAACGGCAGCGGGTGTCCTATGACGACTTGGCGGGGCCGCCGCCGAGGGAGACGGACTCAATGCAGATACGCGGCGCTGCGAAGAACGACCGCGATCCGCCGCGAGGACCGCGGTACCGTGGAGGCTACTCTAGATGATACTCGCCTGTATGCCGTATGTTCCCTCTGATTCGCACCGCTCTGAAAGACACGCTATCGAACCCTTTTGCCCATTGAGATGCAACCGTGACACAAACAAAATAACAAACGGATAAAAGCTCTATGTATGCGTGTGCTACGATGTGCTATGCGAGATGCGATATTGCTAATGAACTGTCCATGCGTTTCGTTACTGCCAACTTCGCCCCTGGATGCGCTGCCGGCTACCTTCGGAATGAACCGTAGTACTGAGGGGCCGGGTTAGAGACCGGAGAGTACGGCTCTGTGGGTCCCCGCTGCACAGGAGGATCGTGGGTCATGCGGAACTGCTTGACGCTATCAACGACTAGAACTGGCACAAACACCTGAACGAGAGCTTACCCGTCCATCAGGATCGGTGTAAATATTGGGTATCATCGTATGCGGTTGAGAGGAGATCTCGTTCGCTATGAAGGGGGTGAGCTTTGGTGTCATAGCGCTGGGCGGTAACACGCAGGGAACCCACCGCTATTGCGAACGTCACTGTTTTGGCTCCAAGCCCGGTAGTCGTAGAACTGCTGGGTGCTACTGGAAGCAGTAGGGGCCGGGAGTGGTGCGGTGTGCTGCATGTAGGTCACCGGGGGATGGGTGCTAGTCGACGAGGGATACGTCGCACGTCTCATCTTGGTCTCAGGCGGGGGTGACGCGAGGTTGAATGGCGCGGAGGCGGAAGCTTCCGCCCGTATGGAGTGCAGCATGATCTTGAGGCGGTCTTGCCAGTCGCTGCTTGGGCTGCAGAATGAGAGGTCGCCTATGCGAACGGGGTTATGAGCTTGCGACGCGCTGGCATGTACGAGAGACGCACTCTGAGCGTCTTGAGTGCTGCTTCCAGATTGTTCGGACATACTATCCCCTAAGTCTCCCGTGATAGAGGCGAGGAAGTCTTCCTTGGTCGTGCTGAAACTAGAAGAATATAACATTAGAGTAAGTCTGTACACCGTCGCGCAACAACGCAAAGGGTACTGACGGATGGTTCGTCCTGCCAGCGGGACCGAACGGTCCTACGTTCACCTTATTGATGATGTGGTTCGCGAGCCGGTCACGGGACAGGTCCTGAATAAGGCTGTGTGCTCGAGGGTCATCCGAACCAATAATCGTTCCTAATAGTGCCTCGACTTGATGAAGTCGTCGTTCGAGCGCAAGAATGTACCTTGGAGCCAGAATGAACGATCGAGCAATTGAGATGTAACGGCGGGCGCGTCTCGCACTTACCCCTTGGGGGGACCTCTCTTGTGGCTGGGATCTGCGGACAGGTAAGCATCGTCGCAGCAATGAGTGGTAGAAAAGAGCTTGTAGGCTGACCGGTAAATGTGCAGGCTGCAATGGTTACATGAGTGATAGAAAACGGCAAGGATAAACGATATGGCTCTTACACAAGCCTAATGCCGCACAACCGCGGCAGCTTTGCTGAGCGGAACCGCTCTTCGGTTTTTCACACTTGCTCTTCGTTCGACGACAATGGTCGCAAGCTAGATCGCTTCATCTCAGCATGGGAGGGATGGTGGCACGTCAAGAGTTATACTCGCCTCGAGTGCTTCTTCTTCGAGCTTTGGTATCCGCGGGACTTGGGGGTTCAACAGTAGACTTCCGGCTGTCATCATCAGAGAAGTCTGCGGCGTAGGCATTCATGGTAATGGTGGAAGAGGGAGACAGCAGTCATTCGCTCAACGTTAAGTCTATGTACATCTTGCTGACCTTCCACACGGCTCCAGGCACTCCGTGTGCTCGGGCTTCCATTGGGGACAGCCTCGCAAACGTCCCGCAGACGGAGTAGAATGTTCCAAGAGCACACCGGATAAAGGGTGAAACGCCAGGACCCTGCGTGATGGTTCTGGTGCCCCTTTCCGAGTCCGTTGGGGCTTGGTTTGGGGACGCGATTTGTTTTACGCCGGGAATGGCACCCGTATCACTGGGCAGTGACTTGCCGTACGTGGCACCATCACGTCACCAGTGAGAAATGTCCCAGCGCACTTGCGCTGAGTGTGCTAGCGTCAGTCCCAACTTCCGCCTGGACCTCGGGAAACGGAGGCAAATTTGGCGCGCAAGAATGCAGCTCCATACCTACTCTGGTAAGGTTGCGTGAGATATAGGGGATCTGATAAATATGGTGTTGAACGGAGGCAAAACCCACCGGAAGCGACATTCCTGCAACTAAATACCATTGCTGGTAGGCCGGCAGCATGTCATGCCGTGCGGTGACTTGGGCCGCGAATGTGGCATGCTCCCCAAAGCAATTCTGAAAATGAAAAACCGTGGCCGAAGATGTAGCAGCTTCAGGGGCACCGATAAAATCCGGCGTTTATGATCAAACCAGCATGATTGGAGAAGACATAGGTTTGGTCGAACTTCGCCATCGCGCATCCGGAACAGCAGATCGTGGCGATCTCAGTAACTTATGACGAGGCAAAGGGAGAGCTCCCTGCGCAAATAGTGTCCAGGTAACCTCGCCAAAGAGGGCTGGGCTTTTCAACACGCTGGTCCTGGTGGGTTGAGCCAGCAGAGTAGTAGGGGACGTTGTTGGTCCAGAGATTCCGGATCGGAAGTTTGAGAGCCTCGAGGCAACCTGGACTTCTAATGTGCTTACATAATGCGCCATACCCATTATGGCTCTAGCTATAGACAACACCCACGGATTCTTGCGCTCGGCTTTGGCTCTATCCTTCGTTCGTCGATCTAACTACCCTCTTGACGCGTTAGTAAGCTGCCGAAAGGATGGAACGGGAGATACAGCAACTTGTGGAAATGGTGACCTGCATTTGACGCGTTTCATGCGCCGTGCCACTGACAGGTGCGGTTACCGCAGGGCGCGACAGTCACGCAGGCCCGAGCCGCTCTCAAACAGCATAGAGATGTTATGGAGGCGGCAGAGAGAATTTTTGACGGCAGCTTTGACCATATCGTGGATGAAGATGGAGATGTTGCCATGTCCTCGTCGGAGACGGTGAAGCAGAAGCCGAGAATGATGGTGCGTCGCAGGTGGCCTGGTCCATTTCTACAGTGTCCCAACGTCACCTCATCAGACGCCCAACGACGAGGACGAATACGATGGCGGATCGGACGAAGGCGTGGATGAAGGAGATGGTTCGTCACCGACGCGTCCTCATCGTAATGTACGGGTTCGGATGGCTAACAGACGCGCCTGCCAGACGAGGACTATGCAGACTATGCAGATTATGATTACGACTCTGATTACGAAGAGAAGACCGGCCAAGGACATGGTGCTGCGGTGGATCCATATGCAGGTGCGTCCCTCCTCATGCCATAACGCGCCTGCATGAACCCCCTTCTAGGCATATTCTTCTCCAAGGATAGGCGCGAAGAAGTCATTGAGGTCGAAGAGGAACCTGAGATTGTCTCTATCACTGGCCTGAACGAGGAGGTTCCTGTGATGACGCAAGGCCAGTGGATGAAGGGCTGCCCAGAAGGGAGCGAGCAGAGTTTTCTGTTCAGCCTGTACCGCGAACTCAGCGAAGGGGAGTGCCCTTGTCCTCATGGCTGTGGCGCATCTGTCTCGCGACAGAAGAGTGACTTCTTTGCGTTGTTCGTGAGTAACATGTAATGCATTCGTCGGTTTACAACAGCTGATCGCCTTTCAGCCTACATTCCCTCAGTATGTCAAGCACCTGCAATCAATAGTGCCACGGTCCTGCAGTCGGTGTCAGAAGCAATTCTGCTTTGCTTGCGGAGAGTCGTCCACACCTAGCCATCAGAAAGTACCTGCCCCTCTTGACATTGACGCGAGCCTGTTCCACTGTTCAAATCTGCAAGGCGTCATCCTTGGCGTGGGCCTCGCCATGCTTGAGCAAGCATACCTAAATGAAGCTCAGGAACCTACGCCTACGCAAAAGTATGTGGGGAGGACGTCGAGAAAGAGGCGTAAGATGGAGATCCCTCATGTGATTCCCCCCAACGTCAATGATGACGAGGAAGATGACGAGGACATACACTACCCTGTACCGGTTCAGGGCAAGAAAGCGAAGCTTGGTACAGGTTACGCCGGCGACGCTAGGGAAGACGTAGGTTCACGCTCCGCCGACAAAGATGACCACTGACGAAGATGTACCCTAGATGTCAGGACAACTTGAGGCGCTGAATGCTCAACGCGCTAAGGACGAGAAGTTGGCAAATTTACTCACGCAGATACGCACCTTCCTCCCATCTGTCAACCGCGAAGGTGGCGGACATGCCAGCGATTACCTCGTTCACCCCACTGCATTGGCCCACCTCCGCCGGCGATTCAATTTTGTCAGCAGCCAACTCCTGCGTAACGATTCACTAACGGACATGTCCGACCGCTCCGTGTTGTACTTCGAGCTTTTCGAGTGGCTAGAGGTAGACTTGCATTCTCCCAGATTCTCATGGAAGTGCCTGATATGGAGGACCCCTTACAGACCATCTCTAGCCATGAGGCTCTCGCCAGCATGATGGCAATGCCCATTATGGTCGTGACGTCTGCGAAGGCTGTAGCTGCGAAGAAGTCCTCACCCAAGGGGTCGCCCCGCATACGCGAGCGCACCATCATCTACGAAGGCAGTTCCGGCCCCCGGGAGCTCCTGGAGGCTATTGTCATTCAGGCGCAGGCCGCGCTGAAGGGTTTAGAGGGTATGAAAGTGCCTGATCCGGAAGACGCAGAGATGTCAGAGGAGCAGAAGCGCATGACGGCTGATGACAAAGGCAAAGGGAAGGACGACGGCTCGTTCGCGTCGGAGGAGAACCGCAAACTCCTCACATTTTGCCAGCGGATCGTGAACACGGCAAAGGCTATCGATCGTTCGCTCGTCGAGACCAAGGGGAAGGCCTTCGTTGACCGGCTGCATGCCAGCCTCCCGAAGATTCCTGCTACTTCGACCACTTCAGAGGGAAGTGCCCTTATTGAGGTTGGCGACACTGAGGAAAGCGCAATGGAAGCCTACATCAAGTGGGCTAACCGCGTACGGTTTGAATATTGCGACCTCACTATCCCACCCTCGGGCGACAGTGGAGCTGAAGAGGACCAGACGCCGAACTATAAGTTCTATTTCAATAACGAAGCTCGCATGCTTGCGAACTCTGACATTCCGAAGAGGTCGTTGGCGATTGCGAAAGAGGTAGGGTCCCCATTTCACACGTACATATGCTTGCACACCAGCTGAGCTATGGTGTATGAAAGCTTGCCGTTCTTACCACAAATCTCCCTGTCGCCTGGAACTCTTCTATCTTTCTCCGCGTGGACGAGACCCGGGTGGATGTCATCAAGGCTCTTATAACCGGGCCAGAAGGCACTCCGTACGTCCCCTAATCTTGGTTTGACTCCGGGATTGACCATATGACCTGCCGCTTCCAGTTATCACAATGGCTGGTGCGTACCTTTAGTCGCATCGATCTGGCCTAAGTCTCACCTCTGGCAGCTTCTTGTTCGATGTCTTCTTGGGACCTAACTATAATCAGTCACCACCGAGCGTCAAATATATGACGGTAAGCTATAACTTTGCGAATGGTGCGGTCCCCAATTGATGTAGTACTTCTAGACCAATGGTGGCAAATATCGTTTCAACCCGAACCTTTACGCCGTAAGTATTTCCATACGCGCGCCGAACAACTCTCATATCTCGGAATAGGACGGCAAAGTCTGCTTGTCACTCTTGGGAACTTGGTCGGGGCCAGGCTGGATACCCGGGAAGTCGACGCTGTTGCAGGCGCGTCACTGCCGAGCGTTCGGGCAATGTGTCTCCCGCTGATATTGGAAATGCAGGTACTCATCTCCATTCAATCCATGATTCTGTGCGATGAGCCGTACGTAAATGAGCCTGGCTGGGCAAATAGCGGTGGGACTCCGAAGTCCGTTGCATGTGAGTGTCCGAATCCCAAGACTGCACGTTTGCTCAACTCGCCATCCAGATTCCAAGAACATTCGTCGTATGGTGGTCCGAACGGCGGTATGTAGCTCCTTCGCAAGGCTCAGTCACTGCCAGTCGTCTCATCAACGACTCACAGATGCTTGGCAACCTGAAGGCACCTTCCGAACCTTGGGCAGACGTGATTCGCACCCACTTTCGCCTCAAGGCGAAGTCTATCATGGCCCAGCTGGACAAGTGGCTCGAGGAAGATGACGGGAATGCCACGATAGGCGACGGCGCTTACTTTCAGAAGAGCACAACATCGGGCAGCTCTAACGGCTTCGCGGAGGACGTCGCGGAGTTGAAGACCCTGCTGACGAAGCTGCAGGCTGGCGAGGACCTGGGCTCGTCATAGATCCCCTTCTCTCGGGCAGCTGCTTGTTGCAACGTACTTGAAGTTACCCGTTGTTTTCTGCTGTGTTTATCCATTGTACACGTGTGTAAGAGGGCCATGTCGCGTCGGTCAATTAGTATGCAAACTGCTCATCGTATTGTAGCATCATCACGACTTTTTTAATTCTATAAACTTCCATGACATCGCCAAAGACAGATCGAAGTATCTAATACGCTACCATACACTGGCAAATTTCATCAATTCATGACGCAGTGGGATGTGCGACGGATAGCCGCCGACCCACCCCCGCACCGTACCGTGGCGAAGTCCCTGCTGAATTGCCGGACCGCCCGCGACGCATGTGATACGACTGGGACATGGGTGTCATGCTCGGAGTGCTCCCAAGTCTCATCATAACCAGAACATTGTACGAGTCCTCCACATTCATTTTCTCTCATCCTCGCTCTCTCCGTCGCTCTCTGCCTTTCCTGCATATCTCGAACTTTGTACGCATAACGCGACCTTCGACATGGCCAGCGATTCCGTGATCCACGCTCTGGCCGGAGCCGCCGGTGGCATCGTCGCCATGACCGCAACATAGCGAGTGCCGTCTTCGCAGAGACCAGCATAGCTATCTGACTCGTCTGCTGCACTTTAGCCCTCTGATTTTCCTCTCGACGCGCGCCGCGGTGGAGACCAAGAAAGAACACAAGGTACGCGCATGTGCTGTGATTCCCGGTCGGGCGTCTCTCCCATTAACAAATGACGTCCATTCTCTCGACCCTATCGAACGCCAGACCACCTACGAAGCCGTCCTCGACATCATCAAGCGTGAGGGTGTTGTCGGTCTGTACAGCGGCCTAAACTCCAGCTTGCTCGGGATCGCCGTTACAAACGGGTGAGTACTGGGCGCCGAGCTCGAGAGCAAGCATTCGTCCCGTCTCCTGCCACTACTGACACGGCTCTCCGGCGATCCAGGGTTTATTACTACTTCTATGAGCGCACGCGCGGCATCCTCCTCAGAGCCCGGACGGGCAGCAAGGGCCTCAGCACCCTTGAATCCATGCTCGCGGGGCTCATCGCGGGATCTGCTACGACAATCCTCAGTAACCCCATATGGGTCGTGCAGACCACACAGGCGGTCTACACCATGAACCAGCCTACGCCCACTTCCGTAGACGGCCAGCGGAGAGAGCAGCCTGCACGGCCTGGGATCTTGAAAACGATTCAGTATATTCTTCGCAAGGATGGCATCACCGCGTTCTGGCGCGGGTTGGGCCCCGCGCTCGTCCTGGTCATAAACCCTATCATCCAGTACACAGTGTTTGAGCAGTTGAAGAACTTCCTGATCAAGTCGCGGACGGCGAAGCTGCGCGCGGGTGGTGCGAAGCATGCCGTAGCAGTCTTGAGCGACTGGGACTACTTCTTCCTGGGCGCGTTGTCGAAACTTAGTAGGCATCCGGGCGTCTTGAAAACCGCAGACTTGTGATTGATTCTTTGTTTCGCTAGTTGCGACATCATCAACATATCCTTACATGTACGCTTCTGCCGGCTTCTCAACGGTCTTATCCTCCACACGTACTAACCCAATATCGTGTAGTGTTGTGAAGAACCGCCTGCAAGCCGGCCAAGCACATGCTCAACGATACAAGTCCGCGCTCGACGGCATTCTTACCATCCTCAAGGAGGAAGGTGTCGAGGGTCTCTACAAGGGCGTCGGCAGCAAGCTTGCCCAGAGCGTGCTCACTGCCGCAATTTTGTTTGCTGGACAGAAACGCATATATGAGATGACCAAGAAGGTGTGTATGGCGAGCTTGTCAGGCCCCCGCTTTTCCACTGAGCTATGTTAACCGCTTATAGGCTTTGACTCCTGTCATCGCCAAGTAGTGCGCGCGCTGTACTGTATATGCTGCAACAACGCATCGCGTGGAGACTGTATTAGAGCGTTGGGCTTACCCTCAGTTCCCAGTTTGAGCTAGCACCAAGTAATGGCCAGTCACGGTCTCTATGCCAACAGACTGCTGGCGATTTCATAGGTCAGGAACTATCAGATAATGTACACGGTCGGAATGGGACATCAGAGTAATCGTACTAATGCGTCGTGATATGTGAGTGTCAGTAACCGCGGGTATATGTAATACAGTCGCGAAGGGTTAGGGGAGTACTAGTGAGTGGTAAGCGACTCGACGCGATCCCCCCATATCTAGTTGACCGGGCGAGAGGCCAAGGGTTGACGGGGCGGAGTCGTACCATTCCTGCGAGTCCGCTTCCACTTTCTCCGCTTAGGAGAGGTGGGGGTAGGCGCAAGGCTCGAGGCAGGTGCAGTCGAGGAGGGGGCGGCGGAAGGAGTACCGCCAGCGCCTTCCCAGGGGAACGCCTCCGGGGACGTCAGGTCGATGAAGCTGCGAGGCTTGGGCGTCGAGCGGTGTCGGGCCGCGCGACTCCCAGTCCAGGCATGCTTCACCGGCGTGGGCGGAGCGGAGGTGGGAAGGCGGACCTGCGGGCGCCCTTGGAGATGTCCTCCGTGGTGCGCCCGACCTCAAACTCGCACGAGCGGCTCGCGACCTCGGCGAGGGGCGAGGAGCGAGAGGAGAAGGATGAGCCTGCGACTGGCTCGGCCGTGTCGGCGGCCGAAGGGACCAGAACGCGGGGATCATTCAGGGGAGCCCGGATTCGGCACACCGGGCTCTCCTCCGTCTTCTCGGCAATGAGATCGAATTGGAGCGTAGAGGGGGATGCAGGTGTCGGGCCTGCGTCTCCCTGCGGCGCCCAAAACAAGTCATTGCTGAAGAAGAGGGCTTCGTGCTCGATGAGCTCCATGGACATGTCCTGTTCGCCGTCCGAGTCATGGACAAGGAAGAGCGCCCCGGGGGCGATGCACTCGAGGGACATGTCCTTCTCCCCGAACGAGTCGTCAGGAGAGAGCGAGATCGCGCACTCGGCAGGGGTTGCGTCCGTGTCGAGTACTTCATCATCTTTGAGCCAGAAAGAGTCGTTGTCCTGGCTGAGGAACGAGATCCTGTCGTGGAGGAGGTCGCAGGAGACGGACTCCAGCTTATCGCAGACCTCAAAAGATGAAGAGGGTGGGGGTTGGATGGCGGCGTCGGCAGGAACGCCGGCTGAGTCAATGGGCCATGGAAGAACGACACCCGTCAGGTTCATTCTCGCATCTCCATCTTTGGGCCGGAGCGCGTCCTCAGATTCGCTGGATGCAGAGGGGGTTTGGACAGGCGCGTCGGTAAGGATGGTCAGTTGAGGGGCGGGGTAGATGGCGATGTCGGCGGTGTGCTCGGTCGCGGGGTCATTGACAGGCTCTTCGGCGAGGACAACTTCTGACGCGTTATGAGCGTTAGCTTGTGCGGTGTCGGCCACAACAGGCAATGCCTCGGCTGCGTCTTCTTCGTTGTCCTTCATCCAGAACGAGTCGTCTTGGCCCGTTCGCGAGGAACGAGATTCTCGTCGTGAAGCAGGTCGCACGACACGTCGCAGAGCTTGTCGGCGATTTCAAACGAACGTGTCAGAGGGAAGGGCGGCGTCGTGGCGAGGATTACGGGCGCGTCGTGAGGGCGAGCGGCGGATGTAGGTGTCGGCTACACGCGCCAAGCCCTCGGCTGCGCCTTCGTCATCCTTCATCCAGAAGGAGTCGTCCTCGCCCTTTGCGAGGAACGAGAAGTCGTCGTGGAGGAGGTCGCACGACATATCGCGGAGCTTGTCCGCGATCTCAAAAGACATGTCGTCCGAGGGGAGGGAGGGGCGGAGAGGCGCGAGATCTTCCAGATCTGCGTTGGCCGTGGGGCGGAGAGTGGAATGGCCCTCACGCTCCAGGGAGAAGATATCCTCGGAAGTCGGCTGATAAGCTGATTTGGACACAACCTCGAGTTGACCGTCGGTACTTGAAGAGGAGCTGCCATTTGCAGGCACCATTCCCTCGGCAACCAAGTCGAGGTCAAGCAGAGAGCAAGGCGAAGAGCGGACAGGCGTGAGGTCGTCCGCGTCTGCGTTGGCTGTGGGGCGGAGAGTTGAGTGCCCCTCACGCTCCGGGGAGAAGAAATCATCGTAGGTCAGCTGCTTGGCCGGCTTGGACGCAAGCTCGAGTTGGCCGTCGGTGTTTGGTGAGGTGCTGCTGCTTGCAGGAACCATTCCCTCTGCAACCAAGTTGAGGCCCTCCAGCGAGCGAGGCGGAGAGGAGTTGAACGCCCCGGACCAAGAGAGCGCGCTTGACAGAGAGGATGCCATAGCCTGGTTGAAGTCCACTACTTCCCGCTCGTCCTGCATGAACCACTTCGAGCGCTTCGCGTCCAAATGCGGGAGCTCCAGAGAGAAGGAGAGCGAGAAGGAAAGCGCGCTCTCGGACGTCGGAACATCGGCGGTCTGGATGGCAGCGTCCACCAGGTTGGAGAAGGGAGTCGCCGCCGTGGTGGCGGAAGTGGCATCCTTGTGGGATAGGGCGTGGCAGTCGGACGCGACGCTGTTGGACGCAGAAAGCGTGACGATCTCATCGTCGCGCGAAGCGATGAGGCGCTCTTTATGTGCGAGCGCTGCTTCCTGGCTGGCATACTGAGCCTGCCAGCGCTTGATATGTACCTGGGAAGAAGGGGATACATGAGCAAGAGGTGCGAGGATGGACGAGGTGAAGCACAACGTACATCCTGCTTGGTCACGATCTCAAGAATCGACTCCAACTCGGACCGGTGAGCATGTTCGCGACGCAGGATGTTGAGCCTGTGATCGGCGTCTACTGTCTCCAGTCTGCGAACTTCGGCCTGGAGCTCTTGTTCCTTGACCTATAGCTACTAGTGAGGACCCACACATGCTCCAGAACGCTAAAGAACGGACCTGCTTGTCGATACTCTGCCTCTCGAACGCGGACGCTCGGCGTTGGGCGATCTCCAGCTGTCCTTGCACGTTCTGGAGGTCTCGGGTCATATTCTGCACCTTCAGGTCATGCTGGACCTCCATCGTCAAGAGGGTAGCTTTGCTTTCCGCTTCCGAGAGCTGTCCAAAATGATGAGAAATCAACAGCGACCAGTTGAGGCAGAGTAGTGTACCTCATTGTCCAAGATGTGCGCTTCCACCTTCAACAACTTAGCTTGGGCTGCATTGAGCTGGTCCTGGAGAGCGCGTGTCTCGTCGTCTTTCTTGTCTTGCTCGGCCTCCAGCCTTACAATGATGGCTTGGAGTGCAGCATTGGCTTCCTCGGTCTGCAGAGTGCGGTGAGTAGAGAGTAGCACAGGGATACGATCGGCACACACTGGTCTTCAACCTGAACGGTAGGAGGCGTTCCATTGAGCTGTGCAACCCTGAGCTGTTCCCGGGCGTCCCGGAGAGCCTCGGTCAGGCTTTCCACCCGGCGTTCGCTCTCCTCCTTCTGCTGCATGGTCTCCCTGTTGATGGCCGCCTCTGCTGCAGACTCCGTCTCGAGAAGACGAAGGCTTTCCATGACGGCGGCCATTTGCTCTCCATGGATCGTGAGATTCCTCTCGAGGTCGATGGTAGCGGCGTGCGTGAAGGTGATCATCTCCTGCTTCTCGGTGAGCTGGGCGACCGTCGCGTTCATAGTCTCGATAAGATCCGCGATGGTGATATCCGCGTCGGCGACAGCGACATTGCGCTGCTGGAGCTGTTGCTGCACGTCAGCGAGACGGGCTTCAAGCGTTGAGATGATGGACGCCTGTTCGGCGACTTGGGCGGAGAGCGGGTTCCACTTAGCCAGATTAGCACTTAGTGGATCCAGTACAGGCGCGAGAAGCTCAAGACTAGGACCCAGGAGCCAAAGAGCCACTTTCAGCAGAGCAGGTCCTAGAAGACGGCGGCACGCAGAGATCAGGAGACGGCGAGCCAGAATTCCGGACTTGCGGGATGCGATCCAGAGCCAGCAAGTAGATACCAGGAGGACGTCGAAGAGCCAGTCCCAGATACAGGCAGCCTCAGCGAACCGGAGAGACACTCTAGCGGCTGCCAAGGAGTCAAGCCTAGGGAACTGGAGGCAGAGACCAAGGGCGAAGACGGCGGGAAGAGCGCAAGCCTGGTACGCATCGAGCAGAGACAAGCACTGG
Source organism: Trametes cinnabarina (assembly GCA_000765035.1). NCBI lineage: Eukaryota > Fungi > Basidiomycota > Agaricomycetes > Polyporales > Polyporaceae > Trametes > Trametes cinnabarina. The sequence goes on from CCBP010000016.1 coordinate 55,001, forward strand.
ACGGCGAGGCTTGTGATGAATGGCTGCAAGACACGGAAGCCCCAGAAGAGGAGAAGATAGACCGTGCAGATCTTGGGTGCTAGACCGCACCCAGACCTAGCAGAGTAGGTGCGGACGCCAGGGAAGAGGACGTAGATGAGTACTATGGCGACGAGGACGCGGAGGATGATCAGCGCGACTCCCATGAAGTCGAGGCCTGTGAGGAAGGTGGTGAGGGGATCGTAAAGGAATGACATGTTGAGTCTTGAGGACGAGTGTTGCTAGATGTTGTGTTATAGAGACGGCGAGAACGCTCAGATGGCGGAGGGAGGCAAGAGACGAACAACCAGAGGCCAACGGGATCTCAGGTGTATACTCTTGCCACGGGAGGCTGACCTCTCAGACTCGATCGGGGCTGACTCTGTCATTCCGGCTGCACACTGGCAGGAACGTCAGCCTGCGGCAGTATATGTTAGCTCTCCAGACGCACTGTTGCAACGAAGCCGTACACAAACAACGCATACATATAGCAGTGTACCGGAAGGACCAGCACTGGCAAGAGGGAACCTACCGAGTGTTCACTACTGCTGTACTCCAGTACATCTCCATTGCCGATAAGACCACCCTGGCAGCGCAGATTGCTAGGATAAAGTGGAGAAAGTTTTCTTCTGTGGTTAAGTTTCTCCCGTGTTTCACGATTATTGTGGACCGTTGTCACGGGCGTGGATGCAGTCGAGGGGAGTGGCGTTGGTTTGCAAAGTACACAAAGGTACGGGAGCAGCCTGCTCGAGCAGTGCTTGTTGCCGATGTTGAACGTGTAATCTCGATCTCGATCGAGGCGATCAAACCGGGGTACAGTCGAACCTGCCGTAGGCCATACCATGTACTAACCCATACTCTGCGAGACCCCATACTTTTGGGGCATCCCCGAGTTGGGACAGTGGCGATAACCCATAAACCTGTGGAACCCCATAACCCATACTTTCGGAGGCGTCATAACCCATAGATTTGCATCACATAATCCAATTGACCCCCAATTGGCAATTTGTACCACCATCTCGACGCGTGTACGCTGCATCTTCACTGTGTGCTTCTTTGATACCCATCTCTTCACTCATCCACCCCCCTGCTACCTCCGATCCTGCTGCCCCTGATGCATCTCGTGACGCTGAAGACGAGGCCGCCAATCCTGTGCAGAAAGCGGAGGGTCTTGTCACTGAGGCCCTCAACGGCCTTGTCAAGACTGGTGCCTTGCAGAAGTCGAATCAGATGGACCTTGAATGCCTGCTAAACCCAGCTGTAGAGCGAGAGGTGTTCGAGGAGATATCCGAGCAAGAAATCTTCGAGGCCGTGCAGGAGGCTGCCTGTGGAGAGGACCAGGGTGACGAGGAGCAGACGGAGGTGTTTGAGGCGCCCCCCACACGACTCGAGGCCCTCCAAGCGGCTGCTGTTCTCTCGCGCTTCACTGCCTCCCTCAACTCTCCGGCTGCTCGCAAACTGGAAGACATACTGGCCGGCTTCACGAGTCAGGTACGCTATGAGAGGCAACAGAGTTTGATTAATTCTTCTATTACAGATTACTTCCGTCCCCAGTAGCATTATGTAGTACGCGGCCATGTATATGCACCTTCTTCGGGCGCTTGTGGAAAATGTACCCTCGCTGCATGGGCGCTTATTTCGCGCTCATTCCCATAGCCCATACACCGTGAAATCCCATAGTTCTGGCTTCATCCCGAGGGGTATGGCCTACGGCAGGTTCGACTGTAGTATGATAT
>CCBP010000018.1:19198-36892 GCA_000765035.1 Trametes cinnabarina
GGCCGGTCCCGGAACGGCTTGGGAAAGCGGTCGGGCGAGGCCACCTCCTTCCTGAACGGCTCCTGTGGCGGTTTCCGAGAGGGCGTCTTCGGGGGCTCTGAATCTTCCGGGCGCACGATGGGCGCATGGATGCTGGGATCTGTCCAGGCACACGCAGCAGAGTTAGCATGTCAGCACGTCAGGTCCAAGCGAGTCGCTGATTGCTCGGGGGAGATGGCGGCAAAATGCGCGAAGGTCTCAGGGAACAGTGCAGACGAAGAGATGAGGAAAAGACCGGATCTGGCCACTCACCGTAGAAGTACGCGTCTATGAACTCCTGCTGCTGTTCGTACCAGAGCTCCTCCGATCCAGGAAGCCCGAGTCCCGTCCCGGACATGATACTCGGCGCGCGTCGCGAGCCTGCGGAGAGCGAGCGCCGCAGGCTGTATCCGTCGAGCGGCGGGGTGAGGCTGCGCGGGAGCATCGACGAGTCGATGGAAAAGTCGGAGAGCATCGAGCCGATGGTCGTGACCGACTCGCGGTGCTGGTGGCCAAAGTGCTGCGGCTGCTGATGGTATCCCAGCGCTGTCTCGCGGCCGTCTTCGTCGTCGCCGCCACCGAGCTCGTCTGCTGCCGCGGCTACCCCTGAGGACTCGGCATCGTCGGAGTAGACCGATTCCGGAGACGCGATGCGTGGGCGGCTGAAGTCCGCGCAGGAGCCGTTGGTGAAGCTCGACGTGAAGCTGGGCCCGAAACTGGACTCGGATACGACGGACGCCATAGACGTGCGCCATGACGACCGACGGGACACATCCGTAGAGAAGCTCGAGAAGAGGGACGAGGGCGCGCGAGACGAGTCTGTCGCCGTGGTAGGCGTCTGCGGGTCGCGCGAGAATTCTGATTGTGCACGATCGCTGCGCACCTGGCCAGAATGGCGCGGGTCGGTGTCGACTTCGAGCCCGTGTATTGCCTCGAGGCCACCCGATGTGGGGCCGGCACTCCGCGGGGCATCGGGGGAAAAGACCACGCAGTTGCGGTTTGCGCGGTCAGGGCAGGAGTTGTTGCGTTGCCGTCGAACAGGCACGCGAGGTAGTTCTTCGATTTCTTGACGGGGTGTGAGCGACGTCGCAGGCACGAACTCGCTATCTTCCGGCAGCGCCTGGAGACTGTGATGGAAGTCCAACGACGGGACGTCAGGCCACGCATTGCTGCCGTCGGAGAGGTAGACCTCTTCGTCATCTAGTCTACCATGCTCTTCGGAGGGGAAGGGGCATGGAGATTCTTCTGCCCACGGTGTCGGCTGTACCCGTGGAGGGGCAGAATGGGGTACGCTGGAATAGTCGATAGGACTCTCCTCACCAGGGAAAGCGAGAGCAAGAGAGCCACGTTCGGATACGAAGAACGTGAGGTCGTGAGGCGCAGAAGTTGCGGATCGAGGGCTTCTTGATATGCTCGGGAGGCTCGCGCTCGATGCAGAGGAGTCAGACGCGGCATATTGGGCTGGCGATTTGCCAGCGGAATCGCGACGGGAAGTGCTCTCCCTGACCATAGAGCTCGGGCGTGACGAGCTTTGATACGAGGGGACAGCGGGGCTCGGTGGCAAATCGGCGAACGCGCCAGGGAGTTGCAGCGAGATGTTGGACGCGGAGAAATACATCGAGAACGCACTGCTCGCCACCGACTGACGAGCACTCGCTGTGCCGTTTGCATTATTGCTTCCCGTAGATGGACGCATCTTCCCGCGTTTCCGGTCATGGTCCAGGTCACGCCGCCAGTAGCCGAAGAAGTCGCGGAATAACCGCGAGTCGCGCAACTCCTTCAGGAGCATAGGTACGTCGTCATGGAACAGCGTGTTGATCAGCGCCTCGAACTCCCGTCCGCGCTGCTCGATGGTCGCCTGGCTTGCGCGGAAGAGCGTCCCCTTTTTTGTAAGTCGCGGGACAATGTCGTGAATGTCTTTCGCGATCATGTTCACGTCTGGCCCCGGTGGCAGCGACTCGAATGACGCTGCCTGGTCCGAGTGAACATAGACACCGTTTTTCTTTACGCCCTTTCCTGCTGCCAATCGGGCGCGTTTCTGACGGGCCATGAGCGCGTACTCTGTTTCGAGGATTTCCTGGAACCACAGGCAGTCCTCCCATCTCCGCCACACCTCGTATTCCGAGAAGGATGAGCTGGAACCGCCGGAAACGGTCGAATGACTATCAGGACGTTCGACTTGCAGGGCAGCGATGCGCATGCCATAGCAATACCCGCTACCTGAGCTGGACGTGAGAGGAGTGCCTGAGCATCAGGCTGCGTGCATGCTCACCAAATTTGGTCGGTTGCAGAACTTGGACGGTAAATTCCTTGGGAGGAGGACGGTATACGGCACGCTTGTAGTTCTGTAGCACAGCTCGGCGGTCAAGATACCGTACCATGCATGGGAGAGTGAGAATAACATACGTGCTGCGTAGGGGGACCACCGAGGGCTCCAGTGCCAGGACCGCCCTGATAGAAGGACATGAGCGATATGGACGTTGCTGTTCAAGGAGCCGGGTCGTACCAAGTAGTCACCAACGAAGTGCTGCATCTCCCGGAAGACGGGCACCCTGCCTTTCGCGAGGAAACGCTAAAATGCGCGGCGGATAGCCGAATGTCAGGTGGCTAGCTGCGATAGAGAGAGGGCCGGTTGTCTCTCCGCAGGGGAGTAGGTGGCGACTAGGTGAGATAGTCAGGTCTTGAGGGTGCCTAGAATGGCAAAAGATGCCCCTGCGCCCGAGATAAAGTGGGCGGCCTTGAATCGTGATCACGTAGGGGACCGCGGTGTCAGCGGTGCGCGGGCCTCCTTGGGCGTCGAGGTAAGCGGCGCAAACCGAAGCTGGACGCTGCGACGGTGGTCGAGGAAGAGAACAGAGAATGCGAGCGACGCGCAGACGTCGAGCAGGCGATATCCAGTGGGGGCGTCTTGGGCTTATTGTGTTCGCAGACATCCTAACCCCTCCCCCGCACCCTCATTCGGACCTCGCCTTCCCTTTCTGGGCCAGATCGCCGATTAGATCGTATCTCCCTCGCCTCCAGCGGCCTCTCCTGCGACGGTCAGTCGCCGCAAGCCTAGTAGCAGCCTTGCAGCGATATGCACTGAGATGTTTCATGCATCTGTACGTACTCTGCTGTCTCATCAGAGTCAGCCAAAAACCCTGAGGGAGCTTTATGTACAACTCACCTCAGAAAGACGACTGCACCCGCGCCATCCGAACGGGTCGCCGATATGTTAGTGAGATCCAAGCGAGATCCATAGCAGCTTCGATCGCGCGTCATGTGTTACCCGCAGCGCTAATCCGATCGTGTCTCTCTAGGAACAACCATCTGCACTCCTTCAGCAGCTACTTGGCGCATTCGTCGCTCCTAAGCCTGCAGTTCTCGCTCGTTCACCCTCAAGTTTTCCGAGACACACAAATCTCCCAAGCGCACCCACTTTGCATGACGCATGAGAAGCCATACACAGCAGCGTGAGACGAGAATCGCGCAAGTCGCATTCTCCCGGCACCGAATGGGGCCCATCATCCCCTCACACGCTGCAGCCAGCTGAGTTTCGGACGCCGACGAGCCGTCGTTTCCACCCACTCCTGGGCCCTCAGTCCTCTTCGATTTGTCTTACGCCACCTCTTGCCTCTCCCATCGTGGCTTCCACCTTCAACGAGCTATAGAAAGCGTGACTGCGGAGGTGAGAGAGCTCGCCCCCGGACGAAGCTCACGGGATACTACCGGATACGCGCATGTTGCGCAATCGGCGCCCCATTTGCACATGTGCTTCTAGTCTTCGCACTACAAGTGCAACCGGAGGACTCACTGCGAGGACGTTTCCGCGCGTCGGGCGTGGTTCTCCCAGCGACGCGAACGCCGAATGCTCTCAGCTGCCGCTCGGTGCACACGCGGCGGAGATCTCGCGCGATTGGTCTCCCGCTGCGGTGCGTCCACCTGTCACTCCAGCCTCCAGTGTCATTGCGGCGGAGGAGTAGCACTGTATCAACAGTTGCATGTTTCAGCAGCAATCTGACCGTGGATGGATATACGAGCAAGCCTACTCACAACTGTCATAAGAAAGAGTTCAAGTGCTGCTTCTCCTCTTGGACTCATGACATCATCCTCCGGTGCCAGCGTATCTGCGACGAAGTTGCTCATACGCAACACCCTGCAACACCTTCTCCGGCGTAAGCACAGGAAGCACGCGAGGACGCCCGTCCGAGTCTATTTGCCCCTCGATCTGCCATCCGGGTCGAACGCAATGCGTAAACACCCAACCGTGCCTGAGCACATGTTGCGGCGTTCAATACTTGGTTGGGTAGCCCAGATCTTCGTGCGCGTGCGAAGTTCTAGCAGCACCTATAGCTGATGTTGACGAATCGGCTGCTCCGTCGATGAAATGTGCACATGCTTTGCGGTGCGGCCACAGCGGCTGAGCAGACCCCAGATGTTCAATGGGACACGGACATCGCAAGGACCGGGCGCGGGTACAGATGTTGGACAGGGAGCCTCGAGGGGCGTCCAGATCCGTACTATGTGCAAGAAGGTAGTGATTCCCCGTTGTCCCAGAGGTACAACTTCACGAGCAAGTACTCGGTGCATACCGCTGTCCGCGAGCGAATTCTGAGCCCCGATTCTTCGTGACGGCCAGCGCTGCACGTTATGCTGCGTGTATTCGAAAACCAGGTGCTCCAGCCTTGGACTCCGGGCGCTGGCCGTCTTCTCCTGTGTGCAGCGACGGCGCTCAGGGCCGCCCACGTCCGACTCTGCCGTAATGGAGGGCACCGCCTACATACGCAGTAATGCACCCGCATGGTGGCGCATGTGCTGCATCCGCATTCGCGGCTTGGGACGCCCTTCGGCTCGTCATCGCGCGAATCTGCTTGAATTTCCTCAAAGCGACTGTTATCGGCAAAGTCCCCAAGTGCGGCGACGCCGCGGGAGAACCACAGCTGTTGATGGGGAGCGGGAACGGTGGACATGACGTCGCTCGCAGATCCAAGCAACGATGATCGAGGCACGAGGTGCAGGAGTTTATTTCGCAGCAGCTCATCAGAGCGCCAATCGTTCCTTCACGACCGTCGTGCCTCGCAACTTGCAAATGATGCAGTCCTACGCGTGTCCATGCAATCGCAGCACTCGCAATGCACTGCGTATGACGTGAGACAGTCGACGAAGATATGGATATGTACCTCAACCATTGTCGGTACAAGTAGTTCCAACAAAGCTTCTTTACGCTACAGTTGCTGCGATGTATGATTCCTGAGACCATCTGTGGTGCATCTAAATGACCTTGAGACGGGAGATCGGGTCCAGTAAAGGCCTTCCAAACGAGGGCTGTTTAGTAGATCACATCAGTGGGGGCTGCAAGAGCATTTCACGTCTACAACGCAACCGGACGTACCCAGGGCTCGGGCTTGTTCTCCAGAATCTCGTCGATCTTGTCAAGAACAACGGGCGTCAGCTTGGGAATGACCTCGAGCGCCTTCAGGTTGTCGGTGATCTGCTCGGGACGTGAGGCGCCGAGGATAATGGTGGACGTGTTCGGGTTGCGCGCGACCCAAGCGAGCGCGAGATGCGAGATCTTGCAGCCGACCTCTGTGAAGAGTCATACATCGCGCGCCGTGAGCACAAGAGAGGACCACATCGGCACCCAGGACAAGGTTACAGGGTTCGCGGCTGACCTTTCTCAGCAAACTCGGTGAGTTTGCGAATCTTCTCGACCTGTTTCTTCCCTTCGGGCGACTGAAGCCATTCTGCCTTCTTCTTGAACTGTTCCTCTTGCTCCACTGCAAGGCGCGAGCCCTCGGGAATGCCGTCGTTGTACTGCACATCATCAACGTTAACAGCACGACCAAGCAATGTAGCAAGAGCGCACCTTCCCGGTCAAGAAACCGCCGGCGAGGGCAGAGAAGACCGCCGTGCTTATGTTGTAGTTGCGGTATAGAGGGCTGATGGATTTGCGATCAGGAAGGAAAGTTCTGACAAGTCTACTGCGTGACGTACGAGTACTCGCGCTCGGCGCGATCACGTTTCAACATGCTTTGGGTCGATGTCAGTGAACATGCGTCTGCGATGTGTCAAATGTCCCAGAAACACGTACTGATGCTCGCACTGCTCCGCAATGGGTGCGATTAGATGCAGTTTCGACGCGACATCTGCATCTACAATGAGCAGATCTAAAAGGGCCGAGAGTTAAGATGACATACGGTGCGCTTCCTCGATCTCTTGGGCAGACCATTCGGAAGTGCCCCAGTAGAAGGCCTACTTGATTGTCAAACGCTGTACATGAACTCTCATGGTGCAATAGTGCTCTCACCCAACCTTGCTCGATAACGAAGTTGAAGGCGCGCACGACTTCCTCCATCGGCACTGGACGAGTTCTGATTTAAGAACCCAAGGTCATGGATTGAGAGAATTGGGATACCTGTGTGATCTGCACGATGGGCGAAGATCACGTCGACATAATCCATCTGTAGACGTGCGAGTGATTCCTTGGTCCCTTCGATGATGCTACATGGTACAGCCTTCAGAGGGCTATGTGCGCCTGGTGGATGTGGTAGTACTTACTGCTTGCGAGACAGGCCGCTGGCATTGGGGCCTTCACGCGTCCCCCAGAAGATCTTCGTTGTGACGATCAGATCTGAGCGACGGAATCCGAGCTCCTTGATAACTCGACCACTGCGAAAGCGTCATTAACCCCAGCAACCGTACGGTCGCAAGTGACATTCTTACATCTCAATCTCTGACTGCCCCGCAGCGTAGGACTCTGCACAATCGAACAAATTGATTCCATTGTCCCACGCTGTTTTGATGATATCCTGCAAACAACACCTGTCATTGAAATGTCGCATTAGAAGCAGGGATAAGGCGTAACGCACTTTGACAGGGTCGCCCTTGACCGATCCGCCAAGGGTTAACCCTGCGATAATACGATAGTGAGTTTGGTTGAAAATGACAGTAATGATCTAAACACCCACATCCCCCCAAAGAGAATAACGGCACACGCAGGCCGCTGTTTCCTAGCCGCCTAAATGGCATGCCATGAGTATGGTATTCTGGGTGATTGTTTTGAGTCATCCTGTGCTGCGCAGCTACGGTAGCGGCACCGTAGTATGGACTCGGAGAGCGAGACCAGATAGAGATACTTATAGACACGCGCGGGGAAACATCGGTTCAATCGATGTACGATAATGGCCAGTGATCGTGGCGTTTGCTAGAATTCTTGTCAGTACCGCCCAGGACGCGTTCATCAAAGGAACACGCACCGTTCAACAGTTGTTCAGGATATGCTTAACAAGGGACGTTGACATGGCAGCTACAAGCAAGCATCTGACATGTACAGCGGCCATCCGTCCCGCGGCCGATGACTTCGGATAGAGGGAGATGATGGATATCAGGTAAGTTGCAGACGAAGGTTTATAAGCGGAATCATAGTGAACCGCCGCTGGACTCAATACGATCCTTGGCAAGGACCAAGAGGGCTTAGGGCTCAGTACTTATTACTTATGCGCAGAGAAAGCAGTACAAGTAACCTTTCAGTTTCAATCGTCGGTGGAGTCTGTTCTGCATGACCGCAGACGCCCGCAGCCAAATGACGCGTCTGGGGCAGCGTCTTCAGTACTTGCTGTCATGTGGTACGTATACACCGTGTTTAGCCATGCTGATTTAATATCGTTTATATGCACACGTTAGACTCACAAGTATCGGTAATATTGCCTTGGGGTTGTATACCAAGCGTTCGGTCAACGTTACTCCCAAACTTGCTTTCTAATCTCAGAATTCAGGACCAGCCTGAGCCCTCTTTGGTCTGCCTTGCAAGCCTTCCATGCGGAATGTCTGTCAAACGGCAATCGCGAAGAGCCTTGTCACTGGTACCATGTATTCGAGGTGTTCGTACTCGAGGTGTACGGCACCACTAACACATCGTACAGCAGCAAGTGAGAGCGGTGGTATGGACGACGAACATCGGACGCGGCAATTCATCGTTCCCGGCGCTTTATGCTGTATAGTTCACCTGGAATTATGTATTGTGACCCAACTGCGCATGGAAACGTAGAGACATCATGTCCTGTTCTCATACATCCTTTCCCGCACGACAGTTGGGCATGGTCAGGTAACTCGGCGCCCTTTGAAGCGCTCTGAAGCGATGGACGCTTTCCACGTCCAACTCTAAGCGAGTCTGCTGACCAACGCTTGCCCAATACTACCACCATGACTGCGAAACATGGTTCCCTCATGCATGCCATCGAGCTTTGCTATTTGAATGGTGCATTGCAAACGGTGGCTACCCAGTTGGGTGATTTCGCATCAGTAGCTTATAGTCACAAGCAGCGCATCAGTCAGTAACCTCCCTCACTTCTCGCTTCGCTCCGCTCTCGCTTCTCGCTCAGGCATGACACGCGATCCTCAAGGTCAGCAGATGGGTTACCTCCCAACTAAGCGGTCAGAGGCATGTATCCGGTCGCCTTTGTACGTCCTCGGCAGCTGTTCCGAACTGCGTTCATTTTTGGTTGGCCTGCGGCACTGGAGCCATGCCGTTGCGGAATGTGGCATGCGCACGATGCGCACGGGCGATTTCGCCGGCTTTAGCTTCAATTTGGTCCAATTGCGGCGAGGATAGTCCTTGCTTATGAGCCTAATTGACAATCGCTATTCGTAGACGGTCCTCGACGCCAATGTGGGAGGAATCAGGGGTTGTAGAACCTGCGATTCGCCAGTTTCGGCAATTCCGACAGAGTTCTATCCGCAGTAAGTCTGTTGGAGGTTAGTCTCCCTTAGGCAGACCTTTATTACGCAGCTGGAGGCATGATATGGCCAATCTGGTCGCTGGTTTGTCATGCGCTGATATTCCACTGGAGATAGTAGTACAGCGCGTCAGCGGCAACGGCGCTGAAGACGTCAACCTGCAGACAGCATGACCATAGTGTCCTTTCAAGCCATTTCAGTGCAGGCGGCGGGTGATATCACAGTACACAGCCGAGAATTCCTCCGGCAAGGACCACGCCTCGCATCCTATTCCCAGCTGCAACAGACCACACATTTGCGGCCGGGGGCCCGACGGAAAGAACCGAGAAGAACACGTACCTTCGTGGCATTCCCCGAATACATACCAGGATTCAATAAAGTGGGATGCTTCAAATGAGAGCGCTGCTGCCTTCAGAACAAGCTCTAATCTCCGACAGTCCCAGGTGTGCTTTCGTGTCGCGGACGAGTCGAGGGCTCTGTTCGCTCACGCCAAGAGGTCTGGAGCCCCCGCGGTAGTCGCGCGTTCTTCTCCTCGATCCCGTGCTCATCGTAGTCAATGCAGCTTTTGAGACGTCACCGTACCAGTCGCTGGTCTGCATCGATCTGACCGGCGAGATAGATGCGAACCCCAATCGCCTCGAGGGTAAACCCTGTGTTGCTTCACACTGCCAGGGCTGCAGCAGAGTCGTATCCCTGCTCGGCGCACACGAATCGCACGGGTGCTGCAATGCTGCGCCATTCCAACTTCTGCCGGGTGCTTCACTGTATAATGCGCGTCATACGAACCGTATTCCGGGCGTCCTTGCGTCCATTTGCGGTGGAATTGTTCCAGTCTGAGCGCGTCAAGCGTTGCGCCCGACGTTCCCAGTGGGCGGTTACTGTACGTCGAGTCTACGGTCCGCGTCGATGTACCAAACTGCGTCCAACCCAAGGCGACCGTCGCGGGAGCTGGCCAGGAGCGAGTGAGACCGAATGCCCTACTGTCGTGCCGTTAGCGAGCCCTTAATGTCATCGGGGTAAGCGGGAGCCTTTCATCACTTGTGTTCCACACGTGTCTAGGTTCTTATCGGGCGTGGACAAGGCAATCTGCTCACCGCCCGATCCGCGTCCGTGGGGGCTGCGGACACGTTGCGCGAGCGGAGCTGGTCACGAAGCTTTACCGTTCGTTTATGTCAGTGCATGCCTGCCAGGATCCGAACTGCATCTGACCCGCTGCGAGGAATGCAACGCGCTCGCTCTCTGGAGATTGCACACCTGGCGGCATCTGCGCAGGGCATGGGACTGCCTGGACAAGGCCTGTGCAGGCCTTCGCTTCTTCTGGCGGTAACTTGCGGCATCATGTGGTCGCTTTCTGCGAAGGGGCGTATTGTTGTTGGACTCTCGACCGGGAAACGTCGAGATGTTGGCTCGTCCGGCTGAGGGGCGAGATCAATTCCTGCCGTTTGGGGTTTAGGCTGCTCGCATAGTCGCCCAGGATGCCGCCGACATGTAAACTGCACGAGGACGTGGTGGAGGCCTCTCCAGGCCACCTCGTGTACGAAGATGTGGTCCCGGCGAGGAAAAGGTTCGGAAATTCTTCTGGACGAGGATGTGCGCGGCGTTCCCAGCATGAGGCGCAGTCAGTCGAATTGAGGTGCAGAGTTGTGTATCCGGCCTCATGGTTGGGATGCTGTGGGATGACGCAGAACGCGCGCGTCTGGCTGGTCGGCGGATCCAGCAGGTGGGTTCCTCGATTTGTGCAGGTAGATCCGAAGAAGGGGCTGATCTGCTGAATCCAGATCGATAAGTCCCGAAACGGTTATCGGTGGCACTTGTCATCAGGCACCGGCGCCCAACTGCCAAAATCCCCGTCTCCGCAACGCAGTGGTGATCAGCCGTGGCAGAATGCCTCCGCTTCAGCGGGGCGGTGAACTGGGACACCCACATCTCGCGTTGGATTCCGATGACTCCGGATGGAGGAGGAAGGCCATGAGAGTCATTGTTGGTCGTGTACGAGACAGATGTTGGTAAGGAATCGCACCGCTGACGGGCGGTGGGTCGAGTGCGGCGCCGAAAGGCGAATCGCCGTGCAAGAACCGCCGCAATGGATGGGGACTTACGTTTTGGTGCCAGGTTGGATCTTGTATCGGGCACGAGAGATTCCCGGCTTTCCCGGTTCTCCAGATTGCTGATGGGGATCTCGTCCGCGCACTCTGAATCTCAACGTTCTCTCCTCTCCTCGACCCCTATTCGCGCACGCACTGTAAGGTCGTGAGCCACCCATCGAGCATCGCGGCAGCGGACATGAGCGGGGGCAGGTTCGGTTGAAGTAGGCAGCGACTGGAGGGCGGGGGAGGTTATTCTGCGAAATTCAACACGTTATTTCGCCGCGTCAGATTCAAACTCCGCTCAGATTTGTGTGGTGATCTAGTTCGCCGGGTGCTCCTCCTTGTTTCCATCCTCCCTTCTTCCCCTCTCTTCGACCGTCTGCCCGTCCGCCTCCCCCGCACGCAGCTAACCGTCCGGTCTGTTTTGCAGACACCGACTGCACTCGTTCTCTGTAGTTGTTTTTTCTTCGTGCAAGTGGGGGGCTTGTCGGCTTCGCCGCTCACGTTTCGATCTCGTTCGCCGTATTTAGCTGTCTCCGATTGTTTGCCAGATCCGGGTTAATCGGGAGATACGACGAGATATACTCTCAGCCTCCTCTCGTCAATCCCGCCGCCATCCTCCTCCGCCATGTCCTCCTCCCATCCGCCTCAGTACTCCTACCTGCCGCCGCCGATGCAGGATGCGGTGCGCCTACCGTCGATCAAAGACCTCAACTTCCCGCCGCCAGGACAGGACGGAGGGCCCACTAATGGGAGCGGACGCGTCGAGCACCAGCGTACGAGGCATGAGACGACGTCCTGGAGCCGTTCCAACGCGCCTTCGGGGCCTCCTCCACCGTCGCACCCTTCGCACTCGTCCAACATGCCTCCACCTCACGACCCGCCACCAAAAGGGCATTCGTATTCTCCTCATAATTCGAAACACGACGCGTCGTACTCGTCCTCCGGGCCAGGGCCGTCTCCTCAGCAATCTCCAGCGGGCGTCGCAATGCACAACGGCGTGAACGGGGGGCCTGCGCGTCCAGAGCAAAGCACAGACCCTTCGTCCAAAAGGTCCCGTTCGCAGGCAGGAGTCGGCGCCTCGCCAGCGCGTTCCCCTCACGTAAGCCTAGGTTCTCCCGTGAAGGGCGTTTACGCATGATGGCGCTAACTTATTATGATTGGAACCGACCGTCGATGTGCCCCATGTTCTCGATTTGGTTGTACGCTTCAGACCGCGTATCCGCCTTACCCGTCACAGGCTCCTCCCCAAGGCTACCATCAAGGACCACCTCTTCCTGCTCCTCCGCCTCATGAGCAACTTCAGCAGCAACCTGCGATCTCTGGGCCTCCCCCCGGCTATGCCCCTTACCCTCCACCTCCGATGCCTCCAAGGCACTACGGGATGCCGCCCCCGCCGCCACCCGGGCTTCACCCAGCGCAGACACAACCACCACCGCCGGAGCACTGGCAACATGCTCCTTCGCAGCCTCCACCGCCTCATCAGCCCCAGCACTTTAACGGTTTCGCACGGACGACCCATTTGATCCCGGCCAATGTAGAAACCCGGCCTCCCGTCTCAACACCAGCGGACGCAGAGCGAGCGAATGCTCGGCAGCATGTGATCTCTGAGGTAGGTCTCGATGTGGCGACCGACGACGCATGATTGTTCACCCGCAATATCCGCAGATCTTGAAGCATTGTGGCGTTTTGTATGGGTTTGCGAACCACTATAGTACGTTTAATCTTCCGGGCATTTGCGATTCCCTCCATTGACTCGACAATCACAGCCCACACTGCGACGACCCATCCGCAGATACAGCCCACGCCTCCGGAGATCGAGGATATGAACAACCGTGCCTCGATTGTCATGCGCCTCCTGGACGATCTTCGACGCTTGGACGCCGGAGAGGACCTCTCGCGCAACGAGTCTGTCAGTGGCGCTGCTACTCCTGCGGAGGAACACCCTCGTCCGCCGAAACGACCATGGGAAGATATGGCTCGAGACGGCGAGCCATCTGCTTCGGCCAATTACTCTGACGTGAGTCCTTTGCCTAATCTGACTGGTGCCTGTTCCCATATGAACTCTAGGCTGCTGGGCACATGCCCCACTCTATCGACTCGCAGGCACAATCCACCGCCGAGCAGGACATGCAGATCATCCGAAACAAGCGACAGTCGAGCGCGGCAGGCGCTCAAACTGGGCAGCAAAAGAACAAATACCGCAAGCGCAGTGTGAGTATCGTTTGACACTGAACGTCATTGAGCGAATCACTGAGCGGCTGTACAGCGAGCAACGCCCCCCGGGAAGTGCCATTCCTGCAATATTCGCGAAACTCCAGAGTGGAGACGCGGTCCCGATGGCGCGAGAACCTTGTGCAATGCGTGTGGCTTGCGTATGTCTCCCTCGCGCAGCATCTGTCATGCGCTGGCTCACGTTTCTCCGTAGACTACGCCAAGCTCATGCGCAAGCGGGAGAAGGCTCTCGATGCGAACGGGAAAGCACCGCCCATCGACTTGCAGACGTTGCGTGCGTCTACTGCCTCCGCGCGGGGCAGTGGTGGGAGCAATGGAAACGAACACGGTGGGGACCCTTCGCCGCACCAAGGCCCTCCACCCTCGCCCTATGATCAGCCCAAGCAGCCGCCGATGCATCCATCTCCTCCTCACTCACACCAGGGTCCCTATCAGCTGATGCCTGTTGGGCCGCCTGGTCCTTCCGGCCAGATCATGGCCCCGCCTGCCACGCACGTGTCTGCCCCTCACGGCACGAATGGTGCCTCAGCTCCGTCGTGGCTGGGTTCTGAACGCGGGGGTTACAACCCCGAGCCCCAGTCGTACATGCGGGCGTCGCACCCTCCATCGCATGCACGCGCATCACCGCAGTGATCGACCGTGGCGCAACTGTTGACACGGTTCTGCATATATCTTTGCTTGGACGGATGGGGTTCTCATTGTATGCTTTCCCCTTCATACCTTCTCCATGCTTCTCGTTTTATGTTCCTTCTTGACCGATGTGGAATTCGTGGCCGACTTGTTCTGTTTTCAATTCCCGTAACGCCCTAACTTGCCGCCTCAGGTATAATCTACTTGTGTTGTTGTACATGATTCCCTTTGTTCATAGTCGCTTGCCACCCGCTTGGTGAACTATTAGCCTTTGTTGCTTGCCCAATGACCCGCTCTTCCCGCCGGGTTAACTATGATCGTGGTATTCTAGTCAGGCCAGACCGTCGGTCGATCTCATCGGAAGCCGAGAGGAGGGCGACTGTGCGTCGCGGTGGACAACGGACACGGGACGGCGGTGTCGATGACAGCGATGGAGTCGGCGACCATCGACCATCGACATCGTGCATCGCGCATCTGTGTGACGGATCGCGATCGAGAGGATCTCAAGTTCAGACGAATCAGGATGAGAACTGCGTTGATCGCTGATCAGCCCCTTTTACCCCGCACTCAACCGACGTACGCGACTGTTACCAGGCTGTTCAATCTAAATGACACTCCTCGACAGACGTCGCGATTCACCTCCTCATCTCCTGCTGCTGTAACCCAGTCGCCAAGCTGAGCATCATGGCCGCGAGTTCCTTGAGTGCGGTACTACCTTCACTGCGGCGAAAATTCGTGTCGATCTGTCCCAATCTACACATGCGCGGGAGCGCTTGCTCTGACATATGCGTACACAATTCGGACACGTTTTGATTGATGTTGTACATCCGTCCCATTCCATTGTATTTACACACATCGACATTCACTTTATCAGAGTTTCTGCATCCACCACGGGTCCGGTTGCATCTCCCCCCCCGCGCCTTGGACTCCGCGACCATAATCCGTAGCCCCGACGTGCGCGCCGGGCGCTCAGTCCGTGTAACCGCGCGAGACGGTCGAGTCTTGCTTGGGGAGGGGCAGGCCCTGCTGCTGCCAGAGCTCGAGCTGGCGGTCCTTCGCGACCTTGCCCGTCTTCTTCTCGTACTCCTCGACCGAGAGCGGGCGCTCGCCATGCGGCGTCGCGCGCAGCGCATGCCGGGTGTGCGGCCAGAAGTCGAAGGTCGCGGAGTGGGTAACGACCTGTCAGTCCGCGGCGGCGGCGATCGAGCGTGCGTCAGCAACTTCATCTAACTCGTCAGAGGGAGACAGGAGGGAGAAGGGCGGGATGCAGGGAAGAGGGACGGATGCAGGGAAGGAGGAAGACATGGCGTCATCGCAGGAACCGGACACTCACCCTGTTATCCCAAATGGCAATCGAGTTGGGCTGCCAGCGGAAGCGCACCTGGAAGTCGGGGTTTTCGCTGAGAACGGCCGCGTGGTCAGCGAGAGTTTGGATTGCGGTCAGCAGCCGACGACCACGAAGGTTCAACGACTGCGCAGCAGGACGAGAGGGGGGCGGGCACACTCACGCGATCTGGCGGAACAGCAGCTCCAGAATAGCGTCGCTCTCAGCCTTGGGCACGCCCACGATGCGCCGGGTGAAGCCTGTTGGACACGCCCCGTCAGTTAGAACGCTTGCCACGAAGCTTCCGCAGAGTGCGCGCGATCGTCAAAGTGCAACGTACCCGGGTTGACGTAGATGCTCTTCCAGCCAGTAACGGGATGCACGCGCACAACAGGGTGCACAGTCTCCACCGGCTCGCGGCGCACGGTGTGGCCAGCAGCGCGCGCGCCGTCCGCCTGGGCGACAGCGCTGTGCACAGCGGTCAGGCCCTCCAGATACTTCTGGAACCCGGGGCTGAAGGACGAGTAGAGGGAGTAGCTAATGCGAGCGTTGTCAGCTCACTTGTGTCCCCGCTATCTCGTAACGCGCCAAGGACGCAGGGCCGGTCTCCCAACTTACCCGGAGCTCCAGAGCGTGTCGCCACCGTACGGAGGGCCAGTGATGACCTTCAAGGAGGTCGTGCTGGGAGGTTGCAGCTCATACGAGACGTCAGAGTGCCAGAGTTCGAGCTTCGAGAACGCGCTCGGGTCAGGCCGACGGGAGCCGTCGTTGTACACGACTGTATAGATGGGAACGCCGCGCGTCAGCTGCTGAACATTGTGCGGCAGAAGTACCGGATCGATGGTAACGTACCGTGAACCTCCTCCAGCCCGGGTTCACGGGGTACGGGGGTAGTAGCGTGCTTGTGCAGAGGGCCAAAGTGGCGCGCGAGGTCGAGCTGCTGATGAATGTCAATTTCCTGGTCGCGGAAGACTGCGCGCGAATACATCTGTCAGAACACAGCGAGCGGCGACAGGACGGAGAGACATCGCGACGTACAGACGACGCCGCGCTCGGCAACGAGCAAAGCACTACGCGTGAACGCATCAGTCAACGTCCCTCAAAGGATATACGAGACGGCAACGATACACACAGCTCATCCTTCTGCTGATCAGTGAGCTGACGGAGGTCGATGCCCGAAATTTCGGTGCCGATGGCAGGCGTCAAGTGCTGCACATTCGACGCCGCCGCGAAGAGGCTCTTCTTCTCGGGATCAGCGAACTGTCCGCGATCGGTCACCTCGATCTCGCCGAGGGGCTCCCACTTCACGTCCGGAAAGTGCGGCTATGTATCGCAATACCCGTCGTCAGCGTTGTGGAAGAGAAGGACGACGACAGCGGTGCGAGTGTGCGTACCTTGTACTTCGCGAACGGATAATCGCCATCGTCGGTATCACCAGTGACATCTGGGGAATAGAAGGGGTTGAAGGGCTGAGCAGCCTTCGCGGGCTTCGTGGAACCGTTGGTAGCGGTGGTGGTGGAATCGGCGGTAGCGACGGGAGCCATTGCAGCAGATCTGAAAGTGCAGCGACGAATCCGGCGTCTGGCGTTTTCGTTTTATAGCTGTGGGTTGGGCTCGGTGGTGCCTGTGCTCCAGGATGAGTACTCTCTGTGCACTATTTGCGTGCGTGGAAGGAGGGATGGCGACACGTGCACGTGACCGCGCGCAGTGGGCGCGCGTGCACATGAGTCGTTCTCCAGAGACCTTCCGCTGGAGCGGTGGGACGAATTTGCAGGGAGAGAAGGCGCGATAACGGGAGGCCGATAGCCCTTGGATCCAGTCTAGCTCGCCGTCGTTATCGTCTTTGGCATTGACAGGAGAATGGCGCGAATGTGTCGTTTGTAGCTGCGACGTGTCGTCGGTGGTCTCGCGCCTTGGCAGGTTGGTATTTACCCCGAACAGTCGTAATGCGCACAATCCTATTGGGAAGAAAGGTATCTTTAAGGCGTTTGAACGACGTAGCGATTATCGGCATCATGAGACGCACCACCAAATTCCCATCGCAGGCTGAGTACGCGTGTTACATGTCTGGCATGCCGAAGTCGCAGTTTGTCCAAGAGGACGACGATCAGTTGCTAGAGCAAGTCTACAGTTTGCGCAGGATAGTTCTCTTCTTTTTCAGGAGTGGACATGGTGTATATGGCCGGGATTTGGGAAAGTCTTATCGAAACTGATGATACACGGACAAGTTGGGATCTGTGATGGCGGGCGCCTGTTACAGTACTCCCCAGTCCCGCCTGTCCCAAGCTGGTACCGGCGTAGACTCAAGCGCCTTGACCGCTACCATATGACCAGCCCACGGTAGGCGTACATATAGCTAGGAAAAGACATCCTGCTGGACCAGGTATCTTCCTCATCCTCCGCAGGGCCGGTCTGAGTGTGGTCTTTACTTTCAAACGTCAGCTTGTCCTAGTGCGGGAGAGGCGATTGCGAGCCATCGATAGTTCATCTAGTCCTCAGTCAGAGAAACGTGTCCATGATTCATGACTGAGTTGCAGGTATAGGACCTGTCCATTTGGTACAGTCTTACAGCTCGAGTAGTATTTTCGCACTGTCTTGAGGCGGCGAGAGCGTAAGCCACCCGGGTCTCACCTGATCCCAGCCTAATTAGGCACAAAACCGCAGCACGCGGCCCGGCCTAATTAG
>CCBP010000019.1:16075-49360 GCA_000765035.1 Trametes cinnabarina
CACCACCACCACCAACCACCACCACCACCACCACCCACACCAGGCAGACATCAGCGAGTTCTCCGACGAGCCTCGCACTCTCAGTCACACCGGCGTACGTCTAAACGTCTTCCTCGCAAGCTTGTACTGAAGTTTCTAGCGCTCTTCTACAGGACAGAGACGTTGAATCATCTCTCACTCGCGAAGAAGCGTTCCGGGAAGCGGCTAGCCTCCTGCGGCAGCGCGATAGCGACCTGATAAGGGCGTGGGCAGACCAGGCCGACGGCCTCGTCACATTTGTGAGTGCACCGGTCATATGGCCTGCGATACCCTGCCACCAGTAAGACGTTCCACCCACAGGCGGCCCTATTCTCAGGCGTCGTAACGGCCTTCCTCATCGACAGCAACGCATCCCTTCAGCCTGACCAGCAAGCCATCGCAGTAGACCTCCTGCGTCAAATTTCCGCACAACTCGCCGGACAGCCGCTGCCGTCCGTGCCGGCAGCCAATGTCCTATTCAAACCAGCCCTGTCTGCTGTCGTGCAGAACGCCCTGCTGTTCGCGAGCCTGATTTGCTCCCTGCTCTCGGCAGGCTTGGGTGTGTTCCACAAGGAATGGCTGCGGGAATACACGCTCTACCTACCCCTCGACCCACAACAGCTCTTGCGGGTCGTACAGCACCGCTACGAGGGCCGCAACACGTTCAAATTGTGGTTCACGATCGCCGCCATATCCATCTTCCTACAGCTTGGCGTCGCCTTCTTCATTGGCGCGACGCTCGTGTCTGTGTGGCCGATGTTTCCCATCCTCCGCAACATGCTCGGCGTGCTCATCATCGTCTGGCTCATTTTCTGGGTCGGGACCGCGTTCTGCCCCACGTTCGCCAGCAACTGCCCGTTCAAATCCCCGCTCGCGCGCGTCATCTTCGTGGGCATGCACCTCGTGCCGCACTTTGCGCGCAGAGCACTCTGCCGCACGCCTGGCGGGCGCATGTTGCCAGGTTTGGAGGAGCAAGAGTTGCGGGACATCATGCAGGACAGGCGGGGAGAGTCCCTCGACCGCCATGCACTCGAATACCTGTGCGCTGCGCACCCAGGAGACCGCAGGATAAGAGCCCTCGAGCGATACATGCATGACCGCCCTTCAAACCCGAATGATGCACTCCAGGCCGCAGACAAAGAAGCTGAGCTGCATTCCCGGTCTCCTCTCCCGGCCGATAGAAATGGCGAAGGGACCAGCGTCCCGGGATTCCCCCATCTATGGAGGAAAAGCCCCCCACAGCTGGAAGACGGCGAAACGGACAAGACGAAGCAGGCCTTTGTCCTGACACCATTCCGCCGGGGATCGACCGGGACCACGTCGAGCTATGACCTTTGAACGATTCTGGACGCCAGAACATGGCCCCTGCGCGACATTGTAATATAGTCCCAAGCCCGCTGTCCTGCAAACCTGTGGATGCGCGTTCATGACGCCATACCGTCGGTGTCCGATATATTGACGACCTTGCCGCAGAGGGAGCCCCCCTGCGCTGACAACAGGACTTGCCGGATGTGGAGCTACACATACCGTCCAGACCGAGCGCGCGACGAGGATTCGGGCGTCCTGCGCGTCACGATTTTTCTCTGAATTCAAATGTCTTTCCTGTCTCTCAGCCGTGCCAGTGGCTCTCTTATCCACTCTGGCTGGACGGCAGAGGAAGAAGAGCGACGAGCTTTCAGATCTTCAGAGTCAACTCGAAATACGCGGGTGATCGTGGGAACTGGAGAGAACACCGGAGGCGATGGACTTGGAGCGCGCTTGACCTAGAAGCTTGCGTCTCTCGTCGGCAAGTCTGTCGCTCTCATCGCGTGAGTCGTCTGCAATGCCCACCATATATACGTTGGTGTTGCATGCTATCTGCTTGCCTACTTCAAGAACTGAACCTCGCCTTCGCTGAGACTCTGCACCCACCGTAGCTTGCATACCACTAGTGTGAGCCTCCCCCGGAACGTTGGGATTGTACTGCTTAGACCTTGTGCGCGGATGAGCTGATGAAACGAACGAGATCGTAGGCTATCAAGGATCAAGGCTAAGACACACATTCCTTCTACCCATGACGATTGATTGCGCAAAGTCACGACAAGGCCTCCTCGCATTGGTGGCGAGCTCATGTCGTCCCACTGTCGGGTTAGTGGATACCTTCTGACACCTCTCGCCTGTCTCCTCGCATGTTGACGGATGACCGTCGTAGCCCGGAATTGTCTGGGGCTCGGTGGATAGCAACGACGCTCTCCGTCATGTACTACTACTTGCACTCGATCGCACCGGCCCTCTCTCGCCTCATCGAGCCCATCACTCATTCGTACGACAGGCCGTGCTATGTCGATGATATACTGCAAGGGATCTTCTCTTGGCTCAGCCCCAACGACGCTGCCAGGGCCGCTCTGGTTTGCACGCGATGGCATCGCAGCGCGACGCCCGCAGCTTACTCGCACGTCGTCCTCCGCTTCTGGACGCCCTCCGCCTTCCGTCTCGCACGCACTCTATCCGTCTCCGCACACCTCAGACAGCACGTCAGACACCTCACTCTCATATGTTTCGATCCAGACGCGCGCTGCCCACCCTTGGATTGGCTCGCGGATCTCCCTCTCGACCTCCTCCGCAGTCTTCGCGTGGTCGGCCCTATCGCCCTCTATGAACGCATCGCAACCTGTCCAGCGCTTACTCATGCTGCTGCAGTGGAGCTCATCACACTATCATCGCGGGAAGAAAGAACAGCAGATGCAGACACAAGGCTGCTCTATCCTTACCAGGCCTTCGCCGAGACGTCCAGCTTGGCCACGCTTTCCCAACAGGTCATCCGTCCATTCTACGACCTTCATGCTCTTCGCCAAGAAGCAGAGAAATGCGGACTCTTGATTGCCCGCTGGTCTCATGCGGGACAAACCTCTCTCGCAGAGCTGGAGAACGTCATCAACGCATCCAGCGGGCCCTTTCCGCGGATGAATCTTATTGTGCTGATCGCCGTCTACGATTCCGCCTGGTTCGCGCACCATTACCTCGATTGCTTCGTACCGACGGACGAGCCGCCACGTGCGCAAACGACCGCTTCACTCCGATGTCTTTGTCAGTTTGAAGCACCCGCTACCGGCAGGACGTCTACCCCACGCAAAGCGGCTGTGTCTTTTGCGATGACTGCCGGCCTGCACACGCTTTTCTCTGCGCCTCTCGCAATCGCTGTCCTTTCCTGCTTCCTGGCATATGTGTCAGAGGACGAACAGCCCATTCGCGGATTCCTTCTAATGTGCTGTCATTTTAACGAGATAGCGCCGACCGATGATGACTGCGATCTGTGTGGCTTGGGAGCCTGCGAGATCTCATATTTCTAGGATTCCCCGTGTCTGTGTCTTTCAAAAACAGTGCTCTTGCTGTTCTCCTCTCATCAGGCCTACCAATGAGTGCATGGCACCCGCCGAGGATGGTGCGTGTCCTACGAGACTTGCCGAGATCCAACACCAGACGACGGACTCAGCGCTCCGTCGTGTGAGCACGCGTTCGTTGATCGTCTTTTACCTCCACTGCGTCTCGAAGTCGGATCCTCCCAATATATATCTGCTGCCCCCATCTCTATCATTCCAATTCTGCTCGCTTATCGAAGGCTCTGTGCCGCTTCGACGATCTCTGCCAACGCCCCGCTCGGTCTGCTACACATCTCCAAGCTATGACATGGCTCAACCGGAACAACAAATGGCCTCCACAGCGCGCAAGGTGCGTCTCAGATCTCAACGCTTGCTTGCGGAAGACGGTCTGTTCTCATTCGGCCCGTTCAGTCTGCTATCATCCAGTCCGAGACTTCAAGCCTGTACCTCCCAACCGCCGCCTCAATCGTATCTCGACTCAGAGTCACATTGTTTCCAGGGGGAGTCTTACCGATATGTCGCGTTGGATAGCGACGTGGATGTCTCCAATGCTCGAGGAGAAGCTCACCACGAAGCTGCGCAGGAGTATGGAGCCGTGTGGGATGAGCATGAGCTGGGCCCAAGGGTCCTGTCGTGTGTTGTCGTGCAGCATCGGACTATACACGCCATTATGTATGTGCGTCAATCGTATTTTGCATAATATCGCCGTCGTGAGCACGCGAGTGAAGATACGCGGTCTCCTGATTGGGAACGACGCGCTCGTGGGAGTTTGAAGAGACGCGGTGGCCGGACGAGCACCACCGCGTCATCCATTGCCGGCATCCAGCCTGGTGGTGTTCGCGGTCATAGACGTCGACATTGGGTACTCGACTATCCTCAGCGACGTTTGAGGCAAACCATAAGATGCAATGACCCCCTGTACACTCCACCCACCCTCTGTTCGCCATCGACGACGACGTAGACATGGACATGGACGACGAGCACTCGGTATGCAATCCTTCTGTCGTAACAATGACCCGCCAAGACTTATCATTACTATTCTACCTAGGGCATCACATCGACCACTGGTTCTACCCATATCGAACCTCCGGAGGTTGATATGAAGCCATCGCAAAACGCTCGAGGTCCGCTTTCTCCTCATTTGACCGATGCGGTCGACCTCGTCGCTTCAGAAACCGTCTCTGGTTCGACGTCTTCCAGCAAAAAATCCGGACTAGACGATCCTGAAGTGAAGGATCATGCCTGGCGCGAAGACACAACTCGCATCCCGTCCCTCATCGAAGGCAGCTCCAACGAGGACCTCTTCATGCTCGTCCGGCGCTTCAACCAGGTTAGTAGCTAACGTTGATGAACGCACATGGGTCTTATGATCATCTGTCGTACAGCAATTTCAGCAGGTCAACGCGATTCCACCTCTCCGTCCTGGCCTTCTAGACCTTGACGTATCCGACGACGAAGAATTCTCACTCGAGAAGCTTCGCGTCAACACCGAACGCTTCTACATGACCGTGGTAGGCTCCTCTTCAGCCTCGGTTTCTTCATGATGACGCTTGACGCCTACTCGACAGATCGTTGGTATGGCTAACTTTGGGAAACATATTGCGCGCCTCCGCTCGTGGAACGAACCTCGACGGACTGCCGGATTTTGTATCGTACGTCTTTTCGCGCCATACCTTTGTGGCACTTACCCAATTCGCCTTTGTAGGCTTACTGCATCGCATGGTATTTCT
This sequence comes from Trametes cinnabarina, assembly GCA_000765035.1. Taxonomy (NCBI): domain Eukaryota; kingdom Fungi; phylum Basidiomycota; class Agaricomycetes; order Polyporales; family Polyporaceae; genus Trametes; species Trametes cinnabarina. Next base: position 21,183 of record CCBP010000019.1, read on the forward strand.
CCTCCATCTCAGCTCTCCTGATCGGCGCCGTCCTCCTCGTAATGTTCCGGCCTGACTATCGCGCGAAGCTGTTCCCTCCGGCGCCCCTTGCCGCTGTCAGCGTCGTCTCTGGGAACCTACAGGTACCGAGCGCGGGTGTCCTAGCATCTGAGGATTCGTTATCCGGCGCACATGAAGCGCACAAAGGCGAAGCCGTGGAGCAAGAAGCAGTACAATTTGTGGCAGCTATCGGTTCAATCGTCTCGAGTCTCGTCATGGGTGAACGCGGCTCGGCGAAGCGCAAATATGGTCAACCCCGCTCTGACACAGTCGGTGGTACGGGACGTGGGAGCGACACCGAAACCGATGACACCTCGGCCACGGCTGTTATGCACGACCTCAGCGATCTGGTGTTCCACACCAAGAACATTGAGAATAGACGCAATCTCGATGGCGCTTCCAAGCCTGAAGCGGACGAAGCCACAAAAAACATCGAAAGTGCGCTTTGGAAGAAGACGCGCCCGTTCATGAGGACCCTCGCTGAGATCGCAGCCGTCTGGGAACGCTTCGCAAAGTGAGCATCCGCGTCGCCTGAGCCGTTGTATGAGTCCTCAATGCCGATGTAACAGTGCCATTGAACCCACGCCTCCTTTTCCGAGATATGATGCACGACTGAGGTTTGCCTACGTTCTGGGTATGCTGCTTGTAGCCTCCTTGTTGAGCCCCGTCGCGATGATCGTCCGCGGGACTACGTTTGGGCTTGGGTTCGCTTTCTTTGGACAACCTATCATCACCCGTGTCACCAGCCAAATCGATCGCCGTTTCCCGCATTGGCATGAACTGCTGGACTTGCGCAGGTAATCTACCGCCTCTCACGTCTAAGCTCTGATATTGATTTGTCTTGGTAGGACATTGCTCAAAGAGGTACCGACTAACGTGCAGCTCACGCTTACGTTGCTGCGTCTCGCCGAACAGGCGAAGGCTCCTCTTCCGCCTCCACCAATATCTCCCCCGCATCACACGGCCGGAACTGTGGACGAGCGCCACTCTACGCAGGGGCACCCACGACAGGCGGTAGCCGCGCTGAAGGAGCACGACTTTAGCTTCGCAACGGAAAACTACGAAATCGAAGGCGTCGACCCCGATCGCACGCTGGCATATACGGACGACGCAAGCTTGAATGCGAAGCTTTCCGACGAGGAGGGCATCAGAGGTGCAGAGAAAGGCGAGGAGAAGAAGACCGCGGGTAAGAAGATCCTCGGCGCAATCAAGAAGACGGCCAACACCAGTGTCAGCGGCGTCCTTGGTCTTGACCACGTCATGGCAAAGCTCGGGAGTGAGAGCGCCAAACATCGCCTCGGCACTGTCGCGGCCCTTCCTTCCGCCGAGCAGGATGAAAACCTGACCACAATCGCGGCGTATGGAAGGGTCCACGACGAACGCGCGGAAGCCGCACTCCACCTGGAAGGCCCAACGAGCTTCTCAGCGCGATACCACGGGGAGAAGGGTCGTGTCCTGGTCCTGACAAGCGCAGCCTCCCCATGCCTCACCTGGGCTCCCGAGAAGCGCCTGCGCGCTGCGCTCCTCTCTCCGTCTAAGGGTCTGGAAAAGGGCGGCGACAACGCAGACGGTATCTCCGCGGAACTCACAATCGGGCTCGCGGACATCGTCTCACTACGGAAGATGGGTGGATTTGGGTGGAAGGGTCGCGCGTTCGTAGCGTGGGCGACGGACAAGGTCGTGTTGGACGGGTTGGAGGTTATGGTCCGTGGAGGCGATCGGTGGGAGTTTACGGCGATCAGGGGAAGGGACGAGTTGTTCAATCGGCTCGTCTCGATGGGGAAGCAGAGCTGGGAGTTTGTGTGAAGTGCGACAAACATATATGCGACTCAGGCTGGAAAACACGTACGAACACTGGCATGCAGCGCGGCGTGGGGGACGTGATTGATTGGTATTCTCATGTTCTCACTCCGGCTCGAAGGTCCTGAGAGTCGAAGGATCGATACGTCGAAGCTCAATGATCTGCGTCCTGTTGCCGCAGACCAGACACCGAGCTCCAAGGTCGGTGTCGGTTCAGACTAGTATTGTTCGTGCCAGCAGCACACCACTTGTATGGGCGCCCGTGGATCCGAGTCCTTGTCCCTCGACTCCCACCACGACACCGTCGACTGGTCAACAGCACCCCCAACTTGGTCACAATCTGGGCGGGGTACGCAATCTCACATGCAAAGCTGTATTGTATGGCTTTCTGACACACCCAGATAATCTTCTAGTAGATCTGTACGAGACCCGGCGTAGTGTACCTGAATTCACGTTCGTCACGGTCCTTTCAGCTACATGGTAGAATAACCGTGTTGTGGAGATATTTCCCAATGCCGTACGCTCCTGTCGAGCCAGATATGTGATCCCCTGTCAATCCTCAGCATTATACATATGGACTCACGACAGCGACCACGGCGGGATCGCCAGGCGCTCTCTTCTTGGCAGATGTGCGTGCCAGCTGATTTTGATGGCCTGCAACTTGGTAATGTCATGCGTATCCTGTCGTATTCATTCATAATGGTGAAGGAAGAGCCGAGTGATCTTCGCAAGCGAACCAGAATGCCAATATCACTGGTATGCGGCTTTTGTGCATCATGATACAATATCTGTAGATGAGCATAATATGTGGTGCTCTTCTGGCACCTGCGGTTTCAGCGTGTTAGGTGCGTTCAGTGTGTTCCCTCTGACTTTGACTGCGACCCATCTCATGGAGGGTATATATGACCCATGGCTCGGACGCTGACGGCCGTACAGACGGTCGTACGAACAAAATTATCCCCATTCCAACACGCGCCCCTTACACAACCAGAGAGGTATGTCACCATTGAATGAGCGACGTCCAGTTAAGGTGCGCATTGCCACAACGTCACAGTATTCGTTCCCTTTGAACCCAACCGCCGCTCAGGTTGATCAAAAGTCAACATCCGGCCCGGAGAGATACTGCGCCTGCCAGTGGCAGAATACAGTACGTCTTCTGATTATACCAGCTCTTTGCCATATGACAGAGCAACTTCGTTCGACAGCGCAAGGGCCCTATAAGCCGCGAAATTGCATACCGCGACGCAGCTGACCTGCTCGTCAAGCGCGATGGTCCCCTCGTCGAAGCATGGGCTGGCCAAGCAGACGGCCTGGTCGTATTTGTGAGTGTACATGTTTGTACAAAGTGCGGACGTTCAAACCTTTCGAATAGGCGACTCTACTATCCGCCGTCGTGACATCGTTTGTCATCGACAGCAACGCCAACCTTAAGCCCGACCAACAAAGCATCGCGGTAGACCTCTTGCGTCAAATATCATCCCAGCTATCCGGAGAGAAATCCTCGATCACGGCGTTGAACAACGTCCCATTCAAACCCGCATTGTCCACCGTCGTCGAAAACGCTTCGCTCTACGCAAGTCTGATATGTTGCCTCCTCTCCGCCGGCTTGGGAGTGTTCCACAAAGAATGGCTGCGAGAGTACACGCTATACCTGCCCCTCGATCCCCAACTTCGCCTGCGTGCGGTCCAACACCGCCATGAAGGCTGCGATTACTGGAAGATATGGTTCACCATTGCTAGCATCTCTCTTTTCCTGCAGCTCGGCGTCGCATTCTTCATCGGAGCTATTCTAGTTTCCGTTTGGAGTCCATACCCCACGCTTCGCGACATTCTGGGCGTCCTCATAATCATTTGGGTCATCTTCTGGCTCGGGAGTGCCATCTGTCCCACCTTTGCAAGCAATTGCCCGTTCAAGTCGCCTCTCTCGCGCTTGATTTTCTTCGTGGTGCATCTAATCCGGTACCTCATTCGAATGGCGTTCCCCCGCGCGGATACCCAGGGTCGCAACCGAAGCATACCTCTTTCGCTGGAAGATCACGAACGAATTGAAATCGAGGGGGACGAGCGAGGAATGGCACTGGAACGCAGAGCCTTCGGATACTTATACGACGCCTACCAGGGCGAAGACCGTATTTCAGACCTCGATTATTGCATCCGGGGACATTTCGACGCTGATCCGCATCCGACGAGCGACAGGACCAACACAGGGCATCCTTTATGCGGTGCAACGGGGAATATATATGTCGCGAATGCCTCCCCAAACAATGGGGACGTCGAAGAGTTTCCGATGGCCCCTCCTGCTCAGGCACGTTGCTGTGAGGTGCGTAAAATGAAAGAAAGACCCGCATATCTACCACGAAGCGACTCTACTCTCGTGACTGCGAGTGACAACAGTCCCCTCACAATCCCTTGCGACCGACCTGCCGAATGTTAGCCACATATGATGGCGCTCGACCGGGGCAGTCACTGGGCATGGAAATCCTCGAATATATTGCTCTGATATGAACCTTATGTACGATTTGTTCTTGCCTCCTTCACGTTGGGTCACTGAGCAAACGGCGCTGTGAGGCATCGAACAAGGAGACCTGCCTGATATGGGAGAGCACTTGTGATTGCTGTGCACGTGCCTGGTGCAAGCGACGCGAGGCCACTCCCTCTCGCTCGCTGACCGCACTGCGCACGCGTCCACTTCCTTCTCTCCATCCCGCCATCTATTCGCATTGCGCTCTGCGTCTGTCTGGCGTACACAACCTGAACACTGAAATGACACAAGACTCTGGCTCGTCTAATGGCCTCCGACGCAGGTCCAGCACGGCAGACAAAAGCCCACAAACGCCACCGCAGTCGCGTCCGCTCCCAGAACCACCCGCTTCGTCTCGGAAAGCCATCGATCCTACCTCTTTCTACGGAAACGGCAAAGCTAAAGCTCAGGGCTCGTCTCACACATCCTATATCCCTCCAGAACGCTCGCCGTACCGAGAGCCTGAACTGGTCATGGACGAAGAACCGATGCCGAATGATCAGTCTGCTTGGGAGCCGACCACGGGCTTGGGAGACATCGCTGACTGGGAGGTGAACACAGCCGCCAACTGGGGCGAGCCAGGCACTACGCGCAGAATTGCTATCGACGGCCGCGACGAGAACGAGGAGCTCCGCTGGTTCGATCCAGCACTGCGCGCCGTCAAGCCTGGCCCGGGCGTGCTCCCGCCCCTCCTGGTGGACATGCTTCATGACCCAGATCATGCGTTGCACTCAGTGAGCACTCAGCCACACCCGCCATCCGCCACCGCGCACGTCCCCACTGCGGACGAAGTCCGTATGGCCATTCCGCACCCAAACGCGTACTATTGTAGAGAGCACAACGGCTGGGTCTTCCTTCAATGGAGATCTTCCACCGTCATCCCACCTCTCGTCAAAGAACCCGAACATCCCCTTCCCGATCAGGCCAGACGGCGGCGCACTACCTCCTGCGTTGGAGATGGCGAGCAACCCTTTGGTCCTTCGAATATCACCCACCATTGGCATCGCTACGAGAAAGCGGTGGATGCCGCCAAGCTCAATCCTCCGTACACCCATGGCGAACTTCTCCTGGATCTCTATCTTTGCTGCCAATGTTCGATGTACTGTCTCGTGTCTGATGTAATACCTGGCGTTATCCCAGCTTCGCTCGTAGACGAGTTCACGCGCGACAAACTTAGCCACCCCGCTTTAGACAAGACGCCGAAAGCTACCGTGATCGCGGGTTGGGAGACTATTCTCACGTGAGTCCAGCTTCATCTTCACGTTTCGCAGGTGCTGAAGCCCAGCAGCATCATTGACAATCGGCTATGGCGAGACGAAAAGCGCTCTCTACCTGTAGGTAGAGCCCGGTTCAGGAGCAAAGTAGGCTGGAGCGATGTAGTGTGAGTACGGCTGAACTTGCGAGTGACCGTGCTGACTGTCTGTAGCCGGCGAGTCTTCGAGACCATTGGATTTCCCTTGGAGGATTTGCAACAAGGCGAGAGCTCGACTGAATTGGCTCTTTCCCCTCCACCGATCGATCCTTCGACCCCGGAAGGAAAGGCCTCGCGAGCAAAGCTTTTGCGCGCATGGGTCGAAATCAGCGCTTGGCTAGCTATCTACCAGAAGTCCAGTGGGTGTCATGCAGGATCTCTAATTTGGAATGCGCAGCTGAGTGTTTGCAGAGGATCAGGTCGGAGACTACAACTGCATGGTTCTCCACGTAAAGGCCCAAAGCGAGCGGGATATGTACCAAACCGGTATTGGGGCGCACGTATCCCAAATCGCTCGCGGAAAGCTTCCTGCAGCTCTTCAAGGATACGTGCCTCTGGATGAATCGTGGAGGGTTCTCGGTATGACGCCGAGCACATACTCGTGGGGTTGGTACAAACTACATTGTCTTCACAAGTGGTTCGACTCACACATCGTCAGAACTCCTTGCATTTGCATATTTGGCCCAGTGCCGTTGTGACCCCGCCAATACCATGGTCTACTTCAACCACCTGTGGACGATCGTCAACACGATGATGCAGCTCGGCCAGAACGTGCCGCAAGAGCTCCAGACGCTCATCGTCGAGGAACGATCTCGCTTTCGATACACCCAGGACGACTTGCAAGAATCCGCCAAGGTTCTCGGATTCGGCCGTGATGGCGAGCTCGGCGTGGAGCTGGACGATGAGGTCGATGACGACTTCATAATCCAAGCGTGGCGAAGTGCGCGGCAACGCGCATGGCAGAGCCCAACAGACGCGACCGATCGTCGTGCGAAGTTGAACGACGCTTTGAGGCTTGTCGCGGAACACAGGGGAAGCGAGAAACTGTTCAAGGCGTGGAACGACGAGAAGGGTTCCGGTATGTCTCCGGAGACAGCGTACTCGACTCTGGAGGTGCCGAAAGAGGTGGACGAAGCGATGCTGTTGACCGTGTACTCTATGCGCGTACGTTTACGCCGAGCCATCCCTCCTCATGTCGCAAGTCTAAACACGCCTGTTGTAGGTGGAGGATCAACCCAGTCAGGCAGAACGAATGCGCGAGGCGTTGAGCGTCATTGCTGAAGTGACGAACAGTGATCGTTTGCGCAAATTCTTGGAAACTGGCCAAGATCGTACGTCACCAAACTCCCACTCAGTCCCTGTTGCCCACACTCATGTGCGTTCGACAGCGGGCGACAGTACTGTGTCAAACACGAGCCCCGATATGCCTCGAGGCCTCAATCAGCTCGGTAACACATGTTATTTGAATTCTTTGCTGCAGGTAGGATAACATGGCACTGTTGCGCAGTCTTCGTGCGATTTGACCGAGCGCTTCACAGTATTTTTACACCATCAAAGACTTGCGCGCGGCTATAGTCTCGATTGCTCAGGCCGACGCGAAGGAGCTGGATGATAGCAAATTTACGGATGATGACCTGAAGCGCCATCGGGTCGGTGGACGTCTTGTTACCCGGCGAGAGGTCATGCGTTCCAAGAAGTGTAGGTTTTTGGGCCCGTCCATCGCCTTCGCACTGATACTGACTGCACGCTATGTTCTAGTTGTGAATCTCCTTGCAGATCTGTTCTTCAATATGGAGTACTGCGAGAACCCCTCCATCACGCCCAAGATCGAGCTCGCCAAACTCGCCCTCGTAACGACGCAGGACGAGGAAGAGGACGAAAATGACAAGGCAGGCACCGACTCCTCAAACGATACTGATGCTACCCTCGTTGACGATATGCCTCCCCGGCCTACCTACGACCGCGCCACTTCTTCGCCTCTTCAGAGTCCGACAGAGAGCGTGCTCGGTAAACGCAGCAGAGACGGCGATTCGAGCATGGACATCGACACGTCTGCCCCGGTCGCGAGCCCGTCCGAGCGGTTAGAACCGGCGGCGAAGAGGGCTACCTCCCCGCCTTCCGCGAGTATGCAGGACGCTACCGATTTGATCAATGATGCTGTCGCGTCATCTTCCAAGCTGCGCCCAGTCGATGCCTCGACCGACGTGGAGATGAAGGACGAGATGCAGACAAGCAAAGCGCCTCCCCTTCCTCCACGCAGAACACGCACTACGGATGACTCTGTGATGATGTTCGGTGAGAAATCATGACCTTGCCACACAACGCTGAGTCACTGATGCTTTGGGCTAGGACGCCAACATGACGTCTCGGAGTGCATGGACAACTGCATGTTCCAGATTGAGACTGCGCTGCTCGACTTCCAGGGGAAAGAAACCGACGACGACAAGACAAGTCCAATCAAAAGGTGGGCAATGATATCAGGATGGGAAAATCTTTACTGATGACTGAACGGGCTCTCAGACTGTTTTATGGAAAGAAGCGACAACGTCTGACATCGTTGTCGCCAAAGGATGATGCCAGCCACCAATCATCCATACACGAGAAAGAGGACCTCTTCTCGCATCTTCACGTCAACGTCGCCGACGAGGGCTTTGATCTCTATGACGGTCTGGCCAGGTACTTCGACGATGTAGTGGATCTAGGTGGCGAGAAGAAGCGGATGGAGGTTTCGTTGGTCGATCTACCGCCGTTGCTCCAAATTCAACTTCAAGTAAGTCGCATCATCGGCATGCGTACAGCACGGGGACTGGACTGAATTCCACATAGCGAGTACAATTCAACCGCGAAACGCAGCAGGCGTACAAATCACAAGCCTACGTCAAGTTTGGCGAAACCATCTACATGGATAGGTTCCTCGATAGCGCCGACCCCACCAAGAAGGCGCGGTCGAAGGAGATCCAGGCAGAGCTCAATGCTGCTCGCGATCGCGTACACAAGCTTACTCATGGCAAGGTAAGCTTCATCCATCTCACCTGGCATCCCCGCGATGCTCAAGTTGTTGTGTGCAGCATGCCCCTTTTGCACCTGCTCTCAAGAATGTCGCCGATTTCCTATCAGGACAAAAGGTCCTCGACATTCCTTCAGACGAAGAGCTTGTCGCGTCGCTCCGTAACGAGGAGGCGCTCGTGACTGAACAGCTCCGCCGAGAGCGAGAGCGAACCGTCCAGCTAAAGCAGCAGCTAGAGGACATTTGGAAGGACGACACCTCGGCAGCCTACGAGCTGACGTCCGTCTTCATTCACCGCGGCTCGTCTCCCTCATGGGGCCACTACTTCTTCTACTCTCGCAACCTGCCAACGAACCCGGATGCTTGGTTCAAGTACAACGACTCGGACGTTACCGCCGTTTCAAAAGACGAAGTTCTTGCAGATACCACCGGCTCGACAGCCAACCCGTACATGGTGAGCGCCATTGAAACCACGTAAGAAGACAAAGGCACTGACGGGGAAATTCCGCAGCTGGTCTTTGTACGGAAAGGTACCGACGCCATTGAGACTGTCCACAGGTTCAATCCCGAGACTGTCGAGGACGTCTAGACCCATGCGCATGTTCTGAACACTCTTCTTCCGTCGTGCTACACATTTTACGCATTGTACACCGCACATGCTTCCACATCGCCATCACCATCGCACACGTTCATCAACTGTAACCTATCGAAACCGTACGCTATCATCGCATATCAATCGATTTCATCAGCTTCTCGCCTTCCGCACGGTTCATACATTATGTAGGAGGGTTGACAACATACCAGTCTATTGATTGCCATCGCCAACTCAAGCAGCCGTGGCCGAGCGAGAAAGCCATCGATGCGGTCTTGCTGCACGATCGCGTCCAGGCCCTCGGAGTCCATAGAACCATCCAGATTCTGCAGGACCTCCCTCAGACTGATGGGAGATTCTGCGCGGCGGCGGAGATGCTTGAGCGCAGCAGCGATTGCGCGTGTCTGGCTATCGTGCACGAGCTGAACGAGTGCGGACAGGTCGAGCGCGTCGCCTCCGCCGATCTCGAGCGCGGTTCGTTTCCGCGCGACGATCTTTGTATCTCCAGAGGGCAGCGAGCTGACGTCCAACGCTCGCGCGCGGATGCTGCCAAAGTGCGATGCTGAATGTGTAAACAAGCACCGTGTTAGTAGCAGCAGTGAGTGGGGATCGCGCGATCGCGCGGGGAGGGTGCTGACCTTCGTGTTCGGGCACGGCCGAGGGGATTTCCTGCGCGATCTGCTTCGCGGCCTTCGTGACGTCGAAACATTGGTAGTTGCGCATCTCCAGGACGAGATCCGCAACGTCGCAGTAGTCCCCTGAACGCCCATCATTCGCGAAATGAGCAAGCTCGATGCAATCCCCAGGCATTGCATGTCAGGAGGTACGTACCACACCCTCCGATGACCAGAATGGACGAGCAGCCGTGGTCGTTCAGCATGGCGCGCACCTATCCACGAGGTACCTCTCTATGAGCGGGCGACGCGGCGCGCGAGGTGCGAAACCGCTTCCTTACCTTGTACACCAAAGGCGTGATAGGGTCCGCCGAGACGAGCCGCTGCATGCGCCGGTCGCGGATGAGGAAGTTTGTCGCGCAGGTGTCCTCGTCGAACAGCAACGTGTCCGCGCCCATCTCAATCGCCTATGGATATGTCAGCAAGTCAGCATCGCGCACGCGCGGCGTGAACGCTTCCGGAGGGTGCAGCACGCACCTCGACGACGCCCGCAGCCATGGACGTGCTCCCGCTCGCATCCTGCGTGGAGAACGACGCGGTCGAGACACCGCCTGGCAGGTCCGCGATGAACGGCGAGATGTCGACGCTGTGCACCGCACGGCCGTCCTCGCCCTGGATGGACACACACCGGGACGAGGTGACGAGGAACTCGCGGCCGTCTGGACGTAGTCACTTTGGTCGATGCAGCCTCTCGGGATAGGGAAGCCCTGAGGAGAGTCGAACGCACCTCCGGGAACGTGATTATAGCAGCCTCGCGCAAGGGCGTCCAGGAGCGTGGACTTTCCCTGCATGACATTCAAGTGAGCTCGCGCCCATTCTAATCACCTAGCCTCAAATCTCAAAAACTCCTGCACGTACGTGAAATCCACCGCCCGCAATCATCGTGATTCCCCGAGGAACGGCCATGCCCGAGATGCCGCCTCTATGGGGCAGGATGAACGTGCGCTCGAGGTTCGGAGGGGACCGAAATGGAACAACGCTCGCCGCCTTCATGGGCGTGTCCGCCGCGCCGCTCGCGCGCGGGAGGATCGCGTCGTTGGGAACGAACGCCACAAGGCCTACGAGTACGAGCACGACAGAACGCATCAGGGCGAATGCAGGGTGCTACCATATCACAGGCCGTGCCGCGTACCTGCACTGGTGACTTGTTGGCGAAGGTCTTCCTGATCCTCGACGCAATCCACAAACAGCGCCATCCGCGTGGCATCGTGCGAGGTATACAGCAAGGTTCGCGCCAGCGCGGGGACCACGCTCGAGAAAACCTGCGACGCCTGCTCTCCCAAGATCGTCCTTCCTGTGCGACGGCAAATGAGCCATCAGCATCCGCCAAGCAAGATCGCACAGCGGAGGAGGGAAAGTCACCCTGCGCCGGAAGGCTGACACAAAACCGCAGTTCCACGCCCGGCTCGGAACCATCCTCCTCCGCTCGAGTGAGCACCACCGAGCTCCGCTCAAGGACTTGTTGGCCTGGCCGGTCCACAGTCACCTGCCCACCTTTCTCGCCCGCCCAACCACCAGAGCGCTGTTGCCCTCCCCCACGACGTCCGGCGAAGTGATTCTCGAGCACGGCGCAGACTTCTCGGGTGAGGTAGTCGCAAAGCGCGACTCTCCTGCGCGGACGCGGAGCCTCAGTCTCTGTCATCAAGACCAAGCCGGCCGAGCGCTGTGGGCAAGCATACCGTATCTTGTTGTTGAACAAGGCGGGCGGAATGGCCGCGACCGAATGCGTGACGCGGACACGCATTGTGCTGGGTGGCGCGTACGGGTCGCTCTGGACGTGGTCGACGTACAGCCGGAAAGTCGGGTAGGCCCAGTAACCTAAAGACCCGAGAATAATTCAGATGTCATCGCAGAGGGTATCCAGAGTAGGGTGGACCTTGCAGATCGCGATAGGCAGGGTAACTCTTCCCGCCGAGTGACCGAACCTTCCTCAGCAGGTCCTCAACACGACCCTGCGGGCTCGCTGGTCCATCTAGCGATACCAATCATTCATAAGTTGTCCTAAGGACTGTGCACGATCTGGATCACCTGTGCGCGGACGCTTCGTACCCCGGAAGCTGTCTTTATGGCCATGGCCAGTATCCGAGTCAGCGGGCGGAGCGCTACTCCCGCGTCCTCGACCGCGTCCGCGACCCCCGTATAGTTGTTTGTAATATGCCCCTCGTCCTATTGGGAGGACGAGTCAATGAATGGCAATTTCGAGTAAAGACGCAGACGGAGAACGGAACTACGGACCGGACATAGCAGTGACCTAATATCGGTGCATGCAAACGAGTCGGGCAGCCCTCGTATGTCGTGAGTCGTACTGCTGTATGATACTCACGCACAGTGCAGTCTGGTATCTCGGCCACTGTGACTCCTGCAAGGTCGAACAGTATGTCACTGTCACGGACGACAATACCGGTGACGTCATTCGAGTCAGTAAGGCCGCAGCATAACAACAGATTCAAAGACGATGCAGGTATGTACAAAAGGAACAGATACTCATGCCACCGCACCAGTACAGAGACGTATCCTTGGCAAGCCCCGACGCTGGTGCCATCAGGGAATGCGTTCTTCTTCGCTCACCCTGTAGTAACGGTCGTCTGCAGGGTCAGGCGCCCTCTGAAGCAGGGGACGGCGCATTCCCTAGCCCTGGCTCTGTAGCCCAGTCCTCCAAAGTCCATACGCGAACGGTCCCGTCCCCCATCCCGGCAGCCAGCGTGTGTTCCCCGCCCGGACTGAACCGCAGCGCGTATATCTCCGCTCGAACGCGGAGCGTCTTCAACACAGATCCGTCTCTGGATCGCCACACATGCACCACGGTCTCCCCGTCGGGCTCCCGCCCCGCGGCGTGCTGAGGCGCAGCGACGAGCTCTCCGTCGTGGGATGCACAAACATGCTGGATGATGCCGCACGCCTCGTCGTCCGCCCACACGAGCTCGCGCGTCGAATAATCGAAAACCCGGATGAACGGCGCAGCCGCGGTCGTGCACAACACCCAGTCCGTTCGGGGAACGAACTTGGCACCGTAAACGGCACTTCCGAGGCGTCGCAGAGAAGCGTCGAAGAGAACCTCGGGCTCCATCCCTGACCCTACGCGACAGACGAGGGTGCTGTTGGTAGAGCAGTGACCGTCGGGGTCCACAACGAGTTGCGTTCCGATGACCAGGCATTTTTCTCTGTCAACGTCGAGGATGTCGAATTGCGGGGGCGACTGACAAGCATTGGACGAGGACGGTGATCTCCCTAGCCTGCCCGTGACGCTGCTCACGGTGCCAAGGTGGTAATCCCAAAGAAACGTAGATTCTCTGCACCGTGCAAGGCAGGAACGGTCGTCCCAGAACGTAAGACTCTGCAAGCTGGGCGTCTCGCGCAGCGATGTGCGAAACGCTTGCTGATATACCGCGGTGGAGTTCGGGTCGGCGTTCCAGATACGCAGGGCGGGCGCCCTGCCATCGGCTGAGCGGCAATACGCTGCAAGCAGTCTCCCGTCCGCTGACCACGAAAAGCAGCGGACGTCGTCGTCTTGCGTCGCGAGGACGCACAGCTGCGCGTCGAGCCCAAGGGACCATATCACGATGCCCGCCGAGCTCGAATTCCACGCAAGACGACCCGTCCCGTCCGGCGCGAACGCCAGGTCCACTTCGCGAAACGAGAGCGGCGGGACGGTGCGCTCCAGGTCCGGATCACGCCCGCGCGTAGGAGGTCCCAAACGATGATGCATTCCTGGCCTGGATACGGGTGACATAGGCTCGCAAGGTAGCGTCCGTCGGACGAATAGACCAAGGAGGTCACCCAGCTGCGGGAGGACTTGGACCATGGTGGCGGCAGCGAGATGGGCACGCGGCCCGCAGGGACCCACAGAGGAGAACCTTCCCAGAGCGGGAAGTTCGTCTGGGCATAGGTGACGGGCCGTGGGGTATATAGCTCGGGGAGCGGTGACGAGCAGCGGTCTGGTACAGCTCGAAGCGGCGGCAGAGACTGTAATGCAGGCGATAGTTCGATGTCCAGGTCGTAATACATGCATTCCTCGTAGATGCTGATCGGCGACGGATGGATTGTGAATGCCAGCTTGAGCGTGTATGGTCCACATGGTAGCGCTAATTTGCGGTCAAGCTGACAGGGGTGCGGTGGCCTCAGGCCTCCATCGCAGTCATGAAGGTGGTGGCTCGAGGAAATCCGAGGAGCGTCGTCGTGCGCATTCGAATGAGAAACAGACACCTTCATAGGAACAGAGGTGGGCACGGGATTGGGGTCGCAGTCAAGACATGTTCCGAAGTCTATCCAGATCCTCTCCGACCCTCGGCACAGTGTGACGAACGTCGGCGGGCGTGCACCAGGTTGGAGGTACTGAAAGGGAGTCGAGACTGACACCAGAGCAAACCCCACCCTGTGAAGCGCTATTCTTGTCCATGGACGGATGATCACGATACATGGCCGCGCACACACTGTCCCGAGATTGGGATTTTGAGGCGCTTTGAGAGCGGTGTGATCGACGCGCGCATGCCAGGTCGAATGCGAATGCGGCAGAAGCTCACTCGGGCGAGACAAGATGTACACCGCTTCCTCCACTGCGCGTGTGGGCGAAAGAGTCGATTCGTGGTCTCCGCGGTTGAATCTGGGGTGGGAAAGAGCATCTGCCCTCATCCATTCGCCCCGGTAATCTGCCAGTCTATTGTTGAAGGGAAGGCCGACCTTGAGTTGGTTGCTGACGTGTTCGGAAACAGCAGAGAGGTAGAGGTGCAGGAGTCCACCACTACGGCCCTTGCGACATGCGATGATGGCGATGAACGACGATAGCTGTACCTGAGCTGTTGAATCTGATGACGCACCGGTGAATCTACGGAGACACCACATGGCAGAAAGAATGTGGAGACGTACCCTCGATGGTTTGGTCGCCAGGAAATGTGTTGGCTGGAATGGGAAACACAGGGAGTCGTGCGCGAAGCCCATGGCTAGTGAATGTGTATTCGGGGATAGAGACGTGAGCGTTGAGATGGAGGGCAGCGAGGTAGCATCTGAGCTCGTCCAGCGGAACCACCTTGACGTCCCCGGCGTCTCTGAAGGAAGTGGGCGATGGCGCGAATAGACACTGCGTGATGGGATCGAAGTGACGGGGGGTTCGATAGGGAAGGTGAGCCAACGTGACGGGGTCATATGACCAGACGTCTCCCCAAGCGAAGATGCTCTGGTCCGGAATGTCGCGGAGGATCGCTTCCTGCAACCGGTAGAAGGCGTTGGAGCCCTCGCCGTACACGATCGGGATGTAGACGCCAAAGAGGCCCAGGAGCGAGTACGACCGATCCTCTTCACGCGTCGTTTCCCGCCTCGACGCCCAAGACATGCGTTGAGCGACACTGATCGCGCTCAGCGGCCTCGAGTGGGTGAGAACATCGACGTCAACGCCTGAGACGCGTGAGATGGCACCCGCGAGCCCCGCCTTCGTTCCCAGATACGACCAGTCGGCACCGTAGAAAACGACTTCGGCCGGTGCTATGAGTTCCTGGAGCGTCCAGCCCCGAGTGAACCACTTGCACCGCGTCAAAGCCAAGTCTGCATGCCGCGAGTCAAGCTCGTCCGTGTCTTGCAAGTCTGGATCGTCCTCATCCGGATACAGTTCATCTGTGTCCTGGTCGTCCGTGTCCTGCGAGTCAACTTCGTCCGCGTCCTGCGAGTTGAGCTTGTGCATCTCCCGCGGGTAAAGCCCATCCGTGTTCTGCAGGTAAGTCTCGTCCGCATCCTGCGAGCGGAGATCGTCCGCGTCGAACTCTTCCGCGTCATAGGCCTCTGCCGTGTCTTGAGGGTGAGCCTCTGAATCAGTCGCGTCCTGCGGGTAGAGCTCTTCGACATCATGCAAGAACACGATGCACACATCCGCCTGCCGGTACCACCGAAACATCGAGGCGATCGCCTCGGAGAGCTCGGCGCTGCTCGTCTTGTCGATGCAGCAGGTGTCGATCCACACCCAGAGATACCCGAGCTCCCGCGCCACTCTGCAGCACTCCTTGATCTTCGCCGACAGCTCCTCGCGCTCGAGGACGGGCACGGAGTTATGGGCCCGAGCTTCGTGGTGGAAGCGTTGCAGGTCCTGAAAGGTGCTCTCCTTCTGGAGCCAGACGTGCGAGAGGATGGCATACTTGGCCTCTGACGCGTGGTGGAACCATTCCAAGGCACCGGTACAGGTGTTCAAAAGCCACATCGCCTGCGACCGGTCTTTTGTCACGACTGGCAGATATCTCGATGCTGTAAAACGTACCGCTGGCAGGGCCAAACGTAGTGCGTGTGGATACGGAACGCTCGGGCAGAGTTAGCCTCCCTCATGCAGACGGCGCCGGTCCTTTGCGTGAAGGGAAGTCAAACGATCACGTCAACTTCAGCGCCCGCCATGCCATAAAGACCAGGGCTTCTCCCAGGTCCCATGCGCCATCTGTGAACCCTCTACGGACAGGAAGCGGCTGTAGGCGTCCTACGCATCATGCATCAGGGACCGCCACACTTCACCGCACCCGTAATGAGTGCAATTGTCCCTCCTCGCACAATGATCGTAAACACAAATTTGATGCACCACCTCGTCGCCGTGCGCTCATTTAAAGCGCGTCCATTGTAAGCTGCAGCGAGAAGTAAGCAGGACACGTCCTTACAATTCTGTGCACACAAGCGGTCAGATACCATGCATCGCAAAGGCACCATAATACGAACGGGAGGGGGTGCGACTACGCAAAGCACAACCCTCTCAGACCTCGAGGTCCTGCATCTTACAGCCCTCATCAGCCTACTCTCATCGGCTTCACCACGGTGTACGTACCTGTCCGTACTTGTCCAAGGTTTTCCTGGTGCATTCTACTGATCTCAACATATGGGCCCAGCAACCGTCACGTCTTGTCCAAGAAAGACTACGGACTACGAACGCCCGTCAGCGCACCACGGAGTGAATAGGGACGTACCGTAAACGCAGCTCGCAGCCTTCTTGCCCACATTTGACCGTGGCAAGCGCATCGCCCGCTCGTCGTGAACGCTGAGGCCTTCCAGATGGTTTCAGGAAAAGCTGTACCTGTGAGCGTCGTCAGCGGGCGGGCTGCACCCTCGCCCTTAGGCAATGGCCGCAGAGTCGCTTGACCTGCGTCATATCTGCTAAAGAACAATTGTTAAATAGTCATAGTCGAGCACCACACAACGGTGAGCAGGGCAGAACATGTCTTGCGGTGTTTCATGTGATCGATTGACTACGGGGTGTCTAGATCATGGGTTATGCGATATTGTACACACTCCAGACATGAACGATACAAGTACAACATAGACGTGCCCGGTCAGTGCGAGGTATCCTCTGACTCACAGATCTACGACGAGAAGAGCGAAGGGTCTCCGTCGAGCGTAAGGTGGCTGATACGGGGAGCGCCGCCCTCCTCCTTGATTCTGCAGCAATCGTCAGGGAAATGCGAGAGCGAGAGCCAGCGTGCTGGTGTGCGAGACGTACTCGGCGGCTGCCTTTATCTCCGCTGGGTCGCCCGATCCCTTCTGCGCCCAAAGGAGCCTTGTCGTCGGCTGTCACGAGCCCCGCACGCACGCTCGTCTGCCAGCCTCGAAGCACATGAAAGACGCGAGCACGCACCTTCTCTGCGCCCTCGTGCGGTACAAAGCTCGCGCTCTGTCCGTCCCACTTCCTCTGCAGCGCCAACAGCGCCTCCTTCAACCCCTCCCGGTCCACCTCCTTGCCGCCGACGACGCCCTTCGCGTCGTGGGAGAACCAGTTCGCGAAGCGGGTGCTGAAGAGATCGACCGGGCCGTGGCCCATGCGGATCCCGTGGAAGGCGGGCGGGGTGTTGAAGTGGATGTGGGGCGAGGCGAGGAGAGCGGAGAGGCGTTCTTGGAGGAACTCGGGCGTGGTGGGCGAGGGCGTGGTCGAGGCTGTAGACGAGGTGGAGTCGGCCATGGCGGAAAAGGCGCGGGCGAGGGTGGGGAGGGTACACTGAGCTGGGTGTGTCCTGTGGGCGAGGGATGCGGTGGAGGTGGCGAGAGCTGTGCGAGATGAGAGGGCGAGGAGAGCAAAGGGAACGATGGCGAACGTGCTACGGGCGGTGAGTACCATCTACGAACAGTGAGAGAGCCGGCAGGACCTGGACTATTAGTATTAAAGCTATGTACTTCCATCACGTCATCCCTTCCACACTTACATAATTCAAATTGTAAATGGTCGTCATAATGCAGCTGCTGCGGAGATGTTTTAATTGGACAAGCGCCGCGCGCGCGCGTTTTGCACGAAACCGCAAAGACGACTCGTGACAGCAGAAAAGGTTCAGCATGTTCCCTTCTCACTGCAACAGCCTACCCACCGCCCTGACAAGACGCCACGTGCCGCCATGTCGCGTATATCCCGCTGCTATAGACTGTTATGAGCTCCAGTCTCTCTGCGTCGGGCTTCGGCTCCAAGTGTGCATACCTCCTGCTAGTCCATCGACGATCGCAGGCTCCAATTGAGGGTCCTTGTCGTCCAGCATCGTCTCCTCGTCTAGCATGCCCTCCCTCGGCGCTTCCACCTCTACCGGGCTTGGTGGGTCCTCACGCGCGTGCTCTGAAGCCAGCTGCTCCAATGTCCATATGCGAATAGTCCCGTCCATCATTTCGGTAGCCAGTGTGTGTTCCCCTCCCGGACTAAACCGAAACCTAGAGATCTCTCCCTGATCCCGCGGGATCTTGGAAAAAAGTGACCCATCCGTAGACCGCCACACCCGGACCTTGCCGTCCACCCGTAGGCCCGCAATGAGCTCTCCGTCATGGGAGAAACGGATATCCTGTATCCGGCTCTCGTAGGTTTCGCCATCTTGACCACAACAGGAGACGAGCTGTCCTGTCGAGTAGCTGACTACCTGGAGCGAGTTTGGGGCGGCTTCAGTCGCCAACGCTACCCACTCGCGTCGAGGACAGAGCGCAGCCAGTTGGATGGGGCCTCCGCTGCAGCGCAGACGACCTTGCGGAAGAACCTGGAGCCTGCCTGGCCGGAGGTGACAAACGAGGCCATCGTCACTGTTCCTTTCTCTCAAGATGACCAGAGACCTCCGTGCGTCGTGATCAAGAATGTCGGGGCCCTCGTCGGAGAGCGCGCCATCCTCAGATGCGTGTAGCAACTCGCCCAGTCTGCGAACCAAGCCAGTGTGATAGTCCCAGCAAAAGCTCGCCCCGCGGTAGCCCCATGCAAGGCAGGCATGGTCGTTCCAACAAGCAACTGTCGACGCCGGGATGGTGTCGTGCGCCTCACGAAGTATAGCTATGCATGTAGAGTTGGCGGCATCCCAGACGCGTAGCGAAGCGGGGCCTCCGTTGGCTTCCTCGCATCGCGCTGCGAGTAATCTGGCGTCCGTTGACCAGGCGAAGTCGCCTACGTGGACATCTGATGTCGCCAAGAGGCTCAGACGTGTGTCCAGAGGAACGGACCAGATCTCTAAGCCATCCAAGGGTGTCGGCTGCCACGCAACGCGGCCGGTGTCGTCCGGGGAGAATGCAAAGCGCCCCCTCAACCCATCTCTCGACGCGACCGGCGAGGTCCAGGTTCTGATCACGCCCGCATGTAGGATATCCCAGACGATGATGGACTCCTGGTCGCGTTGGGGTCTCGAATGGCAAAGGCTGGCGAGGTATCGTCCATCCCCTGAATACGCCAGCATAGTCACTGAGATGCTGTCGGGTTCAGACCAGGGAGACGGCGAGGGATTCGGCACGCGGCCCGCAGGAACCCACAACGGAATGCCTTCCCATAGCGGAAAGTTCGTCTGGACATGGGTGACTGGCCTCGGAGAATATGGATCGGATCCGGATGGATGAAAGGGCGGTGACGAGGAGGGGTCTGCAGGTCGAAGCTGTGGCTGAGACTTGGCAGGAGCAAGTCGGATGTCAAAATCGTAGTACGCGCACTCATCGTATTCGTCGATCGGCGAAGGATGGACAAGGAACGACAAGTGGACCTTGTATGGACCACACGAGAACTCTTCGCCGTGTCCGACTTGGCAGCGGCGAGATGGGCGTCCATGACAGTTATGCGGATTGTGACCGCGGGGGATCCGCAAAGAGCCGCCTTGCTCGTCAGAATACCAAACGCAGAGCCCGAGAGGCGCAGCGCGATGGTCGCAGTCAGGGCATGTTCCAAAGTCGATCCAGATCCTCTCCGTCCCCCGGCACAGTACAACGAATATCGGCGGGCGCGCTCCGGGCTGCAGATACTCGAAAGGGGTCGACACTACAACCGCGACAAAGCCAGCCTGCTCAAGCGCTGCTCTCGTCCACGGGCGTATGAGGACAACGCACGGCCGCGAGCACAAGCCATCTGGATGGAGAATCGAGGTGCATTCAGGCACGGCTGGTTGAGTTATACGCCGAGCATGCCGAGTTGCGAAGGAACGTGAGGGGGGTGCGCCTGGACGGTACATGATGTACACTGCCTCATGCACGGCACGTCTGAGATCAGGTCCGAGGACCCAAGCATATTGGACAAACCACGCGCTTCGGATGTACTCTGGCTTACGCCGACTCAGCTGAAGGCCCACCTTGAATTGGCGATTGACGTCTCCGCGGGGGGCGGTGAGAAAGAGCCCCAGTATCCCACTCGAGCCTTTTTGCCGACATGCCAGGATGGCTAAATATACTGAGACTTCCGGCTCCGCTGATGTATTGCGTGACCGTACCGGTGCCGTCAGGTGAGCATGCTGGAATACTAGATGGACAATGCGGAAAGACGGACGTACGCTCGGTCTTTGCATTAGCGGTGAACACGTCCGTCGGGATGGGAAATATGGACAAGCGCGATCGAAGCCCATAACTGGTGAACCCATACTCGGGGACAGCCACATCGACTTTGGGATTCATGTCGGCCAGGCAGCACCTCAGCTCGTCCAGTGGAACAACTTCGATCGTCCGCGCGTTACTGAATGCTGTGGGCGATGGCGCGAAAAGACAATTTGCGCCGTGGTCGTCTACGTCTACAGGTGGCTCGGGAATGCCGGATCCAAGCACGCTGGAGAAAGGGACGCGTCGTCCCCACGCGAAGATAGTCTGGTCCGGGATATCACGAAGGATCGCCTCCTGTAGACGATAAAATGCGTCGGAACCCTCGCCGTACATGATCGGGATGTTGACGCCGAAGATGCCCAGCAGCGAGTACGATCGATCCTCTGCACGAGTCGTCTTTCGCCTGGACGCCCAGCTCATGCGTTGCGCGACGCTGACCGCGCGGAGCGGTCGCGCGTGTGTGAGGATATCGACGCCCACGCCCGTAACATACTCGACGGAACGCGCGAGTCCCGCTTTCGTCCCCACAACGGACCAGTCGCTATCGTAGAAAACCACTTCCGCCGGTGCGATGAGTTCCTGGAGCGTCCAACCACGAGCGAACCACTTGCAGCGCTCGAGCACCAATTCCGCGTTCAACGAGGGGACCGTCTCCTTCAGGTCATGTAAGAAGGCAAAGGACACGTCCGCTTGTTGATACCATCGATACATGGAGGCGATCGCCTCAGAGAGCTCGGCGCTGCTCGACTTGTCAATGCAGCAGGTGTCGATCCAGACCCAGAGGTAACACTGGCGACGAGCAACTTTGCAGCAGTTCTTGACCTTCGCCGATAACTCCTTGTGCTCAAGGGTAGCGTCCGGGACCTCCTCGTGAAAGCGCTCAAGGTCCTGAAACGTACTCTCCTTCTCAAGCCAGACGTGCGAGAGGATGGCGTATTTGACCTCCGAAGGGTCATGGAACGACACTAAATCCCCTGAATGAGTGTTCAAGAGCCTCATCGTCTGCGACCCGAACAGTCAGACGCGGCTATATGCGCCCGACGCTCAGTGGTGTAAATTGTACCTCTGTAGGTCGTCAACGAAAATCGATTCTGCCGTCGTGGTGCGCGAAGGTATGAGTCCGAGGAGGCTTGGGTTGCGCGGAGAGATGAAGCGCGCGTGCATGAAGGAAGGAGATGGCGAGCACTTGAGAAGGGGACAAGCCGAAGAGTGGAGAGCGCGAGCGAGGAGCGAGCCCGATCAGACTCTCTCCCTCGGAGGGAGAGACAGAGTCAAGGAACAGAAAAAGGGAGAGCGCGAGTCAGTAGGCGGACGAAATCTGAGCGGGAAACTAGCCAATGGATGAGAGACGGTGAGCGGGGAGCGGGCCAACAGATAAGAGGCGTTGAGCGAGAGAACGTCCAGCAAGGAGACATTGATAAAGGAAACGCTGAGCGAGGATCCGATGTCGTCCGAGCGAGGCGAACAATGCATGCGGCTGAGAACCAGGGCCAAATGAACGCTGGCATCGGCTACTGTACAAGAGCTGAGGCATCCGCACGGACATCCTGCGCGCATCGCCACGAACCTTACGGTCCCTACCTGAGGTACAGTATGCAGCCTACCACAGCCCACCTGCAAAGAGAACGCCATCGGAATCGGAAGTCCTTGCCCAATGGACCCACACGGAGGACTTGGTCAGCACTGCAGCCGGAAGCAGAGCGGACGATGCCCACGCGCGGGGAACAAGAATCGACACATGGATGGGGGCCAGGACACCGCCGCGAGGTGGTAGCTATTCATTGCGCCGTGGGCGTGTAGTGGGACGCCGTCTTGGAGCGAACAAGATCACGCTGAATACAGCCGCACAGATGGTCGAGACACGCCATGATAAGGAATGAATGACATGACGGATACATGCTCCAAAGTGACAAACTGGAACCGAATCTTGGATGGATCAAGACAACAAAACTTGAATATGCACAGGGCGAACCCATCATGGAGATGTCATAACGGAAGGCCAACGCTTTCAGCACCAGGATGACACTTGCCTAAGGAATTTCACAATGTGGGATGCTGTCGGGCACTGCGAGCTCTGTCCACCGGTGTCCACGGAGCTATGAAGCCTGAATGTGCTTGTGGTCGGGTTTCGCGGAACACGCAGTCCATACTGCGCAAGGCTAGTGATGTGGACTAAATTACATCTATGAAGTGCAAAGCACGGTCTACACCATCAGAACTTGAAGACCTGGGGCGCCCATTCCGCGTCAGCTAGTTTATGATTTTAGAGGATGACAAGCGTACCTGGTCGTCCGTGTACCCAAGCTTCTTGAGAATACCGCCCAGCTCGCCCTGCTTCATTCCATCCTTCGGGCCGGCGAGCGCCGCAACCTGTCCGGGAGGACCTATACAAGCACTTCAGAATCCAGCCAGACATGACGTAAATACGAAAGCCTACCGCAAACGAAGATCTTCGCCTTCTCGCCCAGGTTCGGCGGCGGCAAGTGCTGCTGCACGAGCTCGTCGTTCACGTACCCTACCGGGCCCTTCCACCCCGGGCTCGCCTGGTCGACGGTGTAGACGACGTTGAACGTGCTCGGGTACTTCGCCCGGAGCGCATCGAACTCCTCCTTGAGGAGGATGTCCTTCTCGGTCACGTTGGCGAAGATGAGCGTGAAGCGCGTCTTGTTGGACGGGTCCCTGAGCGCGTGCTCGAGGATCTGGTACATCGGCGTGCTACAAATCACGCGTCAGCACGTGCCGGCGAGCGCGACGGAAAGGTACGCACATGCCGCTTCCGCCAGCGATCATACCGACCTCGTCAAACTGGTTGACTGCGCGCTCCAGTCAGCTACGAATTCATACAGGGAGCGCAGACAGCACGACGCACTCTGGAAGTCAAACTTCTTGATGGGCCCCTTGATCGACAACCTGTCGCCCGGCTGCAACTCGTGGATGTACTTGGACATCTTGCCCGTGTCGTAGCGCTTGATAAGGAACGTGAGCTCCCCGGGCAGGTCGGAGGGCGAGATGGGGGTGTAGGGACGGATGATGGGCTTGCCCTTGGAGTCGAGAAGCGGGTTGGGCGCGTCCGGCGGAGACTTGACGACTACGCAGGACGCGACCGGGAGGAGGGACGCGGTGTCGGGGGGGAGCTCAAAGATGAACCTGGGTCGCATTCGTGTCAGTGCCGCGGCGATACGTAAGAGGCAGGAGAGACGCACTTGGCGGTGTTGTGGTTGTAGGGCTCGACCTTTTTTAGCTTGAAGTCGACGAAGTTCTGCGGGTCAAGGGCGCTCTTGTCAGATATCTTGGGCTTTGCGGGGGCGGGGTCGGCCTTGCTGGAGCGGTCGAGGTAAATGTACCCCGCGAGGCCCGTGATGCCTGTAAGCCCGCGGGCGGTGAGTGAGGTGGTCAGGAGTCGGAAGCGATATAGTGAGATGGCATACCAGCACCGAGGAGGTAGTACGGGAGGTTGGAGGACTTCTGGGCGGTGGGAGGGGCTGTCGAGTACCGACGCGCGTTCGCGAACTGCAATCCATGTGTTCAGGAGTTGATGCATGAATTGGAGAAGTGCTATACGTACGGCAGAACGAGCGGCAAAGGACGCGCGAACGAAGGACATGGCTTTCGTCTACGGTATGTCCAGTCGTGTTGTCGCTGGATGGGTGTGGTGAGAGGCCTGCAGCAGTTAACTGGGGCTCGGATGATCTCACCGTTCGCGGAATAATAAGCAAAAGCCCGGTAGACGCCCGGACGCGTCGCGTTGCGGCGATGGGCGCCTCCGCTCCCCTGGTTCACGCAATCACACTCTGTCCTTGCTCTAACGTCGACATGCATGGCTGCAGCACAACGACTCACGCACACGCAGAGAATACGAGGATGAGGGTGCATGGGATCCAGGTCCCGTGCGGTGAATGCGGGGGTGTGTTGATGCGAGAGGAGGAATGAGTCGAGACATGCATTAGGTATCCACCGACGTCATGCCCATCTCTACTTTATCCCGTAAAACTTATCGCGCCCAGCCAGGCCAACCAGGACGCACAAACCTTCTGAAAAAACAGAGGATGGTGGGTAGTGAAGGCAGCAGCATTCGCGCGAATTTTCGCAGGGAAAAGGAGGGAGAGGGGAGTGAGTGAGGGGGAATGGAGGTCAGCGGAGAGGAGGAAGGGGGATGATGGGGTTAGGGTTTTAGATAAGCGATGCGAGTGTGCCTCGCTTCCTTCCGCTCCTCGAGACCTCGTCCCTCTCATCTTCTCGCTCTCCCTCTCTCTCCCTCCTCTCGCCATCTCTGTCGCCTGCTCTCTCATCCTCTTCCCTCTTTCATCTTTGCCTTTCTCTCCCTTCCGACACCTTTTCACGAACACATACGTCGCAGCATCTCCAAAGCACGCTCGAGCAGCAACATGTCTTTCGTGAAACTCAGCATATTCGGTACCTCCTTCGAGGTCCGCTTTCTCCCTCTCTCTCCCTTCTTACCAGACCGCATCGTTCTTACGATATCATCCATGATCAGGTCACCACGAGATATGTCGATCTTCAGCCTGTCGGTATGGGTACGTGCTCCCTCTCGTTACCCCTTCTCCACGGGTCGATGTTGACCCGTCCTCCGTCCAGGCGCGTTTGGCCTTGTCTGGTACGTTCCCCCCTCCTCCCGCTCGCTGTGCGCGTCGTATTGAGCGCGCTTGCCCATCAGTTCCGCCAAGGATCAGTTGACTGGCTCTTCTGTCGCGATCAAGAAGATCATGAAACCCTTCTCTACCCCCGTCCTCTCAAAGCGCACTTACCGCGAGCTCAAGCTCCTCAAACACATACAGCACGAGAACGTCCGTGGTTCTACTGCCATATACGCCGTGCTCTTCTCACGTCGCTCTGCAGATCATCAGCTTGAGCGATGTCTTCATCTCGCCACTAGAGGACATGTACGTCTACCCTACCCCCCTCGTTTCAGCTCCTCCTATTTCTCATCTTCACTCCAGCTACTTTGTGACGGAGCTTCTGGGCACCGATCTACACCGACTGCTCACCTCTCGTCCGCTCGAGAAGCAGTTCATCCAGTATTTCCTATACCAGATCTTGGTCAGTTTCTGCGCATTAGCTTCGTCAAGCCTTTCTGACGCAATCAACAGCGTGGTCTCAAATACGTGCATTCCGCCGGCGTCGTACATCGCGATCTGGTGGGCAGCAGTTTCGTGAAGACGCGAACAGCGCTAATTTTCCCTCAGAAACCCAGCAACATCCTCATCAACGAGAACTGTGATCTCAAGGTCCGTCCACGTGTCCTTCGTCGTGCCTGAAGGCATGACCCCTGACGTCGTTCGCCGCACAGATCTGCGACTTCGGTCTGGCGCGCATCCAAGACCCGCAAATGACGGGCTACGTCTCCACGCGCTACTACCGCGCCCCCGAGATCATGCTCACCTGGCAAAAGTACGACGTCGCGGTCGACATCTGGAGCGCAGGCTGCATCTTTGCGGAGATGCTCGAGGGAAAGCCTCTCTTCCCGGGCAAGGACCGTAAGTAGTCTACCTGCTGCTGCTCTCGGTTGCCAGACGTCATTGATCTTATTTGATCGTTCTGCGCGCGTTTTCTGCCGGGTGCAGACGTACATCAATTCTCGATTATCACCGAGCTCCTGGGCACGCCCCCCGAGGATGTCATCCAGACCATCGCAAGCGAGAACGTAAGTTTGGTCCGCAGTTCCGATACCGTCGACAACGTTCACACGCCATCGCATTGCAGACGCTGCGGTTCGTGCAGAGTCTACCAAAGCGTGAACGGGTACCGTTCAGCGAGAAGCTGCACTGCAACGACCCCGTTGCGATCGACCTCTTGGAGAAGATGCTCGTATTCGACCCTCGGAAACGAATCACCGCGACGGAGTCGTTAGCGCACGAATACGTCGCGCCGTATCACGATCCCACCGACGAACCCGAGGCGGCCGAAAAGTTCGACTGGAGTTTCAACGACGCGGACCTGCCAGTCGACACATGGAAAGTCATGATGTACAGTGAGATCCTCGGTACGTCGCAAGGCCTACCAAGCGTACGTTCATCCCGCTTACACTCTGCCCCTAGACTTCCACCAAGTGGGCGACAGACAACTAGGCGCCGGCGTCCCCGAGGGCGCGCTCGCAGGGCCGGACGACAACGGCTCGGTACCCCAAGCGTCCGAATAAGCAATCAACGTGAATGTATCGCGGTGGTGTTGAATGGTGTTGTTGTGGTTTATGGAGCAGTGTATTCTTTGTATCCGTGCCTCTCTCGTGTCATGCATATCTTCCTTTCGGACCAATTGCTTAGACGACCGTTGTCTTGCTGCCCCCTCCCTCCCGTGCCTTCAGTCCTCTGTAGCTATGGTATGTGCCGCGTGACTGCTAATCCCGCTCTCCCGCTTCCCCATATCGATGTGTACCCACCACCCGCCCACTCCTCGCCCGTGCAGCCCGACCCACCCACATGTACGTATACGCACGAGCATACACGCGCATATATGACCCTCTTCCGCTGGCCCGTCTGCCCCCGTCGTCTGGTACTTGGTTTCCATCTGTGTGTCTCCGCTACCCAATGAGCCCAAAGGCCTTACGGCCATCTACAATGCCTCTAGGGTCGCGCAGCTGGCCAGTGGTTGTCTCACTGGGATCGTCCGAGTGTGCACTGCGAGGTCATTGCGTGCGTGGAACCAGCCACGCGGGCCGGGGCCCCGAGTCCCTTTCTCCCGATAATTATGCATTCATGATGAATGAAAGTGCGGCATAGATAAAAACACGCATCGTATCTCCATCGCATTATTGCGAAGGTTGGTGTGTCTATGATAAGTGCACGAGACAGTCAAGAGATGCAGACGAGCGCTTGATGATTGACTCCTTCCGGTGTACTGCCACCGCTACGTTCAGTAGGTTCGGCTTCAATATTGATGCAGTACGCGACCCAGCGGCGCATCCTTAGACCGCGACACCTTATCTGAGGCATAGCGCTCGAGCTCGGTTAGTATATGCGGTCGGCGTTGACTTTCTCTGAGCTTGAGTTTCTCAAATACTGCAGATCACTCGCTCGGCCCACTCTCAAGCTCCTCTCTCAAACCTCCTGATCCAGCACGTCGGTCACGCCTGAGGGAGGCCTGAACGTTGGACTCCAGCCCTTGCTTCTATTATCATGCCGCACAGTCACCACTCGCACTCGGGCCAATTCTGCAAACACGCCGCTGGCACGCTCGAGGACGTCGTCCTCGCGGCGATCCGGCAAGGCTTCGAGACGTTCGGCCTCACGGAGCACGTCCCGCGCCACCGCGCCGCGGACCTCTACCCCGAAGAGGTGCCCAAGCTTTTCCTCTCAACGATCCTGTCGGGTCACGCACTCATGCTTTGGGTTTATCCGCAGGAAGGCATGCCGCTCGACGCGCTCCGCGCCCAGTTCGCCGCGTTCCTCGTCGAGGCCCACCGGCTCAAGGAGAAGTACGCGGACCGCATCACGCTCCTCATCGGCGCCGAGACAGAGTACATCTCACCCACCGACCTCGACGCGCTCGACGCGCTCCTCGGCGACCCCGCCGGGAGC
>CCBP010000019.1:49500-75194 GCA_000765035.1 Trametes cinnabarina
CCTCCGCCCCGAGGTCGTCGGCCACATTGACCTCTGCCGGCTGTACACCCCCACGTTGCGCTTCGCGGATTTCCCCGCCGCGCTCGCGCGCCTCCACCGAAACGTCGCGTGCGCGGTCTCCTACGGGGCCGTGTTCGAGCTCAACGCCGCCGCGTTCCGCAAGGGCTGGGACGCGGCGTACCCGGGGGACGACGTCGTCGAGGTGCGCCCACTCTCTGTGTATGTATCTTCCTGTCGGCGCCGAAACTGACATGGACGCGACCGGGGCAGATCATTCTACAGGAAGGCGGCCGCTTTGTGCTGTCCGACGACAGCCACGGCCCGCATGCGGTCGGGCTTAACTACCACCGCATACCAGAGTACGCGCGGCGGGTGGGAATCACAGACCTGTGGGTCCTCGAGCGGGCGCACGGCTCGGTGCGGAACGCGGCTGGACGGGCGGTCGTGCCCCGGCGGGTCGAGGGTGACTGGCTCGAACATCCGTTCTGGACGAGAAGTAGGCAACAGGAGGAATCTAGGAAGGTGTCATGAGCATCGGTGTACCTAGCGCGCGAGGTAGGCTGCTACACAAAGGCCGCTCTTTTGAATCTCGGAGGTTCCTTTGATTCTGCGGTAGCACGTCAAGTTCTACTGCATCTCAAATGGCTCTCAACGTGACTCGATTTCTGCAATTTCACACTACGCTGCATCGGAGCAGTGGGGCCCGGAGACAGATCCTCCATTGTCTCCAGCACCAGTGGTCTCTTCGGCGATCCTAATTCCGCCTTGCCCCTCGTTTGATCCTTCATCATCATCAGAAGACCTTCTTGGGACAAGCCCGTTCTTCTGCTCGCTGTACGTGCGGGAAGTGCATTGAAAGACAACAAAGGATACACAGGAAGGTGCGCTCGGATTCCCTAGCTTGTAAACGTGTATTCAGGTTTGGGCACGCACGTCGTTGTCCAGATCGCGCCTAAGCTCGCCCAGGGAAACCGCCTTGAAGCGGTCGTGGCGTCGGCTGAAAGAATCGGGGGATGGGGCGAAGAGACACTCATCCTCGGGGTCTCCTGGGTAGAACTGGACGTCCCGATCGGAACAGGACAGCGGTAAGTCGCCTTGCCGCCCAAGATTACGCCAAGCAAAAAATGCTTTGGTCAGGGATTTGGCGGACGATCGTCTCCTGGAGGCGATAGAATGCATTGGAACCCTCGCCTCACATGAGATAGGAATGTGGACGCCAACTGTTCCCAAGAGGGAGTAGGCCCGATCTTCGACTCGGGTGGTGCGCCGTTTGGAAGCCCACGACATACGTCGCGCAACACTAGCAGAGCTAAGCGTTATTGCGCGAGTGAGGATGTCAACATCGAGACCAGCGACCTGATGGGTGGCGTTCGCAAGGCCTATCTCCGTCCCAACCACACGCCAGCCTTTCCCCATGAGAAGAACAATTGGTGGGGCAATAAGCTCTGCAAAGTCCATCCGCGAGAGAACGATCTGCTGTTGCGGAACGAGGACCCGACCGCGCTGGGATCTTCATCGTCCTCGACGTCGTATAGAAATGCGAAACACAGATCAGCCTGCTGGTAGCATTGGTACATGGAGCCTATTGCCTCTCATAGGTCCGCACTGCTTGTCTTGTCGATGCAGCAAGTGTCGATCCACAGCTTGCGGTGCCCCAGCTGCACAGCGGCTTCGCAGCATTCCTTGATTGTCGATACCCGTTCGAGTACCGGTCCCGAGCTCGAGCGAAAGCGCTAAAGGTCTTGGAAGGCGCCCTCTTGATCCTGCCAGACATGCGATAGGAATAGCGTACTTGACGAGCGAAGGATCGTGAAACTGCTCCAAATACCCTGTACGGGTGTCCAAGAGCCACATCGTCTGCGAGTGAACGCTCGGACACAACTAATGAAGCTATCATTCCAAAAGATAGTACGAACTCTGTGATGAGCGAGTCAGCAGCTAACTTCTGCAGATTGATGGAGGATCAACGTACAAGCGTATAGACGGTCGCGTTGAGACGGTTGAGCTCATACAATGCCACGACGCGTACGGCGCCTGCCCGCGATTACGTCGCACGTGGATAACAGCTGTCTCGGCATCAGATCCGGCTGAAGTGCGCAGGACAGCCTCTTCGCGCAGTGACACCTGCTTCTCACTGTGGGCCAGCCGCCATGAGATTGCATCTCAGAGTGTGAACATGGTCCTTTGGTCACAATGAGCGCCTGCTCACATTTCTGAGCCACCGAAGAGTCTGTTCAAACGCAATTCAAGGTCAGAGAAGACAGCAAATTCAAAATCAGAGAAGACCTTGAATTTTTGCTATAGTTTAAACTCCAAGAGCATTGAGACACACAAGACAGTGATATATCGAAGTATCGGCAGAGCAGCTAGAGTCGCAGGCGCAGAACCTGGACCTAGTGATGCCTCAGTTCTCGCGCCAGTCTGAGCGTTAACACGAACGCGACCGCCGCCGAGAGCCCTCCCAACCTGATGCCGCCAACCCCACCCAATCAGCGATAGCCCCCACACGCCCGAGCAGTACGCCACGCACCTATATATCACAGCGTACGAGTTCGGCCCGGCGCTGACCACCGCCGCGCCGTCCGCGCGCAAGAGCAGCTCTGTCGCCACCTCGGTTCCGTTATTTGCGAACGGCGGTACGACTTCTGCAACGCCGCTGTGGGACGAGACCGCCTTGGACGGGTCGAGGAAGAAGAAGATTAAGGAGGCGAGGCCGGTCATCACAAACTGCGGGATGACAATGAAGATATTGTGAATGCCCTGGAAAACGCACCAGGACTCAGCCCTCCGCAGAGATAGCATTCGATCCAACGCGAAGACGTACTATGATGATGCCTGCTTTTGAGGCGAGACCAGGACGCTGCTTCGCGTCGTCGTCACCGTCCCCGCGCAGCGTCGCATCATCTTCAGGCGCCAACGAATGCACGTCTAGATGGCTCCGCCTCGCCCCCATGTTACCGAAGAGCACCCCCTCCTCGTCTTCATCTGCATTACCGCTACGCGCTGCTTGACGCGAGCTCGGGCGACTGAGATGTGGCTGCGTGGGCTCATCGTCCATGGAAGCATTCGACGAGAATGACTGGACATCCTCTTCGAGCGAGCGGGAGACAGCCCGAGGCTCGAGCTTGCGTCGGTGCTGTTCATCGTCCTCGTCTTCTTCGTCAGAGCCGACCAAAAACTGTCGCTCGTGCTCATTGACGGCGAGGCCGACGTCTCCTGATCGCCGATGGGTGCGGGTATCGTGCAGCATAATCGAGCCTCCGTCTTCCGCTCCGGGCGCATCTTCGGTAAGGATAGCTTCCGCAAGCTGCAAGACATAGTAAGCACCGATGCGGGATGTTGCAATACAGCCAGATCTCACAAGTGAGAAAGGGGCCCATTGAGTGATTGACCATGCGAATCCGGTCAACGTAGTGAAGAACGTAGCGCCCCAAACGCTCGAGTAAAAGCTACATGGGCATTAGTCGGGTCCAGGCCGGACAAGAATTGTGAACGCTCACAACGTCGCAAACATACACACTGCAAATACTAGGTGGCCTGTCGCCCAAAGCGCAGCTAGGCTCACTTTCATGCGCTCGTATATCTTTGCCCACGCGCTTTTGTGCGCCTGTACGAGCTTCCGTTCGACCAGTCGTCGGCTTCGTGCCGATTCAGCGACAAAGAAAGGAAGAAGAATGTTCGCCGCTAGACTGAGAAGGGCTGAATAGAAGAGCGCGCGAGTACCAAGCCGAGTGGCTTCAGCATCAAGTGCGGGGTCATCTGCAGCGAGTGTCGAAGCACGTTTATGGAGGTCACCAATGAAGGCGCTCGTATAGAAGAGGACAGGGAACCAGCCCATCCATGAACTTTCCCTCATCAGCTGGACTCCTGATACAGGTGGCGAAGCGCGCTCACAAGAACTGGATCACGCACTGCAGAAAGATTTGATTAGCGGCATTGCATTGGGACGGGCAGTATACGTACTATCTGGCGGATTACGGGAGGCAAAGTGCGAGCATTCTCCCAAATGTCTTGTAGTTCCTTCACGAAGCTCTTCTTGGGGGACCTATGCTGGTTTGTTAGTAAGGGCCGATTGTTGATCCTATACAGGCTTACTTAATGCCTACGACGACCTTCTCCTTGGTACAGAACGCGGTAATGCCATGGGTCACCAGTAAGAGGAACGAACCCACGACAGCTAAAACTTCGAGTTCCGTGTCTCCAAGGAAGGGTAGAACGGCAGTCATATCGATATTACCTCTGCGGCGAATGTCAAGTGTTTCCTGCTTATGATAGGAAGTGCACCTACATGAAGTAACCTGCAACGCTGCCAACACCGAGCATGCGCGCTGCCCAGGCATTGGCGTCAGCCTGGTCGGATGATGGGAGGGTATCAACTATGAGTGCACGATCAACCGCTTGTACTGCACCGATGTACTTTTATGAGATGCACTGCAAGTGTTCGTGAGGGGAATGGCGCACCGGCATTGATGGAGAAGTCAATTGTGAACAAGGCCAGTATGGCAAGCCAGATGGTGAGGAGATCGTTCTAGCATCCGCATCACAAACCTAAATGTCAAGCCGATAAAAATATGATATGAAAGGGCATACATACGGCTATGGATGGGTTGGGGAGGAAGAGGGACGCGAACGGTCGCGTGAAGCCAAGCAACAGCATGGCAGCAGTACACAGGAGGCAACCGACGACCATATAAGGTCTCCGGCGACCGAAGCGAGATCTTGAGCTGTCCGCCAGGATACCTTTGAACGCGGCTCGTGGGGGACATTACGCGACGAGGCCATAGGGTACGTACCGATGAGGGGTTGTACTACTAGGCCAGATATGGGGCCAGCGAGGAATACGATGGCGACTGCCGCCTTCGTGAGACCAAGGGAAAGAAGATATGGCGTACCTTCGCAGAGCATTTGAGCGCATATGAGATGTACGGTGGTATCGAACAAATGAAGGCACCCACCGTAGGACATCTCTACGGACCAGAAGACTTGTACGCCTAGCAGGCCTATTGTAATGGCGGGCAGCTGGGCCCATCTTGGACCGAGTATCTTTGCTACACCTGAAAGATGTACTCCTTGTTGCTCTCCACCTTCTTCAGCGAGCGGAATGGCGGCGAAGCCAGTCATGGCGGCATGAACGCAGGGTAATGTTGTCTAAGGTCCGGCAGCCTCAAGATATACGGCGCCAAGCGTAGAGTCTGAAAGCGCGTGATGGTCCCCTCAAAGATATATAGCGGTATGAGCTCCTTAGATCAGAGACGCAGATGGAGGCAGTAAGGAGGACGAGTGGTGGGGGAGAGAAACATGAGGTCGCCGTCGCCGCCACCGCGAATGGGGTTTAGCACAGACAGCGCACGACTGAGCCATTGCCTTCTCCGTAAAGCGCAGCCTATGACGAGACGCAGGCACTCCCTGGGGTCATTTCTCCCGTTAGGACCCCGAACATCTCCAACTGTCGCGTCTAGGTAAACTTGGAAGTACTCAGTGAACCCCTCCATAGAACCTATTGTGACTGGATGTAGCCCCTGCTATTAGGTCGTATACAGTAGAAAGCTGTGATCCTCATCAGTGTCAGTCCTCGACGGCTGCAGAAACTGTCCAAGTCTCGCTCTCCGCGTCCACCTCTACACCCGCCATCACACAACACTCCTCCGCATCGACCCACTCATCCCTCCCTGCGTCCACTTGGACAGACCATGGCTCACATGATCACGCAGTCCTTGTCCTTGTCCTTCCCGCTCTTGCCCGACGCAGACGCAGAGTCTCCGCTCCCGTTCTCATTGCGGTGAAGGACAGAACCAGGCCCCCCCGGCGCGATCATGGGCTGATTCGTTGGTCCCCTGAGCCGTTGCGCGGCACGTTTGTCGCCCTGTTCCGCGGCACGCTTGTACCACTGTATTGCTCTACACGAGGCAGGGCGTAGAATCCAAGCGAAACAAACATAGGAAAATAAAGCAGTATGTCAGCGTCGGGCATGCAAACACACAGATAACGGAATTAGAGAGGACGGGTCTCGTTTACGAAGTGCGCACAAGAAGATATGATGAACGGTATGACGCACTCTTGCATGTTCGGCTCCGTGCCGATCCCGACTTCGAGGAAGTACCCAACTGCGTACATGGCTTTGACGAGACCAGCTTCTGCGGCCTTCCGTGCCCACAGGTACGCCTCCGTGTCCGACTGAGGCAAGACACCAGGCGAACCCACAAGGTACCATGCTGTCAGTGCAAAGCACGCGTCTCGATGCCCTTGCTGCGCTGCGATGTTCTGCAAGGATGTGAAGGAGGTCAGCAGGCGTGACACATTTGACAGATTGCATGCGAATAAACAAGAAACTAACGTAGTAGTGTATTGAGAGCGCCGGATCCTGTGGACAGCCCATCTTGCCATACTCATAGCACTCGCCTAATCGGTATGCGCTCGGCGCATACCCGAGCTCTGCGGCCTGCGCAAGAAGCTCCGCGGCGTACTCGTAGTCGACAAAGAGGACGTTGTCGATACCGCGCTCGTGGAGGAGCGCGAGCTCGTGCAGTGCATGTGGGAATTCGGCCGTCGCGTTCTCCGCCGACCGCTTCAGGTACTTGACGCCCTCCTTCGGACTCTTGGACAGTCCCAGTTCCCCATTTAGTTCCGCTATACCGAGACGGTACAGCGCCCCAGGGTGACCCGCTGCTGCGGCCTTCTTGTAGAACTGCACGGCTTTGGCAGCCTCGCGGCGACAGCCCCAGCCGTTTTCGCAACACGTCCCAGCACGGTAGGCAGCATCAGGGTGGCCGTGCTTGGCGGCGAGTACAAAGAGAGGGAAGGCTCGGTCAAAGTCTTGACGGTTCTTGTGGGTTCCGATACCGTTCGCGTAGCAGTCTGCGAGGAAGTACTGTGCAGGCATGTGGCCGCGATCCGCCAAACGCTTAAGGAGTGACATTGCTTCGTGAATGAGATCTTCTCGCTTGGCGATGGCCTTTTCGACCTCCATAACGTTTCCCGGCGTCGGCGTGGGTATGGGCATTGTCTTAGATGCGTCGATCATAAAGACGGCAAATTCGAACTGGAGATCAGGGTCCTGCGTCTTCTTCGCGTTGGCCCGATACAGCTCGAGGGTGCGTTCATGCGATAGAAGGGCGGCCTGGTTTCCGGGACGGAGGTGGGAGTGGTCGAGGATGGGGCCTTGTGGAGGCGAAGGCGCGCGAACGGACTGTGTGGCAATCGACCTGGTGGTGTATGGCTGATCGTACTGAGACTGTGACTGGTAGAAGTCGTCGCCATCTCCATCTCCGTTGTATGATGCGTCATCGTACTGAGACTGGCGGGGCTGAGGCTGTTGAAGAGGGTAAGGGGAGTACTGGGAGTCCGTGCGGTCGTTGGGTATCTCTCGGGCGGGAGACGGCCGGCGCTGTTCAAAGTCTGGAGTAAAGTTGGTTGGTGGCAGCCTTGGCTGCGGTTGCGCATACATTTCCAGGTCGTGGATATAGACCGACGACGACAAGGACAGCTATGGCGAGGAAGAGGAGGGTATGAGGACGGGATGGAGGGCGAGGACGTCGTCGAGGATGGTGAGAAGGTAATTACATCCTAAGCGCTCAGGAGCTGAGCGTCATTCCATGATTAGACGCGTAAGCGCCCATCATTCAATTCCCGGGGCGTTTCTCCATACTGTCTCCCATTCTTTCTTCAGCCGCCAATGTATGTTTCAAGTTCGCCGTCTGAGCCAGTTTGTCTGAATCCTCCATGTGAATCCTGCATCGTGGTGTTTCAACCGCTTGACATGCTGGCTAACTGCTTGACCAATCTAAGATTCAATCGGACGGGAATTCCGTGACTGATCACATTAAAATATACAAAAATCTATTATTACACCATCTTCCAGGGCGCGTAAGTACTGTACCACCAATAAGCTAGTACTACATCGGGGAATTGGCGGGGTCGTGAGATGCACATGTAATCCCTTATAAGGTGAAGAAGGTCCCGAAGGTATAGAAGACTTGTGAGGGTGATTATGTGGCCACGTAACAGTGAGTCGCGTTTGTCAAGTGTAGCCTGACTTTCGGAGAATGCCAAATATACTGCAAGTCTTGCAAGCGATGATGGGTGTTGACATGTATTGCCGTCCATGATATGCCAGTAACAGCAGTTGAACTACTTGCACGGAATGTCCAACATGGCATGGTAGGTTGGACTGGTCAAGATTCCGAACAGCATATATCCAGATAAAAGCAACATCAGCTTGAGAGCGGCGGCACCACGACGGCACCACGTCGGTGTTTATAATACGGGCCCTTGTCGTCTTAGAATGCACACAATCATGATGAGATGACTGCCAGTATATTTAGCAAGCGGTGTTCTCGACGCCGACATAATCATAAAAATCCTATCCTAAAAGTGCAGCATACATCGTACATTAGTAGTCAGAGGCGGGATGAGATGTGACATGCTGCTGCCGATGGCGGCAGCAGCTTCGTGAGGTCAGTAACCTATGAGTCTTGAGGTGCGTTGCGTGCACGAAAGGCAGACATTGCAGCGGTCATTGACTGGAGGCCAAAGTTAGTTGCACTTGGTTGAGGGTTGTAGTGAGAGGGAAACACGGTGCTGTGCGCCGCGACATGATGAGGGAAAGAGTGAGTGCAAGGGCCTAAGGTGAGAATCGTGATCGCACGCACCAGTTCCACCAGTCCAAGAGGTCGTGCACCGGACCGGCAAACTGGGGGGCTTCGAAATAGTCGACCAGGCTATGGTAGAAGACAACACTGTCATTGTTCTTGTTGTTCTTGTTGAACACAGCAGTCGCCGAGAGTGCAAAATGAACCTATAATGGATAAATCAGCCACGACCTCATTATACAAAGCGCTGTTCACTCACCTGCGTTGCGCAATAGATGATTGACCCAACTGTCACTCGTGTCATGCCATGGAGCACTGCATTACCGGTCCTAGTCCCACGATGTGTGTCTTCATCGCCGACTGCAGTGGCTGACGATGGGCTTGTAAATATATGACGAAACACCTGAAATATAACGTGAGCATGGCCAGCATTTACCACAGGGGTCTCAGAGCACATACCTGCACAACGAGACGCCCGCGGAGGAATGACTCCCATGGCAAAGCGGGATTGTACTTATTCAAATCATAGACAAAGGTGGGCCAATGTGAACCGTTGATGGGTTCCCCATCAATGGTAGCCTGATGGGTCTCGAGGAGCTTGCGCATCCTTGCAACGACAGTCACGGAATCCTCCAGTATTAGTCTGTGACTAGACTCATATACCGCTGAACTAGACTCACTGCTCATCGTCAAAGTCGAGTACGACGGGGCAAAGGAGACGTCCGGTGACGGGGTTGTTGAAGCCTCGTTGAGCTTTGGCCATAGGATGCAAGACAACGCCGGCATCCTTGAGGCTCCCAGAGAGCCACTCAACAATGGCAATCTTGATGGAACGTGTGTCGTCCGATCGTGCAGCATTGCTTCCAACAAGAAGCTGGAGGAATGCATACATGAACAGCGGGCTCTCTAAACAGATTCTTGCGACACAATTGCAGGACTTACCGCAGCACTGATATGTGTGAGGGGACGCTGAGCATTGACATCAGCCAGCATCGCACGGAGGTTGGGGATCATCCGCAGCAGAGCCTCCCAGGCTTGGTAGCAGTGGCGCTCCCTAAGGACAAGGGCAACCTCAGTAGAGCTTTGGGACGTACACTTGAGTGTGGCGGAAACTTACTCAGGAGTGTATGCGCTCTCAGGCTGCTCAGAATCGTGCTCCATCCCCGCCTTTATAGCAATGGCTGGGAGGAGGAACATATCGACAGTCCTAGCAAAGTGACGCCCATAGGTTTTGAGAGGATCGGGAGGAGCTGGTACACGACGACCACTTGGGGTCAGGGCAACATCAAGACTAGCAGATGACGCAGGTGGAGGTGGCTGAGCGGGAGGGGATGTACTGGGCTCTGCCATCGTAGAGCTGCTGGGGGTGTTAGGGCAGAAGGTTGGCCAAGAAGGCGGGAGCTGGCCCGCATCAACCTTCATACTTATCAGAACTGAGTGGGCGCACCTAGAGGCCTCAGGACCTTAGTGAGCATCGGACATGTCTCACCGAAGTATGGAGATTGCTGAAACAGGTCCTACAAGGAGCTGCAAGTTGGAACACCGTGATGAAATTGTGACCTAAATGAAGCTCCGCGGCCAAGAGGAAGTACTACAGTAGGGCGAATGGAACGTTGGAGTCGTAACCCTCGCCCTCACCAATATCCCCATCAGTGTCTCTGTCGTCATCATCGGACTGTGGCTGGTCTGGCAAGTCCACTGCACCGTTGTCAGTGACGGTAGTGGCGTGCTCTAGACAGGGTCAATGGTCTCAGCAGGTGATCACCAGGTATGTCTGATACACACCTGAGGGCTGTGGTGCGACAGTCGAGTCATAGTCTGGAAGGCTGATTGCGCACAAGTTCCTGACGGAAGGAACAAGTAGAGTGCCGTGTCCAACCGCTCCGCCAAGGTAGCGCATGAACATGTCGCGGTCCACAAACCTGAAGTTTGGTCGTATCAGCAGCTGGAGGGCTGAGAGGACTTTGAACACAAACTGACCGGTTGACGTAGTACCGTTCCCAATCCTCATGGTTCTCTGAGGGAGTGCGTGCAAGGGAAGAAGGCCCAAGAAGGGATGTGGTGCGTCCCTCAGCAAAGGCAGGGATGAGGTGGCAGGCTCGGATAACATCAGCGGGGTCCACGAAGTCGAATGCACCTTCATCAGATTCGGGAACAAACCCGACGCGGTCCAGACGTTTTGCTTCCCAACCGCTTCTCCAGTCAGGATCACGTCCAAACCAACGGACGTGAAGGAACTCCATACGGACGGGTCGCGCAGAGTGTGTAGTTCTCATGTCAAGGACATTGACGTGGTAGATACCGAGAACCTTTGCGTACCAGAACATTGCTGGCTCTGGGGCGCCTTCACTGTCAGCATCGGGAATATCTTCGTTGGCATGTACCATGATATGACAATGGTCTGTGCCGATGTGGACAATGTCCTGCCCGCGACGGACATCGTATGTTGTGTAGTTGACGCGCATGGTTTGATGTCGGTAGATACGATCATTGTTGAATAGCACAGCCTGGAGCTGCTCGTCAGTGGGTTCAGCTGCATTCGCGCTGGTTTCGCCTGAAGCCTGAATGATTCGCCGCAGTAGATGGGCTTTGAGCCGGTGTACAAAATCCTGAATGAGCGTACTTCAGGACTCATCAAGGAACAACTGGCACCAGCTTAGCATCATACCTTTGCAGCAGGATCACCTCGGTACTTGTGCACAAATTGAGGGAGATACTCGTAGACCTTCTGAGACTGCCCGATGTAATGGTGCATTGAGAGGGACATGTTCTCGCCTTCAACTGAATCGCCAGAGAGATCAGCATCTAAATGCGCACGAGTTCACTCAGAACGGCACTCATTCAGACAACGGGACAAGCAGAGACGTACCAGCTGCTGGCTCAGAGATTGGTTGGTTCGCATCTTCCAAATGCGAGAGGCCGTGACCCATGTGCTTCAAGTGCGTCTCCCGCCGCTCGATCTTTGCTAACTGTGTTGTGAAGGCTTTCTTACTCGTCCGGGCAAAGCGTTCCTTGGCAATGCGATGTGCCAGTTCACCCTAATCAGAAGTAAAAGAATTAGCGGTGATGTTTGCGAGACAACCTGCTCACTCACAATCTG
Source organism: Trametes cinnabarina (assembly GCA_000765035.1). Lineage (NCBI taxonomy): Eukaryota > Fungi > Basidiomycota > Agaricomycetes > Polyporales > Polyporaceae > Trametes > Trametes cinnabarina. Next base: position 61,189 of record CCBP010000019.1, read on the forward strand.
TGTCGTGTACGAGTCCAGGGTGCCGACGCGGATGATGTAGAGGGGATAGTCTCTAAGAGAGTGAAGCTTGTACGTATTCATGTTGTATTCCTTACGCCGGACGGTAGGTGGCTGATCGGCAGAAGCGGCTTGGGGTGGAGGTGCAGCCCTGGCCGTGTCCCGCAATGATTTTTGTGCTTGGCGTCGCACCCGTGCTTGCACTTCTTTCGGGAGCTCTGCAGTCTTGTATGCCGCACATGTGATAGCTTTGAAGCGACGCAGCGTATTTGTGAAGATACAAAAGAAAGCAGTGACGACGTTGACTGTAGTGTCTGTATGCATGCGCAGCTTGTGGAGGGCGTGAACCGATGCTGTATCCCATAATAGATCAAGTACCAAGTCGTTGTGGGCTTGTTGTAGAAGCGACTCAATGACAGGAATGAATGACTGACAACGGTATCAGCAAATATCCGACTCATGCATCGAGGCGTACTGGCTTACCTGGAGCGCATCCTCAAAGTCCCTAGCGGCCATTTGCTTCATCTCTGACATGTTCCGAGACATACGACGGATCGTGTCCCTTCCGAAGATAGGCACTTGTCGGAACCTGGGGATAACAATCAATTTTGGAACAACAAAGAAGAGGGGCCTGACGAGCCCTGGTGACGCACCTTGCGTTGAACTCTCGGACCGCATTCCCTGACTCTGCATGAAGGATGCGTATGAGATGAATCATCAAATTCTTCCACACGCCAAGCTCCCATTCATGGAGGAAGTCGGGTACAAAGAGTTCATGGAAATTCGGCAACAGAGGTGACAGCCGTTCTGAAAAGACGTTCTGGATGTGGCATGAATGTGGGCTCTCTGATGCATTGCAGTGGGATGAGAACGTACCACAGTTGGAACCAATGACTCCGCCTTGAGGAGGTCTTCCACCGCCTTGCTTGCCAGGCCTCTGCCCTGCTCGTAGATGAATTCGCGGGCACGATTCACCTTGTAGCGACGATCTGCGCTGTCTACACGCGCATTACGCGTGCGAGAAGCCATGTCACGAGCCATCCCAACCGCACTGATCGCATCTTTCCTGACAAGACAACGAGGACACGGACAACTTCCCATGTCACGGATGGTCGCCAGTAGAACTCTACCCGCCAAAGACCTGTCAGAGCACGAGCATGATGATCGGCCAGTTGACCTACTTCTCAGGATAGTCGGCTGAATATGTGAAGAATCGAGGGTAGAGACGTCTTGTAACGCCATCGTAGCACTTGACAACAATGCCATGACGATATGCATGAACAAATCCATCACTTAGCATGACTCGCCACACGCCCTGCATGAGTTCACGGCGGCAATGCGTGAGGATTTTATCAATGCTGTCGACATGGACGTGCTTGTTGATGAGATCCTCGATGTCGCTCGGCAACTAGGGGAGGTCAGGTCAGATGCATGTTCATTGGAATGGGCTCTTGGCCTGTCTGACTTACCTTCGGGATGTATGCAACATGATGGCAGGCGTTTGAGCTCGGTCGACCACGCTCATACTTGGTTTGGTTACCAAAGAGCATGTAGGTCGGCCAGAGAGAGGCATTACCGTACTCCGCAAGATGGGTTGAATCGGACCACGGCATACATGCTATGACGGCTCGTGGTAGGGTGCATCCAGGCTCAAGAGGCGAGCGTTGCAGCTCAAGATGCGCATCGAGGAAAGCCTGGGAAGTGTAGAGCTCTCCATGTACCGTTTCGAGCAGTGGAATCTGCCCGTCCGGACCAGAGGGAGGTTGCCAGAGCTTCCGGTAGGGTGTGTAGTGAAATCCTGCTGACAGTTCGCTGGCGCAGACTGTAGCAATGACATCCTCTAGAGGCCGGTACAGAAGACCGTCGACTGTATAGTCATGCACACCGCCTGCGCTTCCAAGTGGTACAGATATGGTCACTGCAGCTGGCTTCCAGCCATCTCCAGAACCAAAGCGACCGACCCCTGACCCTGATGACGCGAGCTCGTCGTCCAGCTTCTTCCAGTTGAGGCCGTGCAGGTCTCGTGGGTCGAATTCAGGGTGCAGAATGCAGTTCTTGAGTAGATCTGCCCGGTCAGTATCCGACTTCATCGCAGAGCTATTCCAGAACCACCGCCCGAAGAGATAGGACGACATGTTAGGATAAGGAGCAATCAGAAGGCCCCGACGCGTGGCCCCAGAGAGTGTCTTCCACGAGATCGCACTGTCGTCAAGCAGATCATTGACGCCAACTTCATCCTCGGGGTCTACGGAGGGCAACGCCCCGTTATATTCCCTGATCAGGCCAAACTGATTTGGTGCGGTACGCATCTTTGTGCTATGGGGTACGAATGCAGCGCTTGAGCTCATAGAGCTGGGAGCGGGCGAAGGGACACGGGAGACTGGAACGGGAGGGATAGGAACGGGTCCCTCAGGAATGTTGTCTCGGAATCGGGCAGGCAGTCGGCCTCTGTTCAGTCGTTGCGGCCGACCAGCGACGAGTTTGGGGGCTATAATGGGTACGTCCGCATCAGCATCTGCTGCTTTAGACAGTGGGCTCTCCTCCTGGTGTTCTCTCGCAGCAGAGGGATTGCCCTGGGGAGATCATGAGCACGTAGTCACGGTTGATACCATGGAAGACGCACCTGCGTTGCAGCTGTACCCGCTGCTGAGCTCTCCACGGCCTGGGTATCGGTCTCGTCTAATCTCCTACGCTTGAAACCAGTTGGCACAAACCCTGAGGGGTTGTTGGTACGCCAGCGAGCTAATCGACGATGTTCCTGCTCGACATAAGCTACGCAGCTCACTTGATGTCTGACTAGCCCAGACGCCTTGTACGATCGTCCGCAGCCTGAACATATTGAATGGTCCGACATCATAGCAGCAGATTCAAGAGGAGTAGTTCAAGTCTACAGTACACACGACAGAAGGAAGCTCGTCGCTATCGCCTGTCACCGTTCCCACAAAGTCAGGAGACTCGGAGCAAAGATCACGAGTCTGAGGCCTGGATCACTCAGCAACGCGGGACCGGCGTCAGACGAAAATGTGCGCCCAAAGCAGAAAGAATACTGACCTACAACAACCGTCGCTCCCACAAGAGAGGGCTGGCAGTCTAGTTATGCGATTGTTAGATGCTGATTTCAGAAATGCTGTCGTTAGGGAGTTTCAGCAAGTGGAAGCAGAGAAGGACCTTTTTGGGAGAAACGCACCAAGGTGCGGAATAGGCGCTTGGGCTGTACTTCCTGTTTTGGACAGTGGAGGGGCGAAGCGCTGCTATCGTCTCATGCCTGGGGTAATCCGACGTTCAGAGATATACGCGACAGAAACGTCGCACATCCCGACCTGTGACGCATTCAGCTGTAGCAGCATCTGAGAGACCAAATGAAGGGCGGAATCGCATGGTACAACCGAAACCCCGTCTATGGGCGCAGCTTTTACTCGAGGTTCGAAGGGCTTGACTGGCATGGACTCGGACTGGCACAGCCTGAGATTGCGTTGTCGATGTCTCCACATCATGCAGATTTGCTGAGGGATTTGCGAGGCAAAACCGCGAACATGCTTACATTTCCGTGGCTGCTGACGCAAAGCCGCAGACGTTCTGTCCAACCCAGGCCCTACCCGGGCCAGTGCCAGTACGGTCCCAGCCCAACCGTGACCGCGGATACTTGGATAGTCGTGTACACCTTTGGCAGACTTGCACTCTTGCGAAAACCAGTTATAATGTTATGAAAAGGCTTGTGAGCGACTGTCAAGAGCTTCCAAGTATGATGTCGCTGCTGTGAGACAAAGGCAAGGTTGGTGCGCGAGGATAACCAGCTGCAAGACTTGCGATGCTACGACATGGGAAAATAACCACCTCTACTCCCACGCCACACTTCCGAGCGCCTCTCAGCGGTGCATGTCTAAATCAGCGCAAGGCCAATTCCCCGATGTAGTCCGAGTCGTTGCGATGTTATCGAATCCGGTGAAGCACTGCGAAAGCACTGTAGCAATTGGAGATGGAGTCGTGACTTACATCAAACCTGGCGCAAGATAGAATTTCGTAGCAAGGAAGAAGCAACAGCGTTGAAGGAAGCGCGCGAGCGAGACTGCTAGACGCGTACTAGCGCACCAGTCCTGACATTCGGCGAGGGGAGTGTGCAGTAGAAGACGTACTTCGTGGGATATCTCGCACTCCAGCCGCCTATTCATTCACCTGCTCAAGGAACTGGAAAGGCGGGTTGAAGCCGTCCTTGATTACCGTAGGCTCGTCGTGTATGCTCGCAGAGCTGCGGGTCAGCCTTCTTACAGGCTGCGGCGCGTCGGGATCCAGGCGACGCTTCTCCCCCCGGGAATCCATGATTGTCTCCCCGTAAATGCCACGATTGACGACGGGGCTATCGCCGGTTTCCACAGGTCTGAGGGAACCTTGCATGAGAGGAATAGGATTGTCGCGGTTCTCAACCAGGTATTCCAGAATCAGGCGCTGCATGGCCTCGTGAAGGTGGTCGTCGTGAGGTGGGGGAGGTGTCATAACGGCGTATGAGGGGAATACGTGATTAGCGATCTGATAGACCAGCTTGCCGACTTTGTGCATCTCCGGAAGGAAGGTTCGAACAACTTTGGACAGCTTTTGATCTAACAAGGGATTTCGGGAGTCGTCCTCGTCGCGGGTTTCTGGAATGGTATGCTCATAGAGCCTCTTCCAGTTCTGATTGAGCAATAGCCGAGATTCCGCCGTCTCTTCTGGTGAGGCTAGGGGCACCACTCGGAGCAATGCCGAGTACATTGTCCAGAACACGGACTCGGCGTCGTATTCCCATCGGTGGTAGAAGGGCATCCCATCAGCCCGCTCCATGGTCTCGAATACGGTCTCCTCCGGAGGAACACCTCCATGGACGGTGTTGGCGCTATCATTGTACCGACGGTATCTGGCCTCGCCGTACGCCTTCACATAGAGATCTTTCGCGGTGTCTGAAAGTTGCGGCATCTTCAGCGGCCAGCTCAAGGTAGCTCTGCTGGTATATAGGGCACCGCCCGCCACGTTGCGAGCAATGTACGCAGGTGTGCCCTGGAACGAACTCAGAACAGTAGGACAACGTGAGATAGCAAAATACATACAGTGCGGCACCGTAACTCTTCTGGAATCACATTGGCTTGCGCCTCGACGAGACTTGCAGCGTTGTCTAGATCGATGATAAGACAGCGAGCCTTGCGCTGCCCCGGAGTCCTGAATTCAATGGCGATCAGGACGAAGAAATCCTTCGGAACCGACGTGTAATCTCACCGGAGTGCTCCGTCCAAAATATCATCGATCAGTGGAGGAAAATTTTGGGAATACCGTCCTTGGGGACAGCGAGCCAACGTCGGATACATGAGCAAATTGAATATGCTCATGTCCCTATGAAGGACACGACGGTCGCGTGCGAGCGTCCGGTGCACTAGTCATACGATCAGTTAAGCGAGCACTGCTCTGTCGCTGCATCGGGAACTTACCTTCCAATGCGTCGTAAATCGCCTTCAGGAGATCGTTCACGGACTTCGCGAGGGTAAGATCGTACCCAATGTCAGCAAGCACGATGCGGCGCTTTCTCTTCTTCATCGATCCGTCCTTCGCTGTCAGGATGATTGGATCCTCCCCATTCTTCACGTCCTCGGCACTGATGTACCGGACGACCCCTGGGAGAAACCCGTGTTCGTGGATGCGGGTCAGGAGCTCCGCTTCCTCGAAACGGCGCTTGCAGTCAAAATATGACTCCTTGATGACAACGGACCCGCGATCCCCCTTCTTTATGCGAAATACCGTCGTTCGCCTAGCCCAAGGGTCGCCCAGGAAGATAATGGAGGCACCCGAGTAGGTTTCATCTTGCGTCTTGATAGTCCACGTCGGCTTGCCAAGCGGCTGGGTACAGGGCTCGATAGGAGTGATGGTGCGATCGTAGAGGACGTGGCCGTCAGGAGGGTCATAGAGAGAGTACACGTACGCGCAAAGAGACTGAAAGTCGCTCCACGGCTTATGTTCCGAAGCCAGGACGCCAAGAGGAGAGGAATAGATGACCTGGAACTTCCCTGGACTTATGCTGAGGCAGTAGAACCCGGGACGGTCGGGGCGTGCTTGCTGAATATTGAAGGCGTAGCGCGTAGCTTGAGCCTGTCCGTCCGGCCCGTAAATGGCCTTCGCCTCGACCACGGTCTCGATGCAGTGATACGGCACTCCTTCGTACGTACCATCGTCCGCAATCTGGTAACCGTGTTCGCGACCAGTGGCACCGATGATGTCCGGTTTGTCGTCCACTCTGCCAACAGGGAAGTGCGTCGGGACATGTGTATGGTGGTCTAGAAACATGATGCGTCTCTTCGGGAGATGGAGACGACCCTTGTCCTTCGTATTCTGCAAATACTCTGTGTGCTGACGCATTAGTTAGGCACGAGGCAATGAGACTGAAGACTCACTGAAAACCTTCTCGCTGATCTCGGATAGAAGACTGGCGACTGGTTGATAGAGATCTAGCTCCCGACTTTTGACGCGACAGATCTCCGCAACCCAAATGTGGACGTCTTTACGCTTCTCAATCCTCTTGACTACAGAGAGGGGGCATGCTTTGAGGTGGTCCTCGAAGAACGATGCATCGGGCTTGACAGTGGCTAAGCGTTCTACAGCTTTGCGATTGTGAGCAGTGAAGTGAGGACGGCGAATCGGGGAAGGAACATGACTAAAATGCATACCAGAGCTCACTTCTGCCTCAGATGTTCTATCGGCTTTCACGTCCGACGTCTCCTGCGCAGGGGCGGGAGACGGGGTACGCGGCTGCTCGGAAGAAGACATCTCTGGGTTGCAGCGTGAGCTTGCAATCACGACTGCCATGCCTTCACGGTTTATATATGTTCGTCAGAGAGTAGTGGCTAAGTATGAGGCTGCCGAGAGCTTATTGGTTGCCGAGTCAAAGCGGCTGAATTCAGGTCGTGGTTGACTCTGCCATTGTTCACCCAACCATAGACTCAAGCGCTCTACGTTCTTTGTGTGACGCGTTACTAGCCATAACATGGGCGCTCGTGCTTTGGCGCTTGCGCGGCTCAGTGGCCTTCCGAAGTGGCACCGTCACTGCAGTACTGGGAGTCGATGATTCTGCGCGACGCCTTGAGCCAATACCAGTTGATGACGCTCCATAAAGCGTGGCGAGCATCAGAATATCTACGTTGTGGCTTCTACAAGTAAGGTATGAGAGCTTGATGGTCGTCTCACAGCCTGCCCGACGGTAGTGTACGCACTGCGCGGCACTTGAATGCCACGCTGTGCAGCCTCGGAGTGTGACAACACCATTAACAGCTTCAGGCAGGAGCCTCTGCCAGGAGAGAATCATGACCAGAGAATCATGTGTACCATCGACATCTCGCCATGGGGTAGCGCAGCCATGGCCCGTGCCACTATGGCAAGTGGCAATACCAATGTTGATCCTTTGTTCACAACTCGCTGGATCGTCACGACCATTGGCGTTTGCTTTACCTACGCGACTCGAATCACAGCAGCAAGAGCTCGAGGCTTAGGATAGTACTAAACGGAGATGGTCAGTGCTCGATGCCGCAGCTCCAAGCCTCCAGCCGAGGTTTCTGAAGTGCAAACAACGCCCATCACCAGTGCCCGGCTCAAAGCAATACTGTACCCGTAGTCCTCAGTGACTCCCTCCTCCAAGGACACTTAGTGTCCACAGCACTAGCTAATGTGCCTCTTTCAAATATTGTCATATACCGAGCTAATGAAATGAAGTACTCCCACAGGTTAAGCGACGCTATTATAGTTACACAAGGTCAGCGGAAGCGACGGCGGTCTCATTACTGGACCGCATGGGTACTGCGGCGAAGTCGAAGACCGCGAGCTGCGTGCGCTTCGCATACGCCACGCACAAGCGTCCAATCGTGTCGTCCCAAGCAATGGCAGAGATGGCGTTCAGGCTCTCCCGCTCGATCTCGATATTGTCGCTCACCGTCGCAACCACGTCTCCGTCCACACTAAACGCGCCGCCCTGCACCTCCGCCTCGCCCTGCTCCACCGCCTCCGCGATCCGGCCTGCCGTGCCCAAGTTGAACGGGTCGAGCAGCGCACGGTCCCACAGCCCCATGATGGTCTCGATCTGGAACTTGTTCGGGCGTGAGGTTCCGCGGCGCGTGCTGTAGAGCAGCGGTCGTGCCGCACCCGGCAGCGCTTGGTACTCGACATACCTGAGCACCTCGTCGTCGTCGATCATTTCGGCGGGGTCGAACTGCAAAAATTTTGGGCCGAATACGTATCGATAGTCGTCGCCGTCGGTCGATGCGTCTGCGGAGGTCGAGGTCGAGCGCGAAAGCGGATGATCTACATTCCAAATCGCGGAGTAGGCGATTCCAGCACAGCGCTTTGCCTGCACAAAGACGGTGACAGGCCTGAGCTTCGGCCGTCCGCCAGGGCCAAGCAGTTGCGGGCGCATGGAGCGATCGTGCGCAAGAGCAGGCCCCAGGCCGTGGTCGGACATCCAAACCTTCTTCCAGTAATTTCCCTGGGATGGGAAGACCTTGCTGCGAGCGGCGGCCTCGCGGGTAATTGGTGCCTTGCCTGCGCCGTCGACGATGTCCCAAAATTCGCCCCAGTAGTATGGTGCGAACGGATCCTGTGCATTGGCGTTGGCCGCTTCCGCCTCTGGCAGCTCCTCGTGGTCGACATCAATGCCTGCGCGCCGAAGGACAAAGAACTGGTTCTGAATGGGGATGATGCAAAACGCCATGATGGACTGTGGCTGAAAGTCGACTGATCAGATACGTACGGTGAAAAAGAGAAACAAAACTAGACGTACAAGGTGAAGCAGATTGGGGTTGGGCGTCCCCATAAGCGTCGAGCCCGGTCCCCCATCCAAATTTTTGTACACGATGCGGTCTGCTACACCGTCTGTATGCTTGATGACCGCAACGAGGGGCGCTCCATTCACATCGTCATCAATGGCAGGGCTACTAAGGCGAGAGCGGGACGTGATCTCGGTCAAGATCTGGAACGGGCGACCCTGCTGCTCTGCGAGAATCTTGAATTCCCGGATATCCTGCGGAGCCGTACCGGTGATATCGCCAAGAAGCTCAACCGCCGCCAACGGAATGTGGGCTACGACACACTCATACTTGAGGCGCCTGTCGTCTGCTGCTGGTTGGAGATCATCTGGAAGACGATTTACGTTGAAACTGATGAACTAAACATTACTACCTAGCGTCGAAAGACCAGTGAGCGAACTCACCGATTCCTGTAATACGAGTGCCTGTAATCCCTGCGAATGTACGCGATGACGATGCCTGGCTTTCCGCGGAATGTCATGTATTTCGCGCGCAGATCAAATGCTTTTGTTGGCACATCCATCTGCGCGATAGGCGACGCCATCGAGTACTGGAAGTCGGCGGTGAACACTCGGATTGAGAACCGCGTCCAATGCTCGTCCGTAACGGACGCAACGATGTACTGCCCACCAGGGAGGAGCACCATGTCTACTACGACGCGGTACGCATCAAACTGCCAGTTGTGGAGGTACCGGGGGGTCCTTGTGTTCCACCCTTTCGCCAACGAGGCACATCGTACCAGGAGACGCTCTGCTTCGACTGCGCTAATGTTCTCAATGGAGTAGCGTGCCGTGGGCGGCACGGGAGGTAAGCGATGCTTCTCGCGCTCCAGCTTGCGTTTCCAGACCGCCCCTTCAAGAGAGCATCCCCAGAATTGCTGAGATACCTGGGATGGGTCGAGCAAATGTGAGCTGAGAGATCTCGCGTGCGGCGGGTCTTATCACTTACCTGGCGCAGTTTTGCGATGTCTTGCACATCCAGCTCGGCCAGGATATTGTCTATGATGACGTCGTCGCACAGAATCGGCCTAGAGCGATCCACAGATTTGGAGGCGTCAGGGATATCAGACTTTGCTTCAGTCACGCGAGCAGCGAGTGAGCTCGTAGCCAGAGAAGCCTTTGCAACGCCAGTAGAGGTGCCGACGTTTGGCAAACCGTGAAGATAGGCGTAGTACTCGTCTTCAGAGCAGTCGCTCCCCAAGCTGACAACATCTTCTCTCTCGCTGAGGATGTCGTCGTCGGGATGCCTCCAGTCTCCAATGCGCGATGGCGCGGATTCTGCGATGTTGTCTTCAAATAGCTCCTCGTCGCTCATACTTGGCGGAAGGGGAAGTGTGAAGATGGGAGACCAGTGAAAGGTAGTATAAAATTCAGAGCATCTCGCAAAAGCCGCGTAGACATTATAACGCCGGACCGGTTGCTGTGGCGAAGAAGGAGTACAAAGTCGATCTGAATACAAGGTAGGGCACGGTCGTGGTCCGCGTTGTACGATTAGGCGTAAGCGCTCAGGATGAGTCCGTTCCGGATATAGGAATGCCAATACCCCATTAGGATTAGAGTAGTACCTGGACATACCGGGATACCCCGCCATGGGCTCGGGAGCATCGTACTCGAACGGATGCGAGGGAGGATACGTTCGATCTCGTACCGTTGCATTCAACGTATAGTCAAGGTACTCAGGTTCACTTCTCACAACCCCTTCCTTGCATCATTGCACATCCAGCGCAATCCGAACTAGCACATACAACGTACATAATCAGAGTACATCATGTTGACTCTACCGGGACGCGACACTCAAAAACTGCAAGCGGCCGCCCAGCCAGGGGCAGGGGTCCGACATCACTTCCAAGTTCGCGGCGACGGGTATGAGGGAGGCCTCCATCTCCCATGATCCATCCTATGTACAAAACTTCCCGCATGCGAACGCTATGTCAGCGTAAGCTACATCAAATGTACGTGCCGTTTACCTGACCATCAGATGACGCCGTGCGATTCAAGCTCGCGCAGGTTCCGGAATCGGCATCTCCACTCGCTCACGGTTTTGACTCGTACGGGAGGGGCGTGGGGCGCGTCCTTGCTGCATATGCGGCAAGCCTCCAGAATGTGTTTGAGGAGGGTTTGGTTGGAGCGGCCGCGCGATCTTCCGCCATACCACTCGCACAATCCAGATGACCGCCTCGATGAAGCGGTGAATGCCGAAGACGAGGAACTGAGAGGTGAGGAGCATGCCTGCGACGAAGGACATCACGAGCACGGCGGCGGGCCAGGCCGCCCACGCGACTCCGAGGAGGAAGAACATGAGGGCCATGGCGGAGATGAACATGCATACTGCCGGGAGCCGGCAGGTCAGGCAGAAGAAAAAGTAGGACTTGTAGACATCCTTCGCTAAGCGCTGTTTCAGATAGACCGTAAAAGTGTCAGTGCTGATCGTTTCGAGGCCGGGGTTACAGAACGTTCTGACCTGGAACTTTTCTGCGTTTGCGCCGCTATACAAGACCAAGAACCAGGTATCGGTGACGAGACCAATTCCCGCAGCGATGGCACCGATGGCGACCACGCTCTTCGAGAACCCATCCACCACGAACAGAGCACCAGGCGCGAACCCGAAGACAGCCGCATCGATTCCCGCAAGCGCAAGTAACTACTTCCATCTCAGCCTTTCATGGTTTGCGAAGAATAGAAAATGGGATACTCACTGACGCGCCGACCACGTACCACTCGGTCAGAAGTCTTCCTAGTACTTTCTCCGCCTTGTCGAGGTCGTTGTCCTGGTCTGCTTCCCGTAACTCGTGGTAAGGAGCGAAGACATCTACGACAGACTCCGCAAACGAGAGAGAACGTCGCATCGAGGTCATGCTGACATTATCGCCTTCATGTAGGGGTATCAGGGGTATCATGCTAGGCGAAACCACAGCCCCTTCGAAGCCGCCGTCGACTGCTTTTGTCCAACCGGACATAGCATCCTCGTCTTCATACGCAGCGCCAAAATAATCATCGATGGGAGTCCGTGGCCAAGGCCCTTCTACAGACGACTCGGATGCGCCCTGATCCGTGTCGCTGTCAACATGGAACCCCGTGAGTCTCCTACGCCGTCTCCGAAGGCCGAGAGCTCCCGGCAAGGACTCGGGCTGCTGCTGGTCCCACGGCCCTTGCTCGTTAAACTCGTCTTGGACTGACGCGACCAAGGTATCCGCGGGATCTTTTGACGCTAGAGTGCCATCAATTCACCGTACAATCGACGAGATGGAAATCGTTACGTACAGGACGCTCCATCCGAGAACATACCGTCCATCTCCGAATACGCGTTATCTATAGGAGATGGCGGCCGCGATGGTTGAGTGGGATTGGGGACAACGAACTTGAGCGTAAGCGTAGCGCTGTGCTGTCGGCGCCCGCCGACGGTGGGGCTTTTGCGTTGCGGCGGTGGACAAGAGAGACGGACATCGTGGTGGACAGGGCGAGAGTGGGGTAGTGGGTATTTATTGATGATCTCTGCCAGTGGCAGTTTTGCTGACCCTACGAGGGTCGGCTTCCTGTGCTTCTTCTTCGTTTGAGACCTATGGAAGACCTGCAGGACGAGAGAGGTGGATCGGTTGACGCCATGTCTGCCAAACAATCAGGGTAAGTGACTGGCACTACACTTACGTCGGGCTCTGCCAGGGTCAGCGAGAATGGCAAGCAACTGATCCGCTCCACGCTCTATGGGCAGCGAGACAGCAAAGCTTGGGCGGGCATGCAGGCATTGACATGACAGCATTCGAAAGGCACACTGCAAGTCGGAGACCAAGGCACACTGCAAGTCGGAGACCATGACACAAGACGAGCCCAGAGAGCCTGAGAGACATGACGCAGAATCAAGACATGTACGTACACTGGCACAAACGACTTGAAATCCGAGTTTTGGCCATCGGAGCCGAGAACGACTTCGGGCAAGACATATTCGTGGCTGCCGTCCACGACGGTAATCTTCACGATCGGGCGCCATGACTTGTCCGGACGCACGAAGGATAGTCCGCGAGTTCGAATGACTAGGATTGCATCAGCGGGTCAGTGGAACGCGCGCATGAGGTGCGGCTACCACGCACCTGTAACGTGCCACGGACTATGCGCGCCGGACAGTAGCTGGTTAGATAGAGCGGATACAGTCCTGAGATAGGACTCACTTGGTGAAATGCATCGCAAGGGTTGTCAGTCAGTCCAGCCACCACCGTGACTTGAAGTCAGGCGCCGAAGTGCGAAGTTTGGTGGGTTACAGATAGAGGCAGCGCGTACTAACACGAATGTCTACGTGCTTATAGCACGAGCACAGAGCGAACTGGCCGGTCGACAGCTGGTAGAGGGTCGTGAAGGAACGAGGGAGAGCACAGAGAGGAATCGCGAGTGCAGCGTATACAGCAATCGACCAGGTATATAGATATTAGACGCCACGGTCGCGCCCCCACACCGCCTCGCTTCCTAAACAGATCACCGTTACGCCCACGAGTTGCAGTGCTTTCATCGCTACCCCGCCATCGTTTTTGAGGAAATAGTAGGTGCTGCTGCCACACGCGCAGCTGAGATTCGGATTCGCTGAGCTTTTGCATGTGAACGGTTGGGATTGACTAGGCATGATTGGAATGCCTTTGCTATGCTGCAAATATGGGTATCTCATATTCGCGGAGCGCTATATCCCGTGCGTCTCGACGAAGAGCCTACAACCAGGCCCTGCGCGGCAGCACCGAGGAATGCCACCCAGACCACACCGAAGCCATCTCAAATCTGCCAATGAGCAGATGCTGACATTCTTCCACAGTTTCACCCGCTGCGTATACGTCGTACAACACGTCTACCAAGAGACTTCTCTTCACCGTCCCACGCTTCGCTATCACGACGCACCCGAGCTCGGCTAGAGCCCGCCGCCGTTCAGGATGTACTCGATCGCAGCGTGCACGTTGCCACCCGTCGCGAGCAACGCGCGGACGTTTTGTGACGCGTTCGTGAATCCCATGTCCTGCAATTGCTGCCATCCCCCGAATATCAGAGGCCTGCGAGGCAACGAGCAAACGGCCACACTTACCTGCAGCTGCACTTGGAATCGCTCCTCAGGTGGCCGAGTGTCCGCAGGCGCAGGCGGCGCACCGAACGCACCGAGTCCTCCCAAGCCTCCCAAGGCCCCCATGCCCGCAAAGGGATTCGGAGGCACGCCCGCACCACCTGCACCTCC
>CCBP010000019.1:75214-87948 GCA_000765035.1 Trametes cinnabarina
AGCATCTGCTGCATAACCGCAGGGTCGAACATTCCTGCGCCTGCGCCAGCAGCGCTCGGAGCGGCACCGCCCTGCGCGGCAGCCCCGGTCGCATCAGAGCCCGAGGAAGTACCGGTCCCGGCAGGATTCGCGCCTGCAGCCGGAGGGGGCATGAAGGGGAAGAAGAGAGGTGGGAGGCCTGTCCCAAACGGTGCCGCAGTAGGCGAGGTCTGCGATCCTGGCGATGTCCCCGCAGGTTGTTGCGCGTTCGCCCCTGGCTGCTGCTGGCGAGCGGTAGAAGGCAAGCCGGGCGCGGGAAAGCCGCCAGCACCAGCCCCACCAAGTCCCGCTGCCCCTGGGCCCATACCGGACTCGCGCATCATGCTGGACATCTGAAGCATCATGCGCAGCGTCTCGGGGTTCGACATCATCTGGCGGAATCGCTCGCTGCGGAACATCTCGCGCACTTGCGGGCCCATGCTCGCGAGCTGCGGGTTCGACGCGATGATTTGCTCGACAACGTCGGGGTTGGACATGACGCTGGACATTTGTTGAAGGAATTGGGGAGAATTGAGCATACTATGGAACTACGGAAGAGATATGAGTCAGTCATTCGCTTTCTCGCCGGGGCCATTCGAAGGTTGGGGAGGAAGGGGGGGAGGTAGTCCTCTTCCCGGATTGTCCATGCCCGCGCATATCCGCCACAGGCCGATGCCAACCGCTGTACGCATGTCTCAAGGGGACACTCACCATGTTGGGATCGTTCGGGTTGAGGCCCATCTCCGCAAACGGATTGAAGTTGCCCATCAACCCAAAGCCCATCGGCCCGTTCAGCTGTGTGAGTGGATCGTGCGGGTTCTGGCCAGCCTGCATCGTCGGCAGCTGCTGAGGCGCAGTGGACTGGGCGGACGAGCCAGCGCGAGCGGCGCCCTTGACCATGTGGATTGTGTGTCCCGACTGGATCTTGTATGTCGATAGCGCATCCTCGTCCTTCAGAACACGACCTGCATCTCCCCGTTGGTCGTCCGTCCGCAGCGCGAGTGGCACATGAGTCACGCACCGGAGTATATGAGACGCTGTCGGTCCGCAGGGACGTCTGACTTCTCCGCGATGGCCTGCTTGAGCTCGGAGACGGTCTTGTCGGTGGATATTGTGATCTGGAGCTTGAGCTCGCTAGGGCCTATGTATCTCGCGTCAAGAACCATGATTGAGTGCTTAGGAAGAGAGCCGCTTACCTTTCACATTGATTGAAATCTCTGGCGAACCAGAGGATTCTGAGGTGTGAGAGTCGGACATGGCGAAGTTGTAGGGGACAGTACAGAGTAGAGTGAGAAGCGATCCTGCCATCCAGCGCCTGCATTAGCGATAGCGGTAAGGCACACAACAAGCGCCCATAAAGCTGAATATGCCTCGGGCGTTTAATTTATCTTGGTCCTGGGTTGACTATTAGCGTACTGAGATGATGTCGATGATGCCCGATGGTTCTCGAGTCCGTCCGTCCTCCCCTCAGTACGCTGCGCTTATCGTCTGCGTAGGGGAGACCAAATCCATAGGTTCATGGGTGCATGCATGCAAGGTCCATCATCAACAACGCCGTTGTATTACAATAGGCAGGATTCATACTGTAATGCGATTACACCATCTACAACATACGTACGACAGGAGGAAGGATCCGAGTCCGTGACCCATGAGTTGCCTTTTAATCCAGCGATGTCAATCTGTTGTGGCCCGTCAGGCTTCATGGCGCAGAAACGTCTTCAGATTGTAACTTCTGCCGTTTGGAATCTCCCAGAGCCTCTCCCGACGAGAGAGGATGGACAGCAGGCGCCGCCTCCTCCGGTACAGGTCGCTTCGATCCTCGACACGCAGAATCCTCGACAGAGCATTCCGAAGCTAGTGATCGTATCAGTACACGGGTGAACAGACGATCGGGATCCTAATGTACGTACCAACGACCTCGACCCCGCTCTTGCCGCTTTCCGCAGGCGGCTTCGCGGCTTCTGGATCGGCAGGTAATGGTCGTATGTACGGTTGCGCCAGCCAATGAGGCAGAACGGGGAAGCCAGTCACCTCGTCTATTGGCGAGAGCTCCTCCAACGTCTTCTCCTTCGCCGCCTCGATATCGACCTACAAGATTGGATGGAATTCAGATGTCCAAGCATTCGATGCGCAGAGCCGTTTCCTACCTCAAGCCGAGAGTCCAACTCGCGAATGACCTGCTCGTATCGATCCCATGCAACTCCGCCGTCCTTGTCCCTCTCACCGCGCTCCACGCGTATCCGACCCATTCGTTCCCGAAGATCCGGATACTTTGCCAGCGCAGGTCGCAGAAGCTTAAAGAGGTGCCCCTTCACCGCACTGGGCGTCGTGAGCGTCTTCTGAGACTTCACGATCGAGAGGTACTCCAATGCCAGCCCAGTGTTCCGCGGGTGGTAGCCGGTGAGGTACATCGATGCGGAAGTGGAGGGCGCAGAACTCGTAGACGGAGATGGGTCTGATGGTGAAGGAGCGGGTGCAGGCATAAAAATGGCGGGATTGTAGAGATTGCCCTCAGCGGACATGACGGCGTCCGCACCGGTGGCGGCAAGGCAGCGCTCAATGTCGCCATAGAACAGGATATTGCCGTTGGCAATCACCGGTACAGAGACCGCTTCCTTCACGGCGCGGATCTTCTCCCAGTCTGCCAGTCCCTGGCGTAGTGTCGGCAAATATCAGACATGGGCTGGAAGGCTTTCTCCGCGCGGAGAACGTACCGATCGATGGCCTCGTTGCTCACGCGTCCGGCCGTGACAAGTGAGAATCTGCGCGCCCGCTCGTTCAAGCATCTTCGCATATTCTACGGTCTTCTCGACGGTAGGGAAGACACGGAACTTTGCGGTCACGGGGATCGATAGGTTCTTGTGCAGCGTGTTGACTGGGAACCGGGAGTGAGCAACCACGGCGACTTCTGCTAGCAGGTTTATGACACGTACTCATTTCATAGATCAGATCCCACTCGTCCTGCAGGTACGAGCCGTAATGTCCCCGTCGAGCAATGTCCTGTGGGCACCCGAGATTTATGTCCACAGCGTCACAGTACGGCTCGAGTAGCTTCGCAGACGTAAGCAAATGGTCAACGTTGTTCGCACAGAACTGCACGATCAGCGGCCTGTCTTCAGGACCGCCTTCCTCGCCATGGACTGTGTCAAAGTTTTGTTCGCGATATGGTTTGCGCACGCCCTCGGCATACATCTGCAAGGATGAACAGTGAGCACGCCTGTGAATTGCAGACAGTTGAGCCACACGTAAACACCTTCGCATTGATCATTGGGGTATACACCACCTGCGCGCCATATCTCCTAGAGAGCTTCCTCCAAGCCTAGGGCCACGGTATGAATCCGACGACCAAACGATTTGCACCGAATATGACGTACCAACTCGCTCTGATCGACCATCGGTGCAACGATGTACTTTGGGTTGCCGAGCACCTTCTCAAAGAACTCATAGCCGCCCATTTTTCTCGAGCCGTCGAGCGTGACTCCAGGCATGATGGTATTTACAAGTGTGGGCAGGACACGGAGCGGACGCGAGAGACCTCGCTGAACGAGCGAGAATAAGGCGGCGATCTTGACAGTCCCAGCGGAAAGACAGACAAAGGCTTGGAAAGACTACGGAATCAAGCCAGAATTGCCGTTCAGATCACGGGACAAGGACGAAGCAGAGCTCACGCGGAGTACGATGCTGGCAAGGGTAAGAAGGAATATGCTGAAGAGTTACAGTACACAGAGTTTCCGAGAGTACTCCAGTCACTCGGGCGCTTACAAACTTTCTCTTCACCCATCAATCCTCGGCGCGGATAGCGGACCGGTGATCCGAGCGGTGGAGGATACTCAGCCCCCTGTGAATGTGGCTAACGGTCCAACGGAGCAGACGGGTACATCGTCCTACACCGTCAAGTCTTGGTTCTAGATCTGCCAGGTAAAGTCGGTTTCTCCTGCTACGCTCCTTATGGTGGTAGTACTGCCTTGGCATTCTCAAGGCGAGAATGTCTTCCTACCTACTCCAGTACAGCGTAGTACCTAGTAGTACAGTCCAATGACTCATCCCACATCTGCCGGAACTAGGATTTTCGGAATCCGAGCCTGAAAGAACTCATGTCACTCTGTCCTGTCGACGTTCACCGAAACATAGCGCAGTTCTGTCGTCCACGCCTTCTGTCTTCACACTAACTTGAAACCAGCGCGACCCAGGCCGTAGTTGCTGTTCGTCCCATCCAACCCGACTAGCTTGAGGGCGAGCGACGCCGCCAGAACCTTTCCCGGCATGTGTTCGTCTGCAACGCCTCAACAATTCAAGCTATTCGCTCCCTCGCTGGGGACATCCACTCGAGTCCTGCGATCTTCCACTCCGTGGAGGTCCAGCTCCTCATCGTCCCCGTGCGACTCCATAATGGCCATAATGGCGCCGATCACGCCAATCACAGAACTTCACAATGGGTATCTATACCGAACATTTCGAACCGACGACAATGACTAGACAACACAGCAAATAAAGATACATGCAACGACGACACTATACGGCGGCTGTACATGACGATTATACGTGCGAGTGGGATAGTTACGTGCGAGTGGGATAGTGGCGTGCGCTTGGTCTGTGGAGGTGCAGGGCGTGATGAGCGTGATGGTAGCGGGTACAGTGTCGTGAGAGTGAGTGGGGGCGATGTGGAACCGAGCCTGAGACCGATGCGAAATCAAGCCGTTGGAACGGAGAGAAAAAATATAAGCGGAAGATGAGATAGATCGTGGTCCTCCATCAGGGAGGTGCGCTAGATGAGACACCAGAAGTTGTCCGTCGCAATCGCTTGAGGGTCGCTTCCAAGTCTACAACCCAAAATCAAACACCGTCAGCCTCCGCGACCAGCACGTACACGTCAAAGCACAACAAGACGTACCGGCCATTTTGAGCGGCTTGGGCAAGAAATGGTCCATCCCCGCCTCCTTGCACTCGCTCTCGCTCTCTTGGGTGACGTTCGCTGTGAGCGCGATGACGGGCAGGTGACCGGGCAGCTGTCCGCTCGCCTCCATTTCTCGTATTCGACGTGTCGCCTGGAACCCATCCAATACTGCCGAGACGTCAACCGACCGCGCGGATAACTGCAGGAGACACAAGCGGGGCTTACCTGGCATCTGGCAGTCCATGAGACAGCACGAGAAGTACGTATTGCGGATCATTTCGATGGCCTGCTGCCCATCGTTCGCAGTCGCGACCTCGTAGCCCAACTTCTCCAGCAATCGACAACCCAGCCTCTGATTGACCTGTGTGGCAAAATATCAACCAACCGCAAACCGGACTAGACACCCACAGCGACCTACCATGTTGTCTTCCACGAGAAGCACTTTCTCGCGGACACTTGGCGGCATTTCCTGGGTATCTGCTGCCCCTCCATTGGCTTGAATGAGCGGGGACCTGGGTATCTCGCCGCCAGCAATACCAGACCCCTCCCTGATCGCCGCAGGCCGGTCTCCGTCCTGTACGCCCAGTGCGCCC
This sequence comes from Trametes cinnabarina, assembly GCA_000765035.1. NCBI lineage: Eukaryota > Fungi > Basidiomycota > Agaricomycetes > Polyporales > Polyporaceae > Trametes > Trametes cinnabarina. The sequence goes on from CCBP010000019.1 coordinate 80,720, forward strand.
TTTTCGTCCGGCAATGCAAAGCGCACCTTTGTAGGCTTGATATGGCGCCCCACGTGAGGCTCCGGATCATCCACCCATTCCGCAACGGTGTGCATGATGACGGGCCGCTTGACAAGGACGACGTTCAGCCCATCTCTTAGTTCCGGATCGAGCACGGCGAGCTCTTGCGCGTCCGAATGTACCACGAAGATGACCACGTCCGATGCTTCCGACGAAGCAAGCAAGCTACGCAACGCCGGCGAATGAGCGACGGTCTCCGTGTCTGTCCAGACTACATTCACGCCCTTCACAATCTCCGCCGGCGTCGACGTAGGAGAGCCAGGAAAGGCCGTGTATCCATACTGCGACCAGAGGCGGACAAATTGTTCTTGCGTACGTGAGTTGCGGTAAATCACCCTGATCCGCTTGGTAGCTGCGATTGCAGGTGCGCGAGCGGTCGTTGGGGACGGAGATTCGGAGGGCAGGGTTACGGGTATCTTGACCGTGAATGTCGTCCCTCGGCCTTCTTGGGAGTCAACATCTATGGTACCCGACATACGCTGCACTAGGTGCTTGACGATGCTGAGGCCGAGACCGGTACCTTGCCGCGGTCGCGTGAGAGAGGTGTCAGCCTGGCGGAAAGGCTCAAAGAGCGCGCCGCGAAAGCTCTCCGGGATACCACAACCCGTATCGATGACCTGAAAAACGAGCTGTCCAGGCTCTCGCATCGAGACGGCTAGACAGATATATCCTTGATCGCAAAACTTCTGCGCGTTCGACAGCAGCTGCGCAATCTGTCAATATCCCGCTCCTCCCTGCAATGTCAGAACCCAAGCTCACATTCATGAGAATCTATAGAAGACGGTCAGACCTCGGAAAGATCAAATGAGGATGACATACGCACCCTATACGCATATGTTTCATCCAAAAACACTATCTGCGGCACTTCCCTACCGATAGATACAATCACATCCACACCGGGCTGTCCAGGCTGGATGCCTCGAGCTTCGGTGATCTTTGCCAGATCCACAAGCATCTTCCGCACATCAGTGCGAACAGGGCGAGCATTCAGCTCGACATTGTTCCTATCCAGCTGATGCAGACGGGCATCAGTTTCTACCCCAGCACGCGCTGATGTCCATTATCCACACACCTTGCTGAAATCTGCAGTAGAAGCCAACAAATCAGCAGCGATCTGCAGTCCGTCGGCATGATGTACATACCGAGCACATTTCCAGCGATGACGTTGATGGCGTGGCACGCCTGTTGAATACTGGTGACGTAGAGCGCCTGCTCCTCGGTCAATGGGGTCCTGGCCAACAATTCGCAATAGCCGTTTACAGTATGGAGAGGCGTCCGAATCTATTTCGATCCATCAGTACCACTGTGATTGCTGCGCAGTAAGCTCTCGGCAGTCACCTCATGGCTCGCAATAGAGATGAATTGCTGCTTGAGGTCTATGGCCTGCTCAGCGGCCTCTTTCTCCGCCATGATTCGCCACAGTCGCCGCTTCGTGAGAATGATCTCGGCCATGCGATTGCGGGAGGATATAGCAGCGTGCGCCAGCATAGCGTTCGAGGCGACGCAGACGGAGACAGCGATACCAATAATGGTGATTGGGAGGAACTCCGGGTAGCCTGGGTTCGAAGATGGCGGGGAACGTGTGTAGAAGGTTGCGGCGGCCATACCTGCGGAGATGTCAGCTGTCTCGTCGCCTGAAGATTGCGCAAAGCAACCTACCTGTATAGTGCATAGAACAGCACCCGATCGCGGCGATGGTACTGAAGATCATCTGACGACCAAAGTGGGACTCCATGTGCACCATGGCGATGCAGCCTACAAAGCACACCGCGAAGGCGACCAAATAAGAAAGAGTGACAACCAGGAGATTCCAAGAGATGTAGCCGTTAGGGATTTCCATGGCCCACATTCCTGACCCATTTGTGAATTAATGGCTGAAAGTCCCATTCATCTTTGACGTACCACAATAATGCATGAACACGATTGCCGCGGCCCATACCGCTGCGCGTATGCACAAGGAGACGGTGATAGACCTGTAATGCACCTGCAACCAGTACCTCCAGCCAAATTCAGGTACCGGCCGCTCTTTCGCTTGGGCCTTGATGCGTGCGCGCGTCTCGCGACTGAGTCCTGAATGGAGTGGTTCGCTCCACGTGCTTGCAGAAGTGGCAAGCGTCGTACCTGAGAGATTACGGGTGAACGACGACTCGGAGCTCGACGTCGTCTCTGTCGACGAACTCCTAGGTGTAGACTCCTGCGAAGCGTGCGTACGCAACGGTACGCCCGAAGACGACAGCGCGCGTTGCAGAGGGTGGTTGGCAGGTCTCACAGGTGAGTTTGTAGGGCTGCGCCTGTCGCGAGCGCTGCTGAGCGAGAAGCGACGGTGAATTGAAGTGAGACGCGATAAGGCTGCCCTAGGAGTAGTAGAACGGTGGAGCTCCTCTGCTGCAGGCGGCCTAGTTGTGGTTCGCTCCGCTTCGTCGTCAGAGCTACGGTTTTCTATATCTTCGTCGTCGAGCATGCTCGTAGTTGTCGAGTCATCGCCATGGTCCTCGGGCGCAGCGGTTTGCAGTGGTGTATAGCCAGCCTCGAGGTCGTGGGAAGAGCGACCTGTCACCAAGTGGGAGACGCTGGCGAAGAAACCCTGATTCCACTTGGAGAGCGTTCGCATCGATGTCGAGTTCTCGATGGCTTCCATTGCGTACGGGCTCGCGAGCGCCGCAAAAGTGAAGAGCACAGCGACCATGGCGGAAAGGATGGTCAATGGAATGTTAAAGCGGACATTGACGTCCAGACGACATGCAAGCATTCCAACTGTTAGAGATACGGTTAGTTATTGATCATAATTTAGTCAGTGGAAGAAGAGCGAAAGGCGATGCGATGCCGAGACGGCAGGTTCCTGAAGATTGGTCACGACTCAGGCGACCTGTCCAATGCAGCATGCATGTGGGACACGGTGGACAGAGCTGCCAAGGGCGTGAGAAACCGAGGCGAGGGACGTACCAAAATGCATGGACCAAATGGCGCAAAACCCAAATGCGATGCTGGCGAGGAAAGTCCAGACCCACTTGAGGACGGCGCTGCGCGTGTACTTTGCGTGGATCATGATTTGCGTGCTTGTGTATGCGCCGAGCCAGGAGATTAGGTAGGAAAGAGCAATGAGCTAGACGAACGCAGCGGACGGTGACGATGCGTAGTCAGCGAGGGCAGCACTCGTGGACGCATGAGCAAGCGACCTACCTCTGGAACCCATCGCGGGTTGAGCCTGCGCTCTGGGAGCGAGTCCATGGCTGTGCCGCGGACGGCGAGGGGGAAGGGCTAGACGTCGTGGTGGGCGATGAGGAGAAAGAAGAGAGAGAGAGAGAAACGGTGATGGAGGGCTGCGAGGCTGAGGCTGAGGAAGACGCAGGGTGTCCCAAACGCGGCCAACCATCTCTCAGCCACTCCCTGCACGCGTCCCCTCCAAATGAATGCATGACATCATACTCTCACGTTCGGACCCTACACAATCCGGTCGGCGCCTATGCATTTCTTTACATACCACGTCGCAACATATACTGCGTGTCAGCTACAGCAGAAGCGCTGTCACAAGTATCCAAGCCCTCAAAGAATTTGTTCCCCAACACCGCTAGCAGGGTCAGAGGAGGTCGTCCCGCGGGTCGACCAGCGAACGCGCGCTACACGCCGGTGCGTTGTTATGCCATAATAGACAGATCGGGAGATCTTCGCTGTGCATAGGGCCGCGGCTCCGATCACTTCTTCGCCTCCGCCTCACTGCGTACTCAATTCTACTTGTTTTATCGCTCATTTTATTCTCACGCCCCCCAACTGCCCAAGGGCAGAAAGCACCGTGAGAATAAAATGAGCGGTAAAACAAACAGAATTGAGTATGCACTCAGATGGTTTCTGGATTGTCTTCTACAGCCCCCGCCATTCGCACCGCGCTAGGACCAGACCGCCCTGGACTATTCTGTGTACCTCTGTGGGGCCATCTTGGGGCCACCGACAACCCTGGGTTGCCATTACATGGATCCTCACAGACGCGGGTGTCAAACTGGACGCCGCTGCGCCGCTCCCAGCAGCTTTAAGCACTAGTGCTGGCAGTGTGGCACCATCTGTTTCTTGCATGGTAAAGTCGAGCCAAGCGGTGAAGGTGAGTCCCACTCCCCAGCTGCCACATCCAGCCATCCAAGTTCCATACGATCACCGTCGTACCACTGCCAGCGCCGATCACTCAGGACTCAGTACGGGGCTATCGCAATGCCCCGGACCCCTTGCGTACGTCGTCCGTCCACCGAGCCGTACCACAATGCAAACATACTGTGACCAGCGGGGCATCGAACGTGCCGCTGAACGTCCCGACCTTTCGTGCCCTGAGTGAATATTGAGTGTTGCGCGCGATCGCTGACGGCCGTTAGCGTCTGCATTGCTTTCATGCCCCTGCTATGGTCGCAGAACGCCATCGCGGGGGCTTCACAAACAGTGCACGCTGGCCACTCTTCTACGGTATCGTATCGCCAGGTTCTTCTCCAACAGTCGCGGTACATAGTGCAGTGCGAGATGTTGGGGGACACCGCAGGGCCATGGGTGCTATGATTCACATAGCGATCACCACAATATGCGGCAACAAGGAATGTTCGAAGTTAAGAAGCTACGGCACGCAGTAGCGCAGTCCTTCGCGTACTCGCCGGTCGCGCAACTCTTCGGGCTTTTCTGCAGCGACGTCACTTGAGAGTTCGAGCCACAGCTGATCGTCCCCTATTCACAAGACTTTGAGCCGGTCGACTACTAGCAGCCAACTGTCCGGAGAAATTGGGCTCCAGCACGGCATATGCATATCGCACAGAGGCCCGCGCGAACGCAAGCCCACATCCGGATTCGCGTCGAACATATGCCCAGGGAGAGGACGTCAGGACGTTCGCCCACCCATACGACCAGCACTCCAGGAGGCCAGTGAATAGGTGTATGGTTGGTTAGATAAGGAGGTACGTAAACAGGCACGCGCCCATGATAGCTAATACTAGCAATGTCGCTTCACATCGTCCGTCCATTACACACATAATCACGCTCGCCCGCCCGGGTCCGCCCAACAGCCATGCGTCTCCCGCACCCACACCATATACACACAAGAGGCGACGTAACGTCAAAGGATTGTATCGATCGCCCGTAATAACGGGCCGGTGGGTATGTGTTGATCAGTGTCCATCTAGTGTGTATGTGTGTGCGTGTGCTGCCCCGCCCCGACGCGAGCACGCTGGGGTCCTACAACGCCACGTGCAAGCGATCCCTAAAAAGGGACATGTCAGACGGAGGTTTTGCGATAGTAAAAAGGGGTGGAGGATCGTACCTGGTTGATTACTTGGTATCGTACTTGCCCTGGCCCTGGTACGACGTGCCGCTCGAGTACGGCATCGTGGGCATTGCATCCAGCTGGAGGTTCGAGCGCGAGCGCGCCATGACCTCCGATGCGACATCATTGCCGTACTGCTCCGCCAGTTGGCTATTGAAGGGTCGTCAATGTCGCACCCAACGCTCAAGAAGCGGATACGACACTCACTTGGCGTAGTTGTCCATGATGACGGCCATGCTGTTCATGTTCAGGCGGTACGCCTTCGGCATCATGCCTTTCCCGAAGCGGTACGTGACGTGGTTTGAGCACAATAGCGCCGCGACCATTATGAGGATCTGGAAGGGCACGACCGCAAACACGGCAGTGTACCAGCGCTCGAGCACCGTACGTTCAAAGGCGATGTATGGACCCTTGCACCCGGGCAGCGTGCTCCGCGCGTAGCACGTCTGGCTCACCGTGGCTTCGATGAACGGGTTGAAATATCCGCAGCAGTGCAGCTGGTTCTGGATCCTCAGACGGCCATCGAGTCCGAGATCGCGCGACCACTGGGCGTTGATCTTTCCCTCGAGGTTGAACGTGCGCTTCTTGTAGGTGATGTAGCCGGGGGTGACAAGGAGAGCAAAACAGATCCAGAGGAGGAAGGAGTAGACGGCGAGGAAGGCGCGGTTGTTCAAAAGGATGCCAGACCAGCCAATGAGCGAGGTGAGAACGCCGAGCGAAGCCGCAACGGTTGAGACAATCAGCTCGGTCTTGTTGCCAACACGGATGATGTCTGCATGGGTCCAAACATCGAACCAAATGAGAAGGGTGGCGATGAGGCCAGTCAAACTGTACGCCGAGAACTGGTAAAACAGGTCAGTGCTGCCGTCTCATGAGGGAGAGGTGGTGCCGGACGGCTGACAACCGCGGGCGACTTCGGTGGAGAACCGGCTAACGAGGACGCCCTGACGTGTCACCACTGAGAAATTGGAACTATCACGAGAGTGCTGCAGCTCGGTGAAAGAGGAAGATGAAGTCAACGGAAACGCAGCCAGATAACCTCAATGGGCGTCTGCCTCAGATCGTGCGCAGCAACGGTCACCAGGCAGGCAATGCAGAGCGCGCGCGAGGAACGACGACGAGGAATGGAGAGAACACTCACGATAGTGTTGGCAATGAAAAGCACCCATTTGAAACGGTTCCATCGCAGACGGCCCTTGCGCCCAGTCTGACGACCCCCGAAGGTGACACCATCGTAGTCATCATCGCCATCGCCAGGCATGCGGGACTCGTTGGCTCTGAACGCTTCGCGACCACCGCCACGCTTGGGGATGTGGATGTCGTCCATGCCCTTGCCCTTCCTCCGTTTGACACCGCCGGAAAGCATGGTGCTGGAGAACTTGGAGGGGAGGTAGTTGACGGAGAGGGAGGTGGGGATGCCCTTGGAGTCGGACATGAGAGGGGTGTCATTTTTTGGCGACATTGAGCGGAATGAGCTGGCGCGAGAGCCAAAGGGGAGGTTGGGAGGATCGAGGCCGGTAGAGTTGTTGTTCATGCCTGCGAGCATATAACGAGTGGAGTTTGCGGCCGACTGGATGGACGGAGAGTGGGAGTTGACGGAGGAGGATCTGGAGTGACTGTCGTCGATGGGTTCGTAGTTGACGCCAGGATGGTCGGGGCGAGGAACGTTGAGCGAGGATGCCATGGTAGAAGAGAGAAAGAGGGGTCGAGGGAGGAAGGAATGGTGAGACTCACGAGGGACTGCGATCCATCTAGGCGCCGTGTTGCATAGGCGAGACGGCGAGGACGGCAGGCGGGAGAAAAGAAATGGAGAGAGCGGCGGGCGGCGAGGCGGAGGCGGCGAGGTCGGCAGATTGAGCGGGCGGTGTCCGATGTACAG
>CCBP010000020.1:7226-31443 GCA_000765035.1 Trametes cinnabarina
GTGCGGTTCCCCGCGCCCGCCCAGAAGTCGCTGCCGGTCCGGACGGACTGCATGTCCGCTTCGCCCGCGCGGCCCCCGTTTGGGGTCCCGAGGCGCATCGCAGGAGGGTCGGGAGGCGGGGCGGGCTCGACCCAGCCTGTGCTTTGAAAGTATTCTTTGGTAGGGACGGAGAGGACTGCGGCGCCGTCGCTGCCCCAGTGCGCCACGAGGAGCGCGTGCGGAGGGGCGATGCTGGTGAGCGACAGGAGGAATGCGCGCGGGGAGGATGCGTATTGCGGTGAGTGCGCCCGGGCGTAGTGTTTGTTCAGGAAAATGACGTCTGCGTGCGGAATCAGCTGAAGCGTCATCAGCAGACGGTCAGTGAGGGCGAACAAAGGGGTGGTCGTATGGTATCGTACCGCTTCTACTCCTTGTCGCGCCCTACGGCCGACGTCCACGCTGAACACGCAGTGGTTGCGCCACTTGCGTTCTCGAGCCAGTCCGTCGAGACCCACGATGTTGCTCAGCGTCGTCTTGACGGAACGGCCCTCAAAATGAAACCAGTCGATGGGTGCCGGACTGTTCGTAGGCGGGCGCGGAGCCGACATAGAAGCACGGGGTTGCGAATTACTGGGAGGCGCGAGAGAGCCGCCACCTGGAGTGTGCTGCATCGCGGCCGGCGGAGTACTCGGTGCGTTGAGGTAGGCATAGTTTTCCGGAACGAGAAGGGGTCCCAGGAGCGAGATGAACTCTTCGTGCGTGATGTCCGGCAGAGGATTGTTATTGATCACAGTGCGACTATCTGTGTCATCTGCAGCACTTGTCAGAACACCGCCTGTGCGATCCTGTAGCGCCGAGTCAGAACAGAGGAAGCAAGACCCAACACGCATATTAATCGGCCAAGAAGCTTGGCTCGATGGCAGCTATTGAGCATCTAACCGAGTGATTTGGAGGCACTGCGCATCTGTCTGCCTAGAGTATAACGGACTCGCACTCAGGGGACAAGCTGGGCTGTCTCAATCTGACCATGCAAGGTCACGCGAGTTGCGTGCAATAGACCCGCATGAAGAACATTCCACGTCTGCTCCTGGGCGGCGGTGGGTATATAGGGAGGAGATGCGCAGCTGCTCTGCTAAAGTTCAGGATTAAAAGTGACACTGACCTGCATGTAACACCCATGCGCTGGGCACACCAGCTTCCGGCCAGACCTTGCAGAACCTGGTGCTTACGCGTTCCTTCTCTAGATCGTTTATAATCATGCGGCCCTCCTCGTTCCCGCCGAGCGGGGCAAGGAGGATGGCGTCGACGCTCGGGAACTGTGCAGCGATAGAGAGACATGTGCTCGCTGATCCTCCTCGTACTCGCGACACTGAGTGCGCGCGTATGACAGAGTTGGGTTCCGGGTGTGTGGGGAGGCCGAGGTTGTTTGTGAGGAAGAGCGTGCCGGACGCGACGACACGCAGAGGGCGATGGTGGACGGATGAGCCGGAATCCTGGGTATCACGACGACCGCGAGCCATGGGAGACTAACAGGTGGTCCGTCGTCGACCGCGATGTGGGTATGGCGGTGGTCGCCGTCGCGGACAGCGTCAAGGACGTCGTGGCGCGTCGCGAGTTTGCCACAGCACGCGCGCCTCCGCGACATCGAGCGCTACCGCGTTGTAGCTGCTGCTCTGCTCGTCTCGCACGTCCACTGTCTTCACCTGCTGCTCGTCCTCGACTTCATTCTCGTGTCTCGGTCAAAGAGACAAGCAAGCTGTCGCCTTTGACGTATCTGTTCGAGCGTCGCTTCCCCAAGACGAGCAGGCTGCTCATGTCTGAGCAGCACTACCGCCGATATGCGAGCTTGGACGGTCGCGGACGCTCTTTCGGCGAGAGAGAGAGAGGGCGAGAGAGAGAGAGAGACAGAGATCGGAGAGGGCATGTCGGTGAGGGCTACGCACCGCCAACGCAGTATGGAGCATCTCATCCCGGTTCGTTCTACGATTCAAATAGCCATAGCACTCAGTAATAACCACACGAAGCAGGCTGGGACATTCCGCCACCATATGCGGGCGGAACGTGGCTCTCTCCTCCATCCTGGCCTTTGCCGCCGCTTCCTCAGTCGCAGACGTCCTTGCCATCGAACGCTTGTCCACCGCGGCCGCCGTTCCCTCCCTCCTGGCCACCGTTCCCTCCTCCGCACGCACCGAGAGCGATGCGCGATACCCGTTCAGTGACACCGCCGCCCCCGCGATCGCCTTCTCCGAGCTATCTCGCCGTCGCCGAGCAAGCCCCATCGCGCACGTCTGATCCTTCCTCGTCCAGAAAGCTCCTCATCCTGGACCTAAACGGCACTCTCTTGCACCGCTCACCCCACGTACACCGCCCCAAGCAGAGACATCATCATGAAGACCGACCGCGCGACGAGCAAGGCAATCTGCTCCCGCGTCTCCGCCCTGTCCATCCGAGGCCATATATGCGTGCATTCCGTTCCTACCTCTTTGCACCGCAAACGAGAGAGTGGTTGGATGTCATGATCTGGTCGTCCGCGCAACCACATAGCGTGCGCGATATGGTGGACAAGTGCTTCGGCGAAGACAAGGACAAACTCCTCGACATCTGGGCGCGGGACACCTTAGGCCTTTCCGAAGACCACTACCGTAAGTGCAACATACAACCTCTACGGCCGTCACTGATCTCTCGTCCAGACCGCAAGGTGCAGACCGTGAAGGATCTGAACAAGCCGTGGTCATATCATGCGCCGAAAGCTTCTGACGCGTCCTCTTCCCCACATCTATCCGCCGCAAGCACCCCTCGTTCCTCCCCCGAACCTTCCAGTCCCTCTCGTCCCAGTGACGAGACCGTGTTGACAGCTACCCATACTTACTCCGCACTCACCACCCTGCTCCTTGACGACTCGCCTCGCAAGGCAGAGCTACAACCGTTCAATCACGTCTGTATCGGCGAATACTCTGGCGAACGCAGGGCGAAGGATCTAGAAAGCCTGCAAAAGGAGCAAGAGTGGACCTCCGCACTCGACGCGCGCCAACTACTCGACGCCCAGATGGCTGACAACCAAGGCTCAACAGCTGCGGAGAGTGCTGCCCAGTTTGAGTCCTCGGACGCTCTCTCTGCCAACGACGGTACGCAGCATGTTCAGGACGCTTCCCGAAGTGCTGCCGCCGAGGAAAGCGCGCAACCGCCGGAGGCGGAGACGTCCAAGAAGCGCAAGCGCAAGCAGGAGAAGCTCCAGAAACGCGCCGCACTGCTCGAGCAGCTGGGGGCCGGCGGCAAGCCGGACGTCTCGTACGATGAAACCCTGCTGGCGGTGGTCGGCGTCCTCGACGAGATCAAGTCGCAGTCGAACGTCGCGGCTTGGGTTCGCTCGGGAGGACTGTGGGGGCCGTTTGGGCCGCCCGTGGTGCGGTCATCGAAGGGGAAGGCCAAAGCCATCGGCAACGAGGACGAGGCCGATGATCTGCCGTCGGAAGAATCTACTTCGAGCACCGCGGCCGTTGCGAGCGACGAACAGGGCACTCAGTCGGACAACTGCGACCTCTCGGTGAAGGATGCGCCTTCCGCCGAGGGCAACAACCAAGCGAACTCAAGCCATAGCGGCAAAGCCAAGAATCGCGGGCGCAAGCGGCAGCGCATGCGGGACACCAGCACTGGGGAGCAGAGAGCGGAAGCCATGGAGTCCGCCGCCGACGTGGGTAACGACGAGGAGACCGTCGTTCCGGCCTCTGAGGCGGCAAGCGCGCCTGGCGAAGAGGTGGAGGCGCCTCAGAAGATGTGGTTTGAGGATCAGCGGGTACTCTCGTACTGGGCTGAGCGTGGTCGGAAAGCGTTGGAGAAGCTCGGAATTCCTGTTGAGCATGGGATCGAGCGATAGCTAGACATCGTCGTGAGTTGGTTGAATTTGAGGTCATGACATGAGTATTGATGTGGTCCGCTCCTCACATACACGCGTACGCTGTTGGAAGTGCTTTGTCTGCAAGACGCTCTGAAATGCGATGTGCTCGTCTGTTCTTTGTTCCGCTTAGCGCCTTGTTTACTTCTCATCAACGTCGGATATGCGCCTCCATTGCTGAGAGTCATAGGGCTTGCCCCCCTCTGTTCCAGGTGCGCCAGGTCAACGCCCAACTCTCATCAGATAAACCCTAGTGAGTCCAGGTGAGCATATGCTTTGTTTGTCTTCATACTTCTGGACATCGGGAAATGCGCCTGGAGACCTTCTCCACAGAGCCCCCCGCAACGACTCTGCGGCGGACCATCTTCGTCGTGTCGTCGGACTATATCTATATGCCCCTCCACTGACCACAAGATGTCCCCTGCTCCATAGCGCAGAGCCTTCTGCTTCATGACCTGTCGCCGTTGGGAAGTTCATACGCCCAAAAGAGCGACATCTTCGGGATCGAGCCATGGTGCTTTAGACTTTGAGTGGCACTGTCGCGACTACGCAGAACGATCCGGGACTCGTGGAACGTCGCACGAGCCGCGTGTCTTCATGGCGAAGTCTTTTGTAACCATCATTGCGTCTCCACGCACTGTGTCGAATCTATGCATTCCGCTTCTTTCGCCGGAAGAACATGAGCCACGAAATCGTCAGCAGGACCAACCGGCTGAGCACACGACCTGCATGGACAGCAGCGGTCTCGGACGCAGCGAGGCATATCGAGCTACTGCTGGACCGGGGCTATCGTAGGTCACACGGTCAAGGTACTGCACTGCATCATGTCTTCGAAGCGCTACCTCTTGTTCGCTGCGGTCGGCCTCGTCTACGCACAAACGGCCGGTACAACAACGACCACATGGGACTGGTACGTGTGGGCTGCGGCGTGTCGCCGACTATCAGTCCTTCACTGTCCGGTAAACGACTAGCTGCGAACCCGCCTGCGGTGTTACACTCCTGATCTTTCGCCCGGTCAGCCCCTCTATCTCATGCTCGCCCCCTACGCACGCTGATTGATCGCGCAGGTGCCCGTGGTCCGGTCAAGTCGTGCAACAAAAACAACCAACCCGCCGCAGCGGGCGCCCAGAACGCGTGCTTCGCGTCCTCGGGCAACCTCGCCTTCTCGTGCGACACGTACCAGCCGATCGTCGTGAACAGCACGTTGTCGTATGGATTCGCGGGGCATGGCGATACCGCGACGTCCGCTTGTGAGAGGTTTCGCGCCGGCATATAGAAGGGAGACTGAGCGAATGCACCATGCAGGCTGCACGTGCTACCAGTTCACATGGACAACTGGCGCAGGGGCGGGCAAGTCGATGATTGTTCAGGCGATCAATGGTGGAGGCATGCGCTTGGTCCATGCCAGCGCCGCACAAACGATACACTCACATCGGGCATAGGAATCACTGACACGGACTTCGACATCTACGTGAGTAGTCCGCATCGTAGCCTCCTCGTACAACTGATGGTGTATTTCTGAACCATCTCAGGCGCCTGGCGGAGGTGTCGGCGGTACGTCTGCAAGACACACCGCAGTGCGCTGGAGGTCGTCGCTGAAAGCACTCAGTACACTGTACCTCTAGACTACAACGTCTGCACGAATACCGCCCTCCCGCGGGCGGATGTGGCAGGCAGTACGGAGGTACGTCTGGTTTCTGCAGCAGCCGTTGCTCTGCAGGATGCTGAGCGAGCGTGCTCTCTGGCAGGCGTGACTTCCAACTCTCAGTACTCGCAAATGCCATCCAACCTGCAAGCTGGGTGCCACTGGCGCTGGGAATGGTGAACAGCCGTACCACTATAATGCGTGTATGTGTCATTCGAGAGTCTACGATCGCGTCTAGCAGGTCAGGTATGCAGATAGTGAGTACAATCAGAGCAATCAACCAAGCAGATCCGGACTGAAAGTGCAGTAGCAATGTGCCGTCCGTTTATGTTACTTTCCTCAGGTTTTTATCTCATCCACGTCGCCGTTCGCGGCATGAGGTAGCTCCAGAGGAACCACCGCCACGGAGGTGAGCTCTAGATCCTTCGACTCCTGTGAAAGCTCCTCGGTGTGATTGGCGAGCAGCCCTTCCTCCAGCGAGGGGTCGTCGCCAGTCGCGACGCCCTCAGTCAGGCCGTACTTGTCTTGCGTCGAGCGCGCCTTCGTGAGCTGTGAAGGTCAACACCGTGTGAGAGAACAGCATAGCGTAGTGGTGCCTGCACACATACCGCTACGTAGATGGCAGACGTCAAGATGATCAGAGTTCCGACCACTGATAGGAATGACGGTGACGTGTGGAAGAAGACGCGCTCAAATATCGTGGCAAAAATGATCTGAACGTTCCGTTAGACCAGGTAGCAGAGGTTATTTTGGGTGTATGCGTGCCTGGACATATACGGCCATAGTGCCTCTTCCAGCTGTCTCGCGTTGCAGACCCATAGTCAGCAGCACCTGCCAAGCCTCTGTCAGCGTTACACGGTTATCATCTGGGAGGGTCATACCTGCGCGACGAAGCCGAACAGTCCGATGAGGAGGAGCATCAACAGCCAGTCCCATCTCATCGGTACTACGACGGGCGTCCTCATGATAATCATCCTGTAGAACAGTTAGATATGTGTCACACGTGATGCAGGAGAGCATGGACGTACGCAAGGGTAGCAACTATCACGCATTGTGAAGAGAACGATACCAAGTTGTGCAGAGGATGCGCACGCTTCCCTACCGCACGAATGGACGTATCTGTCGACGACGCGTCAAGAACAATTCGCCTCCGTTGCGAATAATCGTACTCCGTCTACTCACAGGCCCCGGTGGCACCCAGTACACCCAGAAGCGCCACTCTGCGTCAGAATAGTTGAGCATGTAATGCCATCGGATGAATTTCGACAGGCTACTGACCCTACCGCGCCCACTCTCTGAGCCGGGGTGACGGTTGAGATATTTCCCACCTCATTCTGAACCCCTTCCACGACATGACCCATGTCAGTCGCAGGTGCGGCGTAGTGATGCTGTCCGAAGAGAAATTCAGGGCGAGCGATCAGTACAACTCCGAAGAGACTCGCAACTGTGGTCAATGTGCTGAGGTTCACGAGCGCGACATGAGGTAGAGGATCTACGCACGTCCTGCTAGCGCTTCGCGCCAGGAGAAGGGCTCATGCAAGAGCACGGCGCCCGTAATCGCTGTGCACATCGGTGCTAGGAACGTTAAAACGGTCGCGTCGGATAGCGAGAGGTATTGCAACGAGTAGTACACGCCAAAGAGGCCGAAAAACCTGGAGAACGAACATCTGTTGCCTGCGTCATGCGGAATCCAACGGACCACACACCCGAAGAATCCACGAGCGACAAGGAGCAAGCGCACTCCTTTGGGTCCCAAGATTGGATCAGGAACTTTGACGATAAACCTGGTGGACGTGAGTAGGCTACAGCCGCGGGTAGTGCAGCGCTACTCACATGTACGTGATGCAGCATATCCAGGTGATAGCCTGACAAAGGTAGGTGGGCACATGACCGGTATTGGCTTGGGTTCTGCCACACTCACCATCCGCACCCATATCAGCTGGTCCGGTGAATTAGCTTGAGATGTCCCGCGCGCATGGTGGAGATGCAAACGTACCTCGAATGCAGGCACAGGAGGGTCCAGGCTGTTAAGCTTCTTGACCCAAACGTTCATGAGGGAGAAGAATAGCTGCGACGCGGCAACAAGTAGCATGCCAGTGTTGCTCTGTACAGTCCCCTTGACCGTTTCTACCGCTCGATGTATCATTCCGGAGTATCGTGTTCTTGCATCATGGCGTACAGCGTCTGGGGCCGGAAAGTACGATACGAGCGGTGAAAGAGGTATCTCTGCGGTGTCGAAGCTGGCACGCTCGGGAGTAGCCGCAGCAAATGGTGTCCTAATCGCGAACGGCATGGTCGACTGGTCGTGAATGTCGTGAGTATCCTACTACCGAACGTTGGTCATCGAGGAGGCGTTGTTGTACAGGTATGAGTGTGGGGAAGCCTACAGGCCCTGACAAGAATTAATGTGTCCTGCATATATTTGAGCGCCGACAAACTTATTGTGCTAGGCACTTAAAGACAGTCAATCGGAGTTCTTCTTAATAATTGTTCGGGCAGTGTGGTGGGAAACGGTCTCAACGCCCAACATATTATTTATCTGTACCCGTCGCCGTCATGTACAGCGCGCTCTTCTGAAGTCCTCCGTCTCGACCTGAATGGAGGCAAACCAATCTTCCTTGTCGCGTCATTCATCCTCTTCTTCTGCTGTAGATCTTACTGGGACGCCTGCAGGACTCGGTCTCTCTCGCCCGACCACACCGCTCTCGTCTGACAGTCTTGCACGGCGACGAACTAGCTGGGGAGGTGCCAACGCCGTTCAGGACCCTCTACGTTACGACCTGCAGTCCTCCGACCACGAACACGTTGCAGTTCCCTCACGCGAAGGGAATGCGACGTGGGTTCCAAACGAGGATCCCTTCTCGCCCACTGATGAGCACCCGCCCTTCCGTGACTACTCGTACCGCGCTGGCGACATGCGCTATCAAGACCCTGGCGCAATATACTCCGCCTCGCAGCCAGGCCAGTCATCCGCCTCTCTTATCTCATCTCATTTTAGGGAGTCCGGGGACACCACGGACAGTACACGCGACGACGATGAAGCACACCTCACATCCAACATGTCGCGGCATGGCGCAGGCACTGACTGGGGACCTGGAGATGGTGTGGACGCGGAAAGGTCTGGTGCGTCACTGCGTGCGAAGCGCAGAACTCTGCGGTACGGGGCATCACCCCTCAAGAAGACTGGCACTACGCTTAAGACCGTCTCGCGCAACTTGCGGCGCGCGTCTCTACGCGTCGTCAACTTCGGAGGGCTCGGACTGGAGGATCACGTACGGTTGGACGACACAGACGAACGGAATGAAAAGAAGGAAGAAGATGAGGACGATATACCCGACGAGAACGAGGCCTTGCCAGACCTGACCAAGAGTCTGCCTATCCGTGGACGGACTCTGGGATGTCTAGGTCCTCATAGCAGGCTACGCCTTGCTATGTACAAGTTCCTCGTGTACCCGTGAGTCACACATCCTAGTGCAGAGAAAGCGATACTCATGTGCTGCAGGTGGACCGAACCTATCATCCTCTTTCTGATCATTCTGAATGGCCTTGTCCTCACCATTCAAGCATCCCGACCTCACGCCCTCCCAGAAGACTGGCCAGACGACAGACCTCCGCCTGTCACTGGTTACTTCCACGCATGGGAGGACTACGTGCTTTTCGTATTGTTTTGCTTATTTACGTGAGTCGCGCTTTAATACCGTGTTGCATGGACCTGACCGGCCATAGTCTGGAAGCCGTCGCGCGAATATGTGTATCTGGATTTTTATTGGACCCGGAAGTCCCCATCTCTACGCTCTTTCACTCACCCTTCGCGACATACCCTGACATCCCACGCCCGCCAAACACAGCTGTAGAAGCCAGCTTCAACGTAACTCGCACCCCGTCTCTCACCGGCTCTCATAATCAGTCTCATTTACACCGCGGTCAGACCATGACACAGAGGTTGAAACAGATTAGGAAGAACCTCGCAAGGCCGTTTGCCCTCGCTCACCACTCCTTGTCCGCTCCTCAGTCTGCGAGTCCTGAATCCGCTAGCAAGCGTACCCAGTCTCGATCACGTTCCGACACAGTTCAATCCAAGTCACCCATGGTGGAAAAGGCTCTCTCAGGAGCACAACACGTGCATTCGCACATCCGGAATCCTTCCGAACCGACATTCCTTTCCAAAGCCCTCCGCTCCGACAACCCGAGTGACACACTCTCGTTACCATTCCGTCTCAGTGTTGAAGACTCAAGAGGTCAGACACAACGCAACCTTCCTTATCTTCGGCACAGTTGGACTAGAATCGACTTCGTTGCTATCTCGAGTTTCTGGATTACCGTCATACTGGCTTCAGCAGGCGTAGAGCGAAACCAGTATCATATAGGAATCTTCCGAGCCATGAGTGTGTTACGAACCGCGAGATTGCTGGCCATCACCTCCGGTACCACTGTGAGTTGCTCAGTTACGGGGCACCTGAGTAGCCACTGATTCTTGTCCTGAAGACTATAATGCGATCTCTCAAGACAGCTCGACCTTTGCTCGCTAGCGTTGCGTACTTCGTGCTGTTCGCGATGATCATCTTCTCGTCAGTACGCTTTGCGATCATGCGAGCTGCACTTCTGATCTTAGTATTGTACAGCATCATTGGTATTCAATCGTTCAAGGGGTCATTTCGCCGTACATGCCACTTGGCGCCTACTTTGGGCGAAGACGACATCGATCTGGGTCAGAACTGCGGTGGCTACATTGACCCTGTCACTTTACAGCCTGTCGGTTACCTGAATCCTCAAGGGCAGAACGCTGCGATCAAAGGGTTCGTCTGCCCACTTGGACAAGTGTGCAAGGTACTACTCAAGCCATTTGACCGTTTGAGCGGAGCTGAGACGTCCACGTAGGAGAATGATCAAAATCCCAATGCCAATCTCGAGAGCTTTGACGTGATATACTATGCTGCCTTGCAAGTGGTGGTCGTCTCCTCCGCCAACGGGGTACGTACGAGCCAGCATTTGGTCGGGCCGCATTGACGTTTTCCTAGTGGTCAGGCCTCATGTACCAGATGATGGACTCTGAATTCTTCGTGTCCTGCTTCTTCTTCATCGTTTGCATCATTGTCCTCAACTTTTGGCTTATCAACCTGTTCGTCGCGGTCATCACCAACACGTTCTCAGCCATTCGCTCGGATACCAAGAAGAGTGCTTTCGGTGCTGCTCCGTGAGTTGTCATTCCATTTCACAAGACCTCATGCTTATCCGTGCATAGTTTGGCGCCAGTAGTTGATGACAGTGAAGAGGGTTGGTCGATAGTCGATGGTCGTCGCGTCGCCGGCCGGAATCGCGTCCGAGAAATCTATGAAAGCATCCGGTGGTGCTGGGTATTCTTCGCATTAGCGTCAGTGGTTCTTCAGGCGACACGAACGGTCGACATGTCTTCCATGCATGCCGAGATTCTGGACAAGGGCGAGTTGGCGCTCACAATCATGTTCGATGTCGAGATCGTCATCCGGGTACTTGCCTATCTCCCTGACTGGCGAAAGTTTTTCTACCGTGGTCAGAACGTTCTCGACTTATTACTCGCGATCGGCTCCAGCATCATTCAAATTCCGGCGATTCACAACTCGAGGGTCTATCCTTGGTTGACTATCTTTCAATTGATGCGGTTCTACCGTGTTATCCTGGAAATCCCGAGGATGAAGCCCTTACTGGTAAGTTTTTCTTCTCCAACACGGCCGTCTATCCTGACACTCCACACTACCCAGCTGGCCGTTTTCGGGAATATGTATGGTCTCGCCAACATGTCTTTGTTCTTGATTGAAATCAACCTACTCGCGGCGTTATTCGTGGTACAACTCGTTGGAGGGGACATCAAGGCTGGCGACACAATCGACTTCGGTACTTTGTACAACTCGTTTCTCGCCGTCTACCAGGTGTTCTCTTCGGAGAATTGGACGGATGTTCTGTATAAGGCCGCAGTTCCCGAAGTCCCCCTCCGCCAGTCTGCGCTTGTCGTTCTTTTCATCGCTGGTTGGATGTTCTTCGCGAACTGTGCGTCCCCTACCCGTTTAGTCCTGAGGCTGCGCTAAAATGCAGCGCAGATATCGTCTTGCAGATGTTCATTGCCGTCATCAACGAGAACTTCGACGTCGCCGAAGAATCAAAGCGGAGCAGGCAGGCATCGCACTACTGGGCATCTCATCAGCCTCAGCAGGTCCGAGCTGCTTGGGTTCGAAAGTTGAATCCGTATAGGTGGTTCAAAGCTCAGCCGAAGGCGATCGAGGTCGAGCTGCCCTCCAATCTGGTGCTCCCAATGCAGAAGGCCCTCGTGCAGGACTACAGCCTTCCGAAAAAGGAGAACCGCATGGCGGTGAGTTGTTGTCGTGATACTCAATTCCCGCACCTGCCTGAACGCCTCTCTAGGACCCTACGGCACGACGTGGGACTGAGAGTCGCCAGTACAATGCAAAATCGACCCTACGCAGATTGCAACGCCTCTTTGCGGGTGAGATTACCGCGGGCGACGTCCCGCTGACGACGTTGAGGCATGCTCGTCGGGAGTCAGTCGCTACTACAGATCCGATCGACGAGGAGACGGAGAGACATTTGTGAGTGTATGCATAAGCCGACATGAGGACGTTGATTGAGACGCATGCAGAGAGGTGCTTGCTGCGCTGAACAACGACGCCGTGGATGCGGAAGAGCTGAATGATGCGCTATACGAACGCCGCGCGCAGAAGGCCGACTTCATTCGGGACCATCCTACTTATGACAAGACGTTCTGGGTCTTCTCGCAGAAGAACTGGTTGCGCAGGATGTGTCAGAAGCTCGTTGCACCTGCAGGTGGTGAGCGTATCTTCGGAACGCCTCACTCGCCTATCGCGCACCCGATCTTCCAGCTGTTCCTCTTGTTCACCGTCATCGGCGGCATCGTGGTGGAGAGCATCGCAACCCCTATCTATCGCCGCAACTTCTACGCTGAGCACGGATTCTTCCGAGGCACCTGGTTTGATATCGCTGAGGGCTCCTTTGCACTTGTACTGCTGCTCGAGTTTGTCATCAAGGTCATCGCGGATGGGTTCTTGTTCACCCCTAACGCGTACATCCGCAGTATCTGGAATGTCCTGGACTTCTTCATCTTGGTCGGCATCCTCATCAACGCTACAACGGGTCTCATCTTCATCGGGGGTCTCAGTAGAATCACCCGGTCGCTGAAGGCTCTGCGCGCCCTCCGACTAATCACCCTCGTTGACAAGATGCGGTCCACCTTCGAGTCGCTAATCATCTCCGGCATCGCGCGTATTCTTGACGCCGCTTTGCTCGCGATCTTGTATATGATCCCCTACGCCGTATGGGGTCTCAACATCTTCGCTGGAGTCACGAATACGTGCAATGACGATTCCGTTTCTGGTATCGGCGACTGCATCAACGAGTACTCAACAGGCTTCGTGAACGACGGCAACTCGTTCACCTACCTCGTTCCCAGGGTCTGGGATAATCCGGCGCCATCTACGACGTTCTCATTCGATAGCTTCCGACAGTCGCTCCTAATTCTGTTCGAGATCGTATCGCTCGAGGGCTGGATCGATGTCTTGGGTGTTGCCATGAGCGTGACGGGAGAAGGGGAGCAGCCACAGACGAACGCGTCTGTCGCTAACTCTATCTTCTTTCTCATATACAACTTGATGGGCGGCGTTGTCATTTTCACCCTCTTTGTCAGGTAAGCCTTTTCGACTCATGTCATTCAGCTCTGGTATTCAACTACACTCAGTATCATCATCGGCAATTTCACTTCGAAGACTGGTTCTGCTCTCCTCACTCAACCACAGCGAGAGTGGATCGATCTGCAGAAGCTGATCAAAAGACAAAGGCCGTCCAAACGTCCGAAGACGAGACCCACATGGGCGATTAGGCAGTGGTGTTACGATCGAGCCGTCCACAAACACGGCTGGTGGCATCGCACGATGACAGTGCTGTTTACCTTGCACGTTATCGCACTCATGTATGTGCATAGGTTGAAAAGCATACAGCAGTGTCGGCTAACAAAATTGGCAGGACGCAAACCTTCACGCCACAACACTTTCTCGACGAGTTCCGGAGTATGGCCCCCTCCTCTCCTGCGTTTGCGTGCTTCTGCTCACCCAATTTGTAGATGATTTCTTCATCTTCGTGACTGTCATCTATGTTGTCGACATTCTCGTCAGGCTCTTTGGGCTCGGATGGCCCAGCTACAGTGCGAACGGCTGGAACATCTTCGATATTGTGGTCGCTGGTGGTAGTCTCATCACTACCCTGATCGTGCGTTTCAACGCGGGAGGCTTCGTCATCCAGCAACTGCAGAAGCTTTTCATCACTAGCATTGCCTTCAAGCTCGTGCAGCGCGTCAACAGTCTGAACAAGCTATTCAAGACTGCTGTGTACGTTCATAATTTGAGACTGGCTGAACATCGTCCTGATATCCATCCACAGCGGGAGTTTACCGGTCATTCTTAGCCTGCTTAGTCTCTGGGTGATTCTATTCCTGTTTTTCGCCATCCTCTTCGTCGAAGTGTTCAGCATGACGAAGTGGAACTCTGGAGAGACCCGGAACGAGAATTATTCGAGTATGTCAAAGGCTTTGGTCATGTTAGCCTTCATGACAACAGGGTGCGTTTCCCCGTCGTCTATATGGGTTGTGCCATTCTGACTAATCTCACAGCGAGGGTTGGAATCAGTATATGCATGACTTGTGAGTCTCTGCTTGTGGAGCTGACTGTATGCGCCTCATATCAACCTTGCTGCACAGTGCCCTTGATTACCCTCGTTGCACGATCAATGCCAATGGTGACACTGACTGCGGCAGCGTTTACTGGGCCTTCAGTCTGTTCATCGCGTGGAACTTGCTGAGCATGGTACGTGACGACATCACCGCGGCCATGCCGTTGCTGACCTTGTTGGTATAGTATATCTTCGCCAACTTATTCACTGGTGTAGTGGTCGAGAGTTTCTACTATGTCTTCCAGATGTCGGGCGGCGCCAAGTCAATTACCCGAGAAGAGATGCGTGCCTTCAAAAAGGTCTGGGCCGAATTCGCCAATCCGAAGACAGGGTACCTGGAACGGGCCAACTTCGTTCGCTTCTTCGGGGTATGTAAAGGTGATTGTCATATCGAATGCTCATACTTATGCGCTTCCTAGAAATTGAGCGGTATATTCGAGGTCAGGATCTATCCTGCGGAATTCTCCATACACAATATCATGGCGTACGCCAAAGATCCCCAAGGTCGCCATTCCTTGCGCGACAAGCTCGTCGAGGGCTACGACTTCAACAAGGTGGAGCATGTTCTGAGCGGCCTGGATCGTGCTGCTATCAAACGTAGAAAAAATCTCTACAACCGGCTATATCACGAAGCTCGCATCTCCCATGAGCCCGGTAAAGGCATTTCCTTCACGAACATGCTATTGCTGCTGGCCCATCACAAACTGATAGTGGACCGCGAGGCCCTTGTGTACGTATTTTCGGTGCCTCTTTAATGCGTCTAGAGTACTCACGTTACTCTCAGCCTGAAGGACCTCGTAGTGCGTACGGAGACGAACAAGCTGGTGACCGACCTTGTGGATTTTGACCGGGTTCAGTCTCTGTTGCTCATGATCCTGTACCGCCGGCGGTATCTCGCTCAGAGAGAGCAGGTCCGGATGCAGCAGATGGGCATGTCGCAGTCAGGTGAGTACACGTCTGCCTGCTCTAATCCTCGCTGGTGCTCATGATATCCCAGATATCCCAGCCATTGTTGTCGACGACTTCCCCGCCACGCCGCCGATGACAACCCGTGACATCACGTCGCCTGGTCAAACTCCTGTACGTCGCTTCGGCGACGCGGACACGCCGTCGGCATTCTCGCCGGGTATATTGCAGTCTCCGGACGTGTCATTCGCGGTGGACACCCCGTCGCGCCGTGCTCTTCAACGGCGGCAGCGGACAAGCGAAGCCAGCGCGTGGTCTATGGACTTGAGTAGCAGGTGCGTAGACAATAACGGTCAGATCTGGTTTCCCATGCTCACGTGCATTACAGTCGGCTGGATGCGTCAATGTCGAGAGAATCTCGGGTAGGAGAGGAGGAAGATGTGATGTCGCAAAATTCCATGTGGAAGGGTATGTCCGGTCTCAATCCTTATTGCAACGTGTTGTTGCTCACTTTTCGTCTAGACATGATGTTCGAGGCTGCGGAAGAGGATGGAGAGTAGGATCCGTACATGTAGACTGTTGTCGCTCGTTCGCTGCACATATTGGACTGCTTTCCAGGGACTGTAGGGCATTGCATATTGTAGAGTTATTGCATCAGTAGTGTAGATCACCTTTGCATCTTCAACTAACTTATTGCCGCGCTGTCTCAATTGTGTTGTGCGTATTGAAGAGACGACACATACCGTTTCTTTGTCTTTAAACCACCTTTGTATGGGATTGGCGGTGCTGTATCAAAGTCTACATCATAGTACATGCGCGACGCGCAGTTGCTATTACGCGGCGAGAAATGACGGAAATGCATTGCATTATGGCCGTCTATAATCTGACGATCGGGTGTTGGAACATCCCGAGTGAAGGCCTTTCGGCACCTTATATGCTTTGTTTTGTTCTTGAGCCAATGAATCGTGTAAAGCTCGTTGTGCATACGTGTGCTTGATAATAATTGTTGCCATGGGGTTTGCGCGTGGACGGCGGAGAGAGAAGTGCATGCTTCGATTCAGGCTGGCGGTGGCGGAGCCCATGTTGAGTTTGACATTTTGAGCTCCGACCTAATATAGACACCCTAGACCTCAACAGCGTTTCCCTTTTGACCTCGTCCATCCCCGGTACCTCCATCTTCTAACGACCCATCCCCGACTAGTTCCTGTTCTATTCCCTCATGTACGTGTCTTGCGCACTTCAGAAAGCGATGCTGTCTTCGGACACGAAGGTGACGCGACAGCGGCGCCATGCTCTGAAGTTTTACGGGCGACGCTTTGGTTACAGCTTTGCTGACGTTGTCTCACAGAATGCGTGAAATCGTTCACCTCCAGACTGGCCAGGTAAGCATGACGTGTCGTTCAGTGTTATGAAGTGATACCAATCATTGTTTTCCGTAGTGCGGTAACCAGATTGGTGAGAGGCGTAGTGATTGATCAGCGCAGGGTTTGGAGGTTTGACCACCTCACAGGTGCCAAATTCTGGGAGGTCGTCTCCGATGAGCACGGCATTGAGTCGGATGGAACCTACAAGGGCAACAACGACCTTCAGCTTGAGCGGATCAATGTCTACTACAACGAAGTCGGCGCGAACAAGTACGTGCCCCGTGCGGTTCTCGTTGATCTCGAGCCTGGAACCATGGACTCCGTCCGCTCGGGCCCCCTTGGCAACCTCTTCCGCCCCGACAACTTCGTCTTCGGCCAAAGCGGAGCTGGCAACAACTGGGCGAAGGGTCACTACACCGAGGGTGCCGAGCTCGTCGACTCTGTCCTCGACGTCGTCCGCAAGGAGGCTGAGGGCACCGACTGTCTGCAGGGTGAGCTGGCGTGACTAGTCACGCGTCGGTCACTGTGTCACAGTTGCTGAGACACTTTCCTTCGCTTAGGCTTCCAGATCACCCACTCGTTGGGTGGTGGTACCGGTGCCGGTATGGGTACTCTTTTGATTTCCAAGATCCGTGAAGAGTACCCCGACCGTATGATGGCCACTTTTTCCGTTGTCCCTTCACCAAAGGTGTCCGACACTGTTGTTGAGCCTTACAACGCCACCCTCTCCGTCCACCAGCTTGTCGAGAACTCTGACCAGACGTTTTGTATCGACAACGAGGCCCTCTACGACATCTGCTTCCGTACGCTCAAGCTGACGACGCCCACATACGGTGACCTCAACCATCTCGTGTCTATCGTCATGTCCGGTATCACGACTTGCTTGCGTTTTCCCGGTCAGCTCAACTCGGATTTGCGGAAGTTGGCTGTCAACATGGGTATGTATGTTCTTTAACACGACACGTGACATTGTTGACGTGGTTGTTATTCAGTTCCGTTCCCCCGTCTTCACTTCTTCATGACCGGTTTCGCCCCCTTGACCGCCCGGGGAAGCCAACAGTACCGCGCTGTCACTGTTCCGGAGCTCACCCAGCAGATGTTTGATGCCAAAAACATGATGGCTGCCTCCGACCCCAGGCACGGTCGCTACCTGACCGTTGCGGCTGTTTTCCGAGGCAAGGTCTCGATGAAGGAGGTCGAGGAGCAGATGCAGCAGGTGCAGCAGAAGAACTCCGCATATTTCGTTGAGTGGATCCCCAACAACGTCCTCACCGCGCAGTGTGACATCGCGCCGCGTGGCTTGAAGATGGCTGTCACGTTCTTGGGCAACTCGACAGCGATCCAGGAGCTGTTCAAGCGTGTCAGCGACCAGTTCACCGCCATGTTCAAGCGCAAGGCGTTCTTGCACTGGTACACGCAGGAGGGTATGGACGAGATGGAGTTCACCGAGGCCGAGTCCAACATGCAGGATCTGGTGGCGGAGTACCAACAGTACCAGGACGCCACGTACGTTCCCGTCATTCCTGTCTGCCAATGCCATTATACTCATGTCATCTCAGCGTCGAGGAGGAGGAGGTCGAATACGAGGACGAGGTTCAGGAGCAGGAGGAGTAAGCACGTCGCTGAGCACTTTTGGCTTCTTATCCGCCCGTTACCCCACGCATGCTCCGATTGCCCCGAAAAGCTCTACATAGTATCCACATTATATTGGTCGCTTTCAGTGTTCTCTGCACGTTTTCCTCGTCCTCATCTCGTCACTCGTCATCTGCGCCTGACGACTCACACTCATCTCCCCGGTTGGCACCGAAGTTACCCTAGTCTGCATACCTCTTCTCTCTGTTCATTGTTGTCGTACCTTCGCGAATCGATGTCGTATCACCGGGAATTGGTTTGCAGCCTCAGTATCGCCGTCGTTGCTGTTCGTACGTTTGCATTAGGATGATTAGTATGTTGGCTTTGGAGGATGATGACTGTTTGCATGCATGGTCAATCGTCTCTGTCTCGTTTATCATGTCCATATGGGCAAGTGGGGCGTATCTCAGCGGTAACTCTATCAACGCCCACAGGAATATCATTGACTGCTGCTTTGTTGACGCCTGAGTCGATGTGTCGGGCCTCGGCATCCCTACTAGCACCTCTGTGGGGTGCGGAACGGGTCAGCGGAAGCCAGGCCCGGGATGGCGCATAGATGCACATATGACTCCAGGATGAACGCTGCGATACGGAGTTCCGTACGGGCGTTTGCTCTCTGCCTTTATTCACATCGCCTTCGAGCAAGGCCGAGTCCAAGTGTCGAAGAACCAGCTGAAGACCCACGATGCCAGGTAGGACGATTCCGGACAAATCTATCAGGATATGCGCGGACAGGGGCGGGACGTTCTGCGATGTGCACGCGTCGTTCCCGGACCCGGAGAACCCAAAGGAGCGCAAGGAGATCGTCGTGAAGCTTCGTGAGTACCTAGCGCTATCACGAACGAGCTTGATGGATTGGACCGCTGGCAGTCTCGCAGGACCCGGCCAACTATAGGGATGCGCCTACAGAGGGAATCCGGAGAGTGCTCGAGAGCGCGACGGGCGAGAAGATACCGCGCGGTACTACACTCAATACAGACAAGATCGGTGCGTGTACGTGTTTCGTGATCCTCGATGTATCCTGATAGGACGCAGACTACATCCGTCTGTCGACAACGGTCGCAACCAACGCACTGCTCGAGCGTAAGGGCCACAAACACGCGCTGCTCATCACCCGAGGCTTCAAAGACCTCCTGCTAATTGGGAACCAGTCGCGCCCGAAGATCTTTGACCTCAATATTCGCCGCCCGCCGCCGTTGTATTCGAAGGTGCTCGAGGTCGATGAGCGCGTCACGCTTGTCGGCTACACATCGGATCCGCAGGCGGAGGAGCACGCGGTGAAGTTCGACGAGAACGGAAAGATTTCAAGAGGGTACCGCGGGAAGGGGTGGGACGGCCAAGGGGATGCCGAGGGTCCAGGAGAGGTCGTGCAAGGCCTGTCGGGCGAGGCTGTCAGAATCATGCAGAGGCCTGGTGAGCGTGGATGAGCGTAGTTGTCGTGAGTTTCACTGACTGGCCTGTAGATTTGGTCGAAGTACGCGAAGACTTGCAGAAGCTCTACGGCGAAGGCTATCGATCCATCGCCATCGTGTTCTGCCACTCGTACACATACCCCGAGCACGAGCTACAAGTAGCCGCGCTCGCACGCACACTGGGCTTCGAACACGTTTCAGCGTCGTCCCAGCTGCTGCCGATGATCAAGATGGTCCCGCGCGGCGTGTCATCTACCGCTGACGCGTACCTTACTCCAGTGCTCAGGCAGTACCTTGACGGGTTCTTCTCCGGGTTCGACGAGAAGCTGCGCGACGGAAAGGTCCGGAGTCCCCGTGTTGAGTTCATGGGTAGTGATGGCGGATTGCTTGACCTGAACAACTTCTCGGGCTTGAAGAGTATCCTCAGTGGACCGGCGGGAGGTGTGGTCGGCTATGCACTGACGAGCTGGGACGAGGAGAAGAAGATCCCCGTCATTGGGTACGCATATAGCAACTTCTCGCCCTTCCAATTAATTGCTCACCGGGAAACATCGCTTCTTCAGCATTGATGTAGGCGGCACCTCAACTGACGTGTCCCGATTTGCAGGCCGCTACGAGGTCGTCTACGAGACAACCACCGCTGGCGTCACCATTCAATCCCCGCAGCTTGACATCAACACTGTCGCCGCTGGGGGAGGGTCTTGCCTGACTTTCCGCAATGGCCTGTTCCAAGCCGGACCCCACAGTGCAGGAGCTGAACCCGGCCCTGCCTGCTACCGGTACGCGACAGCACTGAAACACGTAGATGGGCTGCATCTGACAACCTGCACAGCAAAGGAGGGCCACTGGCCGTGACGGACGCAAACCTCGTCCTCGGTCGTCTCGTGCCGGATTACTTCCCGAAGATCTTTGGAAAGTCGGAGAAAGAGCCTCTCGATGTTGAGGCCTCTCGCTCGGCTTTCGACAAGCTTGTGGCGGAGATCAACGCCTCAGTCAGTGAAGACAAGAAGATGGGCCTGGACGAGATCGTCTATGGGTGCGAAACGCCGATTACCAAAACATATTCCATTGTGGCTGATCGTTGACTAGGTTCATCAAGGTCGCAAATGAGACGATGTGCAGGCCGATCCGTGCGTTAACTGAAGCGCGAGGGTACGCGACGTCGAAGCATATGTGCGTTATTCTATGTTGCGGTTCTGCCTCAGCACCTGACTTTGCTCTAGTCTCGCTAGCTTCGGAGGTGCCGGAGGCCAACATGCTTGCGAGATCGCGCAACTGCTCGGCATCAAGACTATCCTCATTCACCACTACAGCTCCATCCTCTCAGCATACGGCCTTGCGTTAGCAGATCGGTGAGTTGCGTGTGTTCTTGACCGTCAAAGCGCTCGCTGACGGTCGGCTCAGTGCATATGAGCTCCAAGAACCCTCGTCGACATTTTACACCTCGGAGAATCGCAGCGTTCTCCGCGCTCGCCTCGATAAGCTCGACGCACAGGTCCGTGAAGAGCTCCACCGGCAAGGTTTCGAAGACACCCGCATACACACCGAGCGCATGCTCAACATGCGCTTCGAGGGCACAGACACCGCGCTCATGGTTCTCCCCAGGCCTTCTGACGGGGACGAGGAGGACTTCGAGGCGGCTTTCAAGCGCATCTACAAATCCGAGTTCGGGTTCCTTCTCGAGAACAAGCCTATCATCGTCGACGACGTCAAGGTGCGCGGGATCGGGAAGACATTCGACTCTCTCGGACCGTCCGTGTTCAAGGAGGTCGAGCGCATCGAGAAGCGTGCCGTGGATCCCGCGAAGGCCGACTCGACATACAGTGTTTATTTCGATGGCGTCGGGCGCGTACAGCACACGCCTGTGTTCTTGCTCACGTCTTTGCATGTTGGGGACACAGTGAAGGGTCCGGCGATGATCATCGACAACACGCAGACGATCGTGATCATACCTGGTGCTACGGCGGTGCTCACCAGCAAGCATCTCTACATCACCTTGGATTGATGCGCAAACAGTACCTAATTCGCAGAGGGCGGAACAGGGGGCAGCGTTCAACGATTACCTGTCGGTTGGATATATGTAGAAGGATGCTGGGAACAAAGTATGACTGTTTGGCTGTAGCTATAGCATGATACTGCTTCATCCGTGACCCTTCGGCAATGGGAGAGCTCAGATCGCGGCAGGGGTGCATTCGGAAATACTGGGGTATAGCTAGACTCCCCACGCATAAGTTATTCAACATGAAACTATGTATCCATACTTACGGCCGGATGCTTTTGACTGCGCAAGAGCCCGAACTCTTCACTTCTCGTTGGCTGCGCATCTGTCATGGGCGTCTAATGACTGTTTCGCGGGGAAGTGGACCAAAGCTCGTTGACCACGACGACGACGGCATATTACTGCTGATCTTCATCCCGACATCTCGCCTCGCAATTTCATACTCTATCATTCTCGCTTACCTCAGATCATCGTCCTGTAGGACCCTCGGGGTCTAACAATGTCCAGTATGCAGCACCTTGGCAAAGGCATCGTCCGCGCAGCCAAAAACTACACGAAAGGCTACTCGGACGTCCAAGCCAAGGTTCGAGATGCCACCTCGAACGACCCCTGGGGACCGTCGGGGACGCAGATGAATGAGCTCGCGCAGCTTTCGTACAACCAGTGAGTCCGCCGAGCATGTGTCCACACGGATGTGGGGAGCCTCATCTCCGTGCAGGGACAGCTTCGTAGAGATCATGGAGATGCTCGACAAGCGGCTAAACGACAAGGGCAAGAACTGGCGCCACGTCTTCAAGGTGCGTGCGGACGATTGCTTGTGTTGCGCTCCTCCGTCGCCGACTGAGATACGTCGCAGTCCCTGACGGTGCTCGACTACTTGCTGCATGCCGGATCGGAGAACGTTGTGGTGTACTTCCGGGACAACCTCTATGTGATCAAGACGCTCAAGGAGTTCCAGTACATCGACGAGGAGGGCAAGGACCAGGGCGCGAACGTCCGGCAGAAGGCAAAGGATATTACTAACCTCCTCCAGGACGAGTCGAGGCTGCGCCTCGAGCGGCGGGACCGCGCCAAGATGCGGGATCGCATGATTAAGGGACGGAGCGGCGGAGAGGATGATGACCAGGACTTTCCACGGAGTCGCTCGCAGAGTCTGCCCCCGAGACGGCGGAATGGGAATAACAATGAGGACGATGAGCTCCGCAAGGCTCTCGAGGAGAGCAAGCGGACGGCGGCGGAGGAAGAGGCGCGACAACGACTTACTGCGGAGGAGCGGGATTTGCAGCAGGCTATCAAGCTGAGCGAGGAGGAAGAGGCGAAGCGTTTGAGGGCTCTCCAGGATGCGAACGCATCATCTTTGTTCGATGATGCTCAGCAGCAGTAAGTGCTTCTCCGGATGTCTTTTTTGCCGCCATTTTGACAAAGCTGGCGCGTAGGGTACCTCGCCAGACCAGCACGAATCCGTTTCCTCTCGTCGACACCTCCTTCCAGAACCAGAGCCAATTCCTCCAGCCGCAGTACACCCAGATTCAGCCGCAATTCACCTCTTTCAACCCGTATCAACAGCAGGCTCAGCAGGAAGCGATGCAGGTGCGCTGCCCCTCGGATCGTCCCCTGTCGAACGCGAACCTCACGGATACTAGGCGGAATACCTGCGCCAGCAGCAGGAATGGCAGATGCAGCAACAGCTGCAAGCGCAGCAGCTCCAGCAGCAGCAGCTCCAGCAACAACAGCAGGAGGAATGGATGAGACAGCAGCAACTTCTCCAGCTTCAGCAACAACAGCAACAGCAACAATATCTGATGCCACAGCAGCAACCTTTGATGCCTCAAGCCACTGGATTCGGGTATGTCGTTTGCGGTGTGCGTAGCACAATCATTAACATCGTTTTGTCGGAATAGATCCAACAACCCGTTTGCACCGCCGATGTCGCTGTCTACCTCTTCTCTACCGTCCCAGACTGGTCCACAAACCGCGGGCCCGGTGTCATTCAACCTGCAAGGCACATATTCACAGCAACCGCAGTCCTCTCAGTCGCCACCGCCAGCCTCGCACTCTGCTCCGCCTGGCAGGCAGAACACGATCCCCGCGGTCAAGACGCGCGCGGACGACGAGCATTCAAAGTTGGCCAGCCTGTTCGCCAACCGGGAGGATGGCGTGGATACGTTTGGAAACTATGGTGCTCTCAGGTAGGTTGCCTTTGCAAATCATTTGCTACCTCCTTTATGCTGACGTTGTCGCAGGTACGGGCAACAGGCAGGCAAATTCGTTGCGTCGCAGCAGACTGGACACAATCCTTTCGCGCAACAGCAGCAACAGCAGCAGCAGGGCGGCGAGCAGCCTTTCTTCTCGATATAATCGCGCTCTCCTCCCAGTCCAAAGGTCTCGTGGCCTCTATTTCGCTCCGCCTTTCCGTCCGCACCAGCTAGCGATATACCCTTGGCGCCTCTGCTTTTATCACGCCGAGCTACTATACGAGCCGGCGTATGTGAGCTCACTAGTTCGTACTTTGTTTTTATGCTCCAGCCTTTGGACTTCAGGGTGTGGTCGGGTGGATGTTCTCGTTCGGTGGGAGATGTTGGTGGATGCGTTGGGTTCGACGGAGATGATTTGAAGTATTCNGAANCAGCAAGCNAGCANNCANCGNANGCNANNCNG
>CCBP010000020.1:34502-50654 GCA_000765035.1 Trametes cinnabarina
CTGCCCCCAAGTACCGTCCTCCTGCTTCCGCGGGAGGAGGCTGGCGTGCGCGTGAAGCTGCCAAGGCTACCGCGGGCGGTTCTGGTGAGGCTACTCCTGTCAGGCCATCCACTCCCGCTACTCCGGCCACACCTACGTCTGCTGCCAAGGAAGAGGCCCCGAAGGACCCTGACGGGTTCACGACTGTCCAGCCTCAGAAGAAGTGGGGTGCGTCGCGTCTTGGTGCTCGTCGAGCGGCGTAAGCTCTCTCCAGTGGCTCTTTGTGTCGTGTCGCCAGACTTGCGGAATAGCTGTATATGTTTCACTCACGTTCGTTCTTGAGTTCGTCCGGTTTATGTGCCCATCTACGTCTGCGACGGCATTCACGAGTTCTCACGGACGAGATGTACCGATGGATTGCTGTATCTATATTGGTATAGCTAGACTCCATGTTAATCCGATCATGCATCCGCTTTCTCTTGCCCATCCTTTGTTCGTCTACTCGTGGAACGTTGCGAACTTCTGTCTCGGCGTCACCGCGCTCGAAGAGCCAACCTGGCAAGCTGCGGTAAGTAACACCGGATATTCCCACTGTGTACTGGCTGGCCGCTCACATCATCTGCCGATTTTACTGCCAATCCGTAGTTGGTGTGGGACGCTCAAGCTGCCTATTAGACTACCTCTCCATGACGCCGATACCCCTTTGTTCAGATATCTGGTCTTTGACTGATAGGACACATACAGGGCCGCTTCTTCTCAGGGTTCGTGCCGGCGGAGCCACGGCTCTGTGCCTGGCACTGGTAACTGCCTGCACTCGCCCCAGCAGCGTATGTGGCAGATCAAGCATATGCGGCCTGTCAGTAAGCGGGATACAGGTAGAGTTCCTCCACTATCCTTTGCCCACGCTAGTACAAGTATCACATGGCGCTCAGAGATTGGAGGCCGGCGGCAGGCTATGTATGCTCAAGATGGCGGGCAGACGCGCGATGTTATTCGGTGTCTCCCGTACATCCTTGCCCCTTCCGCCTTTCCAGTAGAATCTGATACTCGACGATGTCCTAGGACTGTGGCATGACCACATCACACGCAGGTGTTGCCTCGTACTTATCCGAGTCGAAGCCGCATACTCCTGCTTATCGTATCATCTCACCCGATTATACTATGCCTCATCCGTGCGGTGTTGAAGATGTATATAGGGCCGCCGCGTCGAGAACCCAGTATACTCTACACCCTGAGTCATGTCGACGCTTCCAAACTCCACCGAAGCTCACCCCATCTTGTCCGCTGGTCATCCAGGCGGACGCGCAGCGGACCTGGGCGCGCTACTCATAAGCACCTTCCTAGGCCTGATGTGAGTACAAATCATGCGTAGGAGCGCCCCGTGGTTTTGACGTCACCTTCGGCCGAGCTGCAGGTTCTATGGAATCTCCATTCACCAAGCATATGTGTTCTATTCCACGGAGGTGAAGCAGAGATCTCGCGTCCTCAAGATCATGGTGAGTTCTCTCCAGTACTTCGTGAGAATGTGAGATCTGACTCTAG
Source organism: Trametes cinnabarina (assembly GCA_000765035.1). Lineage (NCBI taxonomy): Eukaryota > Fungi > Basidiomycota > Agaricomycetes > Polyporales > Polyporaceae > Trametes > Trametes cinnabarina. The sequence goes on from CCBP010000020.1 coordinate 36,024, forward strand.
ACCCTGTAGGTCTGCGTTATGTTGTGAGTGCATGCGGTACTATGAATTTGCGAGCCATAGAGATAATGTCGTACCTCAGCTTCTTGCAAAGTGTGCACTGTACACTATGCATGCACACCAAGTTCGTACCAGAGCCATTCGCTGCGGTCGCCTCCGTTCAACTCCCATAACCCATCAGCTACGACTTGCTCGTCGGAAATGCCATGGCAAGCGGGTCATCAACGCGTCGTAATTGGTTCGTCGGACTAGTTTCTGAGAGCTCCGGTGCTCATACTAACCTCCCATCGCAGGTCTTTGAACGTCAGTATAGTATACCAATACCAAGAGGATGGAGTACTGATGTGGTGTGTGATTCATCACAGATTTTGAGCGTTTTCTCAGTGCGTATGCCAACGTAGCTCCGTGACCCGCCTGATCGACCCATTCATCCTTTGCGCATATAGGCTGCAATCTTTTGTACGACGCATAGGTACGTCGACCCGCGTCGTTATCAAATATGACACTAGCCTTGAACACCCTTGAAGCATATTTGCTGGGAGGGTGTACCGACGTACGTGAATTCGCTGTATCTGTGATGTAATGTCTTCGCTGACATGCTATGGCTGTAGTGTGGCCTGAATATGGCTATCTAGTTGCAGTCGCTGTTGTGAGATTAATTGTTCATGCTGGAGAGAAACATTGTACTCATCGGCTCGATGACATCGCCAGGGCGTGCTCACTGTGGGACAGTTTGGTAAGCCTATGTCTTTGATATCCCGTTGGACACGACCATAAGCCCTTCCCGGGATGTAGGCAGTGTGATAGGTGAGCAGTACAAGTTTAAGGTGTTGCAATCGGTGCTTAGTGTCCGCTACTTGCCAGCTTCATCAGCTTTCCTGTTAGTCATGCTCGGTTTCTTGTTCCGATCGTGTTCATTTCGCTCAGTCATTGATGTCCTCTCCAGATACATGCCGAAGACCGATAGACTTGTCACATATATCCGCGTAAGCCCGGACTCGTACCCATTCTTGAATCCTCAATGAACGTTGCACCAGTGGCTAGTGTTCGCACACTCAGCGATGGTCATGTTGGCAAGTGAGCTGCTTGCCGGAGCCCTTATCAGCTATCTATGGCGCAGACGGACGGGATTCACGAGGTGAGCATTCTGCCAAAGCAGCAACAATGAGCTTAAGTCTGTGAAGGACCGACCATGTCATCGCGCTACTCATTCTGTATACATTACATACTGGTGAGGTCTTATTCTTCCCATTGAAAATTCTTCCCACTCAACGTCTCGGTTGTAGGGGTGCTTGTCTGGCAAGCGTCTGGTCGCTCTGTGGTCCAATCTCTGTCACTGACAATCTCACTGCAGGATCACAAGCCTTCTATCGCTCATTTTTGTAAGACATCGCGTCGACGATCGATCGTTCTCAATGATTACACTGGCAACAGGTTGTGTTGTGGCCCACAAGCCTTGTTAGCACGTCCGTGGAGGCCGTGGCAACTAATCGTACGCCTTCCGGACGTTTCCAGCTGTATGAAATACTTATTCCAGGACTACAGTATATGTGGTCTCGCTTCTCAGCCAGCAAGTGATCTCGATCTTCTACGACCGTTTCAATTCTGATGTCACCGAATTATCTGGCAGACTGAACTCCCGGCAAGGCTTGAGCGCAGCGGATCAACCTATAATTGTATGTGATGCCAACAGGGCTTTGGTACAGGTTCACGCGAGATCCTCCCCGACCGTGGGCATGTTCAACTCTCGTAGTCGCAGGGTCAGTCAGGGACAGCATATGTCGGTGAGCCTGAAGACCACGGACATGTACATTAACAGCGGGTCACATAGCTCATTCCGCTCATATTTGTGCATTTCAGGTCAATTGGAACGCCCGACCCATCACTTTTCCAAAAATCACCGTGACGGTTACGAGGGAAGTGACATACGATGACGACTCGAAAAGAGTACGCTCCGATTTTTGTAGTAGCACCGTTTGCTAGTTGTACCGTGACCGCGTGCCTTGGCAGTACCCGAATACTACTGTATGACCTTGGAAGCTTGAGTCTGCGGTATATACGTGGGTTCTACATCTCCTAGAATAGAGCTTATTCGCAACGGCCTTACCGCCCGTGGGGTAGTACCTGATGCCGTGTGGAGCAATACCGACCGTGCACCTAAGAGCTCTGCAGGGCAGAGAGCCACCCAATCCCTGATGGTGCTCCACCCGATACCGCGAGACTGCCCTTGCGAATAAGCTCTAATGTCCTCACCGTACTGGCGATCAACGGCCGTGATACTGCCAACAGATACTCAGAGGTGTTGTACTTGTTTATCTTTGTGAGGCCGTACCTGTCCGCACGTGCCTTCACGAGCGCTTGTTGGCGACACCTTGCTTAGCCACGGTTAGCCACGTCCTGCAAGCATCCTGGACGGAACGTCGTCAACGTAATGGATTCGCGTCTTGCACCGTGCATTTGATGCTCATGTACAATGTCAATGCGTTGACACAGGTCACAAAGGCCACGCAACTGCAGAAGATGCTGAATTGTAAACTTAGGTCATTGTGGCGTCCGCCGAATCACTAGTTTCTCGTCTGCGGTCTCCACGCTAGGGCTTCCTAAGACCGAGAGGAAGTTGTCAATGCTAATCTCAGAGTAGTAGTGATTTTTTTCGAAGCCTGATCGATTAGCCAATTCGGCGAAGAATAAAGAATGGGACTCAGACCTGCACCGACAGCGGGTTCAGGCACTGACAATACCGTCACATCACAATGTCCCCACCAGGTGCGTACTATGTGCGAAGTCCTGCACAAGCGCTTACAATGGTCATGGCTTATCAAGGTGGCCGCTGAAGCCTTATTGTGCTCGCCGCCCCATTCAATGGGAGAGCAATCACACCGCCGTGCCCTGCAGCACCAAAAAAAGATCCTCATACCTTTCGTGGAGCTCCACGCGCAAAGTCAAAACGAACATTGGCACTGCTATTGTTCTTTGTTGACGATTATTTCCTTGCATGCGCTGGCTTTGAACCATCGCGGAGTTTCCCGATATTTGCCTCAAGCAGATTTGTCGTCCCCGCATCCCCATAAAAGCGCCCCCGCGCTTGCTCTCGCCCTCTTCCAGGAACCACCACAACCGCCCCCCCCCTCCCCGTCCTTTCCCGGCTCTCGTCCGTAACAGTCCCGCACCATGGTTTCTTTCACTGTTATTGTCTCCTCTGCCGTCGTCAAAGGAGCTCGCTTTGGTACCATGGCTTCCAAAGTGAAGTCGACATTCTCCAAACTATCCAAGCCTGGTGTTGTTCCAGTCACCGCCAACCGTCTTCGCCGTCGTCGTCCTCATCGTGAGTTGCGCAAGCGCGCTTCGCGCAAGAGTCTACCGGTGCGTCTTGGCTACTCCGACTTTGTGTGCGGCGTGTGGCTTATTCCCTCCGAAGAGCGTCCTCGCCCCTCTTCCCGATGATCTCGCCACACCACTTCTCACTCAATTCGAGGCTGGACTTTCGATGCTTCCTTTGGAGGTCGATGTGGTCTCCGACGATTCTCACTCTTCCCAGGGCACGGAGTCCACTCTCGTCGACTCTGACACCGCTGAGGAGTCCAAGAAGAGGTCCCACTCTAGCTTTACTCGGTCCAAAGCGGCCCAAAATGTTGCTGCCGTTACCTCGTGCGTAGTACTCTTAACCCTCGTTTGTGTCCAAGACTGGCCTCACCGTTGATGATGCACAGCAGTCCGACCGCTACTGATTTGCGCTACGACGCCACAAACGATGTCTTCTATGCCCGGGAGGAGGCTAACGCATCCGAGCTTGCGCTGTCCGAAATCAAGGTGGTTGCAAAGGACATCCTGCCCCAGGAAGAATACTACGCCGCTGAAGGGCTGGTGCCGACAGAAGGCTACGAGATCTCTCTTGAGGTCCAATGACGCCTGCAGGCTGTCACCGAGGTTATCATTATTTAACTTATTTCTCTCATTCCCGTCGCTCTGCTATGAGCATCCTGGCACTACACTCTTACACTACCCTTGTCATGTCCACGCTCACCCTTCTACTTCTCTAGTACTGAGTACTAGTCGCTATATCCGAGGCCCCTCTGTGCCACACTCCATACCTGCATCGCTCCATGTTCTCTCTCCTTTCCACGTCCCATCTCTGCCAGGACCTTACCGGGTTCTCATCTCTTTATCTAGGGTCATCAATTGTGTTCGTAGGCCTACCGACTAACTGCTGTATCCCATCTCCATCTGCTCATCTGTCTCGCAATTCACTCGTTGTAACGGCAAAGAGACGCAGCTCAAGGAACGACCTTGAGAGCGTTGTCAAAGTCTGCGATGATGTCCGAGATGTTCTCGATTCCGACGGAGACCTGCGATCAGGAAATATGAGTAATTAAGGTTATAGTGTGGCATTCGGAACGGGGACGTACTCGGATTAGGTCAGGGGTCACGCCCGACGCTAGCTGTTCCTCCGCAGTGAGCTGCTGATGTGTGGTACTTGCGGGGTGTATGACAAGAGTTTTAGCGTCGCCTGGCAGGCACGTAGAGTCAGCATCGGGTTGACGATAATGGGCTGGACCCGAGAGAACGTACCAACGTTGGCCAGGTTGCTGGCGAGTTTCATCTTGTCGACGACTTGGCTACCGATCTGCGCGTCGCCCTTCACCCCGAAGGTAAGCATGCCACCGAACGCATTCGGACGGAGGAGTCTTAATGCGTCCTTGTACGACTCGTGAGACTCGAGCCCGAGGTACGATACCCAAGCGACCTTCGGGTGCTTCTCCAGCCATCTGTGGAAAGTGCTTCAGCTTCGTGTTCCATACTATTAAGCAACGCGAGTACATGACATACCGTGCCAACTCGAGAGCGTTGTCCGAGTGCCTCTGTGCCCTCAAGCTCAGTGTCTCCAGGCCTTGCAGAAGAAGGAAGGCAGCGAAGGGATCCATCGCGGGACCCATGTCACGGAGGACGTCGAGGCGAACCTTGACAGCAAGTACAGCGCGTCCGAAAGTCTCGACGAAGCGCAGTCCATGATACCCCTCAGCGGGCTCTGTGAAGTCAGGAAACTTTCCCGACGCCGCCCAGTCGAATTTGCCTGAAGACAGAAGGATGTCAAAATGGGAGGGTTTCTGTACTACTACGGGTCTATACCTCCATCAATCACAACTCCGCCGAGGACGGTGCCATGGCCACCGATCCACTTGGTCGCACTGTGCGTTACAATGTCTGCACCCAGATCGATTGGCCGGACCAAGTAACCTGATACGCGGCGTCACGGCGCTCAGCTGGAATAAGACACTTAGATGTGCCAGTCCTGACTCACCTCCGATCCCGAAGGTGTTATCTACGATGAGCGGGATCCTGTTGTCATGAGCCACCTACTGTTCGTTGTTAGCAACCGCGTGGACGTCATGATCATGGAGACATGCCTTCGCAATCTCCGGGAGCGGAGCGACAGTGTTCTTCGGATTGCCGATGCTCTCAACGTAGATTGCCTTCGTCTTCTCGTCGATGGCCGCGGCAAACGCTTCGGGCTCCTGGCTGTGCACGAACTTGACGGAAATGTCAAACTTCTTAAGGAATACTGTGACGAGCATGTTGAGCAATGCAAGGCGCCAAGGTCCGATTCCATGGATTCCAAAGACATACCCTTGAATTGATTGTATGTCTTGTAGAGGCCGTGATTGCGTTAGTATTCTCACAGTACGAAAGACATTTTGCCGTCTGCTCACGCCGCCATACAAATAAGAACTGAAAACCATGGACAGAGTAAGTCCACAGGAATGTCTGTAAGCATTCAAGATACGTACGACGAGATAATATTGTCCCCTGCCCGGCAAATGGCGGCGATAGCCATGAACTGTGCGGCATGCCCGCTCGACGCAGCGACAGCCGCTACACCACCTTCGAGCGCAGCCATGCGCCTCTCAAACACGCTCTGCATTGGCGTCAAATGGCTTGCATGTGCATCGAGGGCCTCGAAACACATACTACAGTCGGGTTTCCCATCCGTGAGTAAATGTTACCCAGCGACCTATCAACGAGAGGTCATCGAAAGAGCCACATCCCAGCGCAACGCGATGACACTACGTACCTCAGACCGAATAGGTCGGCCCCATGCTATGCGGTGTATCAGTTCAGCGCAGCAGTTGAACAGCATCATTCATAGCTCACTTTGGAATTGTTGAAGACGAAACTTGTGCTGGCATAAATGGGGGGCGCACGAGCATTCGTAGCAGAGTCGATCTCTTGCCCAGCATGCAGCTGCAGAGTCTCAAACTCGGGCTCCCTGAGAATGAATCAGCCGTAAACCAGCACGAATGACACATGTGACAATGCTCACTTATAGAAGTTGGTTGCGGATGACGGGGGAAGCATCGTCGTGGGTTCGATAATGCTGAGCCCACCTCAGACAACCCGACTTTAATACGAGCTAGAGGTTATTCCGCACCGCACGATCACGAAGATACGTTATGGTCGTCAATACTAGTGGAGAAACTCGGATGGAGGTGGACGTTGGTCCGATCGCCTCTCGTTTGAATTGTACAGTGATCCAGAGAACGCCGGGCGTTCACCGATGGTGTCTTCCACCTCGGGAGAGATGGGATCACATGTTGGAACTGGTTCCACCACTACGGACTCTTCCGAAGGGCCCCGTAGGTAAAAGGCGATTGGCAGTAAACGACCTCTGTCAGTTTTTGGCGAGAGCATTGGCGAAGAGCGCGCAGGGACATACCATTTTCCTCTTCTCATCCGTGAGAAGCCGGGAGGTATGCTATGACACCATGCTTGTGTGCGAGCATAATCAAGAGGCCACCTCCGGAAGGTCACATCTGCTAGCTCAGTCATATACCCCTGGGAAGAAGAAGCCCAGTGACTTTTCCGCAAGGCTCCGGGATTTATCACTACGGCACGGCCCGTACGCGGTACTGAAGAGTCAAAGGGTTAGTTACGCTAAGGCTGAAAATACCAAGAGAACGGGAGATCGCTCACCTCCTACAGTGGGCGAAGCTCAGGAACTATTCACCTGGAAATACATACGGTACTCACCTCTCTCAATACGCGGGAGCTTCTCAAGAGTTCGGAGAAAGTAGTATCGGGGATTCTCGGACTGCTAACCATCAACACATCCTCTATGAGTTCGCCGGATAGGTCCTTCATGAGGCGCACGCTGAGTCACTGCGGAAAGTGTGGGGAGAAACCAAGAAGAGACCTGCTGGGCGCCACGGAGGCTTCCTTGAGGTATACCCTACGGTGACATATGCGCACGACCCGTGATCCCCACCACTGACCTTACTAAACTGATGCCCAAAATCAACGGCAAGACAGTGCCGCAAGAGCTTTGAGCGACACGAAGTGTCCTGTAGTACTAGTCTGTATTCCGGCAGGATGATGAGAGAGAACAGAGTTCGTGCATCCCGACGATGTTCAGCACTCACCCCTCAACACTTGTTTGAAAGTTGAGTTGTCCATATGACACACAAGATGTGATTACATGTGTATATCTTGTTATCAAACCACCGCTGCGCCCGGATACCGAAGCCTGGAGGAGTTGTTGAGTTGAGCGCCGAGCCGAACTACGTACGATGCACTTTCTTCCCGAAAAGGCAATCCGGAGACTGCCGACCCTCGCCTGCTGAGGCTGGCGTACGCGCGCACTGCGCCGCAGACATTTTCTGTTCATATACTGCTACCACCACCATCTCCAGGTATCGTTCTATGCAAGCATCGTTTTTGATGTTTAATTCTTGCGCTCCTTTAGCTGGCATATACTATCCTGTGCTCTTTTATGTCATACGAAGACTGTTTGTCTACATTTTCTGCCCTCAGCCGATCCTCTGCTTGTGGGTGGCGACAGGGACGAGTTGAATAGTATAACCACAGGACTCTCTGCTCCTCAGCAGACGCTGCTTCTACTCTGATTTCAAGGGTGCTTTTTCTGAGAAGAAACGATGCTAATCGATCCATTGATGCAATTCATTCCTCTGTAAGTGCGAGGCGATACTCCGAGAGTCCCACTATCGCTCAATTGCTCCTCGACGAATTCGCGCAGCGTCTCAGTTCTCGTACTTGCCGAGGGGCTTCAACATCAATGTCACCCTTGCACCATTCATGTAACTGGGATTGCGAGGACCTGATCAATCGTCATTTCCTTTCATGAGGCCAATCCTGGAACCGGATAGGTTGTGTACCTCCTTATCACCTGCGTCATTGTACTGTCCCACTTCTCAGAGTCACAGCTGCGTCTCCGCAAGCATATCCCATTCACTCAGCTCATTCGACGTATTGATGGTATGCTAGGAACCGCCACTGTGCGGGCCCTGCTCCGATTCGCCTCGCATCACCCACGAAAGAAGCCTTCTGGCGGTGATGAACACGCCTACTCTGGGTGGTGTCAACAATAAACAATCTTCAATCGACCAGATTGAAGATTGTACGGCTTTTGGTTTTCGCTCCTACATACCGGCCGCTTTATTTCTCTGCTCAAGCGCCATTCTGACCCTGGACAATACTGGCCTTCAACCTTTGGGGACGACGCCGATCCCTCTGTCCTAATCTTCCACGTCCTTTCTGCAGAACATGGCCCCAAGCAATCAAATAGCATCTACTACGTCGGGGACTACTGCGGCGCCTTTCAAGAAGCTCATCTATTCCGCACCTCGTCGACGCTATCAGGCCTCTGTTCCTTGTTCCATCTGTATTACTGCGGCTTGCCAGATAGGCTCCACTCAGGTATGAGCACAACCTGACACTAACCTCGTAGATCATAATCTTGCGCAGGCGCGGTTTGCTGCGCCCGAGACTCCCGCGTCCTCTGACAGGTTCCGGCGCAGTGGGCGACCTGGCATGGTGGTACCGTTATTCATATCTAGGCTTCACGCACCCTGGTGCTTCCGTGTATCTGGATCATAGATGGCCATGCGTCGTCATATGTCCCCATGTCCGCGCATTCCCACTTCTCCTCTGCTCCCCGTTCCGTCCCCGAGATGGGGCTTCTCCGCTCGAAATGAGGCGCACGGGGAGTACGACTCGCTCTTTCTCAGCTCGATGCGTGGCTCCTTTCCATTCTGTTGCCGGAGATGGCATGTTCCCTTGACTCAGCTGACGTCGCGCTCCCTCGGCCTGACGCTAGGACTGCTCTCATCTGACTCTGCTCCCGCGCGATTCTATGGGGGTGCTGATTTGCGTAGGGGATCTCTGCTATTCGTGGATTCCACTTCGTGGTCATGTGTAATCTCGTGATCTGCATACTAGGTATGTCCTTCTCACCATCGGAGCACGCGCTGAACACGTTGCGCAGCAAGCGCAACGCATGTTCTTTGAGATGCCCATCGCGTCGCAGAGATATCGCAAGGCATGGGCAGCTAACCGGGCACGAGGGCTGGTTTCGCCCTCGAGCTTCGGGGTACATCCGTCCAAAACCCACACGGCGCGTGGCCGATGCGGATGCCGTTACTACCACTTCGCGTACCCTGGCAATCATGCAGCATGCGCGCGCGCATGCGCTATGCCATGGGGACATCGATGCGATGGGACGAGATTGCGTCGCCGAAGGACCAGCACACAGCACCTACCCAAAGTGCGTGCTGATCTTCGGAGGCGCGGGCCACATCGCCGCGAGGGAGTGGTTTCGCGCTGTTAGCGCTGAAGCCCATACAGGATCCTGCCGCCGCACAGGCTTGGTGAACACTCACCATTCGAGGCGTTATCTGACAACGGTCCAGGATGACCGCACCGAAGCTGGTGTGGCGTGCTTGCCCGGTCTCGCGCCCCAGGATCTCTTGATAATACCGAGTGGTATTCACGCTCGGCACCTGTGTGCGTGCTCGGCACTCAGAAACCGAGTCTGTCGACCGGGATGTTGTCCCAAACGGCGAGGCGTGACATGCGTCATCCTCATCGATTATTGCAAACCCGTCTCGCGTTCACAGAGACGGCAGCACCTGCCGACATTGTTCATGGGGCCGGCGGAGAGCAGGAGGAACAATGCTCGAGGTGCGCCGATACCGACACCCTGTTTCTCTTCCACGCGCAGGCGCGCACCCTTTCTGGATCGATTTCCACAGAGTCAGGAGCCGAGTGAACGCGCGACAGCGGTGGGCAGCACGGATTCCTTTTGCGCGCGATGTCTGCCAGCTGACGGCAGCGCAGCTGGAAGCTTAACGGAGACGTGTCGTTCGAAGACGGCGTTCTTCAAGCACGGTTCGACTTCGCAGGATTCATGGAAGGACTGGCAATGCAGGCTGCTCCCGGGATGACTCTCGGGGAGCGGCCTTCTTCCAATGTATGTATGGCAACTGGCTTCTGTTTGCAGACGCACTTTACAGTCATACCCGCGAAGGAACTCGGGCTCGACGCGACACGATGCGGGTCCATTACAGACCGATACAGATACTCCAGCATGATATGGCCATACAACACCATACTGATCCATCGTCGCTAGCGTGGTTCCCAGGTTCACGAAACCCCGTCCGCTTCGTCTCGGCGCGCAAGGGCGAGACCTCTCCTCTCTCACGCAACGCAACGTCGCAGCCTGATCGCGCCCGCCGTCCCACGACATCCGACGTCGACCAGGCTTGAGGACGTTCCATTCCGAGGAACACGAATTCCCGACTTTTCTACCGCGTTATTACCCCTGCCAGCCCGCCCAGCCATCCAGCCCCGGGTCGACGCGCCTGCTTTGTACATTGCTCCATTAAGCCTCCTCTGGCCACAGGACGAACCCAGGACCCGGGGGCCGGGGCTGCGCGCCACCAGCGCCCCGTCCTCACTTACAAGGCTAGCGCGAACCCGGCGTCACGGAGACGTCATCGGGCGATCGCGCGAATGTGCAGGACGTCGACACGGCCAGAACAGCGCGCGAAGGTGCGCGAGCGCAAGACGGGGCTAACGCGGAGCGTCCCGATCACTCGTTGGCGTATCGTGCACGCGTGGCATTATTGGAGAGGAGTGGTAGGAGACTTCCACCCCTCTCGGAAGACGGAAACCGAGCGCGTGCGGTGCCGATACGGGAGGTCGAACGTCGTCCGAGGATCATCGTTGCTTACTTCCCCGACCCTTCTCTACGCCTCAGATCCGGCTTCCTGCATTGCAAGCAAGCTACAGGGGGCCGTTAACGGGGAGAAGCGCGCGACGTACGTACTGATACTGCACCTGACGGCTTCGTCGCCTTGCGACTGCGTGACGTCGAGAAGTCGATGAAATCCTATACGGCATATCGATAGCGTACAGCGTACAAGGTTGTCGAGAGCGGACGCGGCGCACCAGTCGTTCCGCGTGCTAGCGTATACGTAGCGTACGTACGTACGTACATACATTCGCTCCAAGACCCGTGCGTGCGTGTAATCGTAAGTCGTGGGCAGAGCGGGGCGTGTGTACCCTACTTTTGGTGCTGGAAGCGGTAAAGGTGGCGACGATGATGATGGCGGCGCTGTGCATGCAGTATGTACTTTTGAGAACCGCAAGTCGCAGAGGGCGGAGGCGAAGGCGGAGGGTAGTGCACGGGGCGAGGCGGGGTAGAGGAAAACACTAGTATTATACTCGAGAGCTCCGAGGGAGACAAGCAGATAAGAAAAAGCAAAGAGAAGCAAAACCGCGACGACGATGAGAGGACAATGGGCGTGTGGGAGAGATATTACGGGCGCGAAGCGGAGGGTACAGGAGGAGGAACTGGGGACCATCGTGCTCGACCAGGATATGTGAGCGTCGAGCGGAGCGAGAGCAGGGAGGACGGAACACGACCGCTGTGTATGGGAAGGCAAGAAACAACAGAGGAATAGAAAACTATGGCATGGCATTATACACAAGGGAGGCAGACAGAGTGAACATGGAGTAGGGACGTCGCAAGCAGTTACCACAAAGAAAAGAAACAGACATTATTATGTACGCCGCTAACGCACGCTATGTCGGCGGTTTTTTGGCCTTCGCACGTCCTCCGCGCGCGAGAGACACGGCGGGTGCGAAGGTAGACGGACGTCGAGAGCGGTGGGAATATAGTATAGACATGGAAAAGGACGGCGCGCGTCGATGATCATTGCTGCATGCTCATCGAGTGGTCCTGCGTCGTGTACTGGTTTGACGGCTGCTGCGCCTGCACGTACTGCTGCTGCGCCTGCGCCTGCTGTGCGTACTGCTGGTTCGCAGCGTTGGCCTGATACGTGTAGTACGCCGGCGGGTTCGCTGTCGCGCTCTGGTAGCTCGGCGGTTGTGTGAACGCCGCCTGCTGCTGCTGAGAGAACGTCGTCTGGCCCGCAGGCGTCGTTGGCGTCCTGGGTGCACTTTGCGACTGAGATGAAGAAGTCGACTGAGAGGGCGTCGCGTTGCGAGAGTGGCTTTTGTTGTGCTGAAGGCATTCGTGCTGCCCGCTCGCGAGCAGTGCCAGGCCGATCGCACCGTGATCGCCGGAGTGCTGGTAGTGGTAGCCTGCGAGCACAAAACGTTAGCTCCGAGTCCACATGCAGAATATGTAGGATATACGTACGCAGCCCATTCATGTTCTTGTACCGCCGCTGGCAGTCGCCGACACCGCATGCGTATGGCCTCAACCGCCTCTCCGCCTCTTTTTCGACCTCCCGGAGCTCCGCATCGCTGAGCGTGACCTCGGCCTCGTTGTTCTCGCCCTGCTTCGCCGCCTTTTCGCTGCGCTTGCTGGCGAGCAGCTCCTGAAGGTGCTCGAGATCCTTCGGCGGTGCGAAGTTGCACGAGCCGTGCGTCATGTGGTACTTGAGCCCGTTAGCCTGCTTGTAGCTCTTGTTGCAGTTCGGCTTCGGGCACCGGAACGGCTTCGAAAGGAGCAGCGACGAAGCCGGTCGCGAAAGCGTCGTTGAGGCACGCGCGGTCGAACTGGCGTTGCTTGAACTCGACGCGGCGGTGGAGGACGAAGCGGCGGAGGATGATGCTTGGGCGTTCTGGGAGCCAGAGGGTGCGACGTTGCGGTAGGTGGTCTGGCCTCCCGGAGTAGGCGACGCGACACGGGATGAGGCGGGCGTACTATCGGGCGTGTTTGCAGCACTGGAGAGAAGGAGAGCGGTGGGCGCACACGAGGCCTGGGTACCGTTGGCATTCAAAGGACCAAGCGTCATGTTCGACAACTGGTTCTGCTGCTGCATGAACATCGCATTCGCGCCACCGCCAAGAGGAGCCGCGCCGGGGAGAAGGCTCGAATAATCTGAGTAACCGGCGTATGCGTTGAATGCGTCTTCGGCACGAGCAGCGGAGGCACCGGCGGATCCGGCCACCGACGTACGAAAACCGCTCACGTGGTGAGCACGAGAGGGCAGGACGGTTGTAGTATCGAAGGCGGAGATCGGAGACGCAGGCTGGCTCGGGTGTGCGAGTGCGGGTGAGGGGAGAGCAGAGTGGGAGTAGGAGGGATACGAAGAGAGTGGGGTCGAGATGGGCGTATCGGGTGGCGAGGGCGCTCCGGATGACGGGGCGCTCGGATTCTGGTCCATGTCCATCTCCATGTCCTCTGGGTCAAATCCTTGATAAGAGATTGAGTGCTGAGGGTGGGTGGATTGCTGATTGGAGCCGGACGGTACGCCATTAGAATCCGGGAAATACGACGCTACAGCCTGCGACGCAGAGGAGAGGGTGGACGTCGCAGACGTCTGAGGAAGGGGTTGTTGGGGGGCGTAGGGGTCAAGGACGACGACGTGGCACTCCTCGAAGTGGTCTACCAGAGCATGTAAGTCGTTGAGGTTCAGGCCGCAGCAGGTGTAATCCCGAGCCTGGTGGATCGGTCCGTTAGGAATGCTCGGCAAGTGCTCGGGATGTACTGCACTTACGAGTTCGTCTTGCCGATCGAAGACCTGGAGCGCGTTCACGATGGAGCCGCGGTCGCTCTCTATAGATGATGACATCTTGCCGAACTTGAAGTCATTGGGGCTGTGATGGAGAGGTCAGTTAACCAGTCCTCGCCGGTGAGACGCATATATGTAGAGGACAATTGACAAAAGAGTTCGACGCGAACTTCTGACAATCAACGGTTGCGGTGCAACTTCCCCAGCCAGGAACACCGCGCGTGTGGAGGGAGGTGCCTTGATAACAGGCATCCCCGCCCAACAACGCGTTCCAAGGCGATGTGTTGGAGTAATATATACGGTTGTCGCAGCACTTGGCAATGGGATGATCCCCTTCTCCCGTTCGCTCGCTTCCAAGATGAAGACTGAATTCTGTACTCACTCTAATGGGCCAAGTAGCTGGCCTGGCGACATGCCAGGGTAAAACCTGCTGCCAAACGAACCTGCGCGGAACGAGAATGGCGAGCCGATGATATGGCGGTACGACGAGGGGTTGAAAGAACCGCTCGTCCCGGTAAAAGAGCCGTTGCCCATCGTAAAGTCTTGGGTCTCCACGGGGGAGAACGAGATAGGCTGGGCCGTAGCCATGGTCTATGAGACGGAGGAGATGGTCGAGATGGGCGGTCGTCGAAGCGCGCGAGAGATCGGTCGTGAGGATGCCAAGCAGACGGGTGGTCTGTCTATGGGCTGTCTATGGACGCGTTAAGCGAGAGAGATGGAGAACGAGCGATGCGATGAGGAGGAGACCGTCGACGACGACGACGACGACAAGGGACTCGGAGGGGGGGATTGGGATTTCAGATCCGCGCTGGGGCCGCATCCGTAATATACGCTCCCACCCCCGGTGACCCCCCTC